>JAANYP010002965.1:0-414648 GCA_020465985.1 Centrapalus pauciflorus | reverse complement strand
TCAAACTCTTGGTCATATAGCACAGTAACATCAGAGTACAGATGCTACCACGCAGGTCCATCGAAAGGATGCACAACAAATGAACGGACATGCAACAAGTAAGAATGTGCATCAACATAAACGCATGTTAGTAGAATGCCAAACGAACATGAAACAACAGCCTCAGCAGGCAATGCAAACATAAAGCAGATGCAGACATGTTAAAAATCAAAGGTACTCACAGTGGGTGCGTTATTAATCTTTAAGCAAATTTTATTTCTCCTCGGGATTTCAACCGGATCAACCAAGTACCCCACTGTGGGTTAAACAACACCACAAGGGACCTGTAAGTCATTTGTAACAACACATTGTGTCAATAACTTGTTTAATCTCATAAAACTTAATTTTATAATTATTGCAAGGTTTTGGTCCCAATTTCGGATCTATGTCCGAATTCGGACCCCACCCGAATTCGGACCCCCAATTCGGTTCTCAATATATACCCTATTTCGGACCTATGCCAAATTCGGACCACATCCTAATTCGGTCCATCTCCGAATTTGTTCAGCAACCGAATTCGGACCCTCATCCGAATTCCAACACTTAGAAATTATTTTGCTAATTTTGAACATCAACATTTCGGATCCTGTCCGAATTCGGTCCGGATCCGAGTTCCTGCTGGATCCGAATTCGGACATCCGAGTTCATATTGGTGCAGTCTTGATATTTTTCCAGATTTAATCCAAGTCATTTTTGGTACTAAATTCAATACGTGAAATAACTTACACCAACTAAAATATACTTGATTACAACCATTTTCTATCACTAAAGTAACACATTTACATACCAAATTTATCCCCTTTTGACCCTTTTTGTACAAGCCGTCGCACACACACACATTAACACACACAAGTCTTCGAAAATCATACTTATAATGCGAATCAGAAGCTGAAATTTAACATATAGCATCTCATACACTAGATTTAGATAAATCCATAACAATATATTACATGCATCAACATCTTCAACTCCAAATCTAGTTTTCGGTTTTTATCAAAACCGAACCCAAAAACCATCAAAATCGTAGTGTTGATGAAATGTTTACCTTAATTCGATGATTGCAGATGTTTTAGTTCCTTGAATGCAATCTTATTCCAGATTTTCAGCTTCAAAATCCAATCTTTGATGATCTTCAAATTTTTAGAGAGAGAGAGAGAGAGAGCCGAGAGAGTATAGTTGTAGAGAGAGAGTGAGTTAGTTCAAAATGAAAGACTAAGGGCCTTTTATTCCATAATTTCAACTTTTGACACTCTTAGCCCCTTAACTTATCCGGTTCCAATAAATACTGAGTTTGTCTTAGTTTTACCCTTACTAACAATTATAAATCATAATAATAATTCAAAATTCCAAAGCTTCATAATTTCTCAAAATAGCAACCAACTTTCATAAATCAACTTAACTTACAAATTTAAACTTAATAAACTTCAATTATAATAATTTTAATCCGAGGATGTTACAGCATGGGCTCCACCACGCTCAACTTCGTCCTCGAAGTTACTCGGATATGAAAAGTTGCGGATATTTCTTTAACATCTCAGACTTAGGCTCCCACGTATGATTTGCTCCTTTGTGATGCTTCCAACGAACAAGCACCATCTCTATTTCCTTGCTTCTCAACTTCTTTACTTTCGTATCTAGCACACACTCCGGCTCTTCAACATACCGGAGCCTTTCATCGATTTGCAATTCAGTGTGATCTGCCCAATCTTCGTTTTCGGCAGTGAATGACTTCCTGAGATTTCCCACATGGAATACCGGGTGTATGCCTAACATTTCTTCCGGCAACTCTAAACGATATGACTGGTTTCCAACTTTTTCTATTATCTTAAATGGCCCAACAAATCTTGGAGCCAGCTTTCCTCTTTTTACAAAACGTGTAACACCCCTCATAGGTGACACCTTCAAATAAACCCAATCATTTATATCGAAACTGATTGGCTTGTGCCTCCTGTCGTAATAACTTTTCTGGCGATCCTGGGCCGCCTTCATATTCTGTCTCCACCAACTGAATCTTTTCATTCGTTTCTTGTAGTAATGCCGGCCCAGCAATCGGCGTTTCACCGGTTTCCCTCCAACATGTAGGAGTCCTACATCTTCTCCCATACAATGCCTCAAACGGCGCTTTCTTGATCGTCGCGTGGTAACTGTTGTTATATGAAAACTCGATCAGTGGCAAATGATCGTCCCAATTGCCACCGAGGTCTAACACACACGACCGCATCATATCTTCGAGTGTTAGGATGGTCCTTTCACTTTGACCATCGGTTTGCGGTCGGTAAGCCGTACTCATAGCAATCCTCGATCCTAACCCTTCTTGTAATGTCGACCAAAAGTTGGAAGTAAATCGGCTATCCCGGTCCGATACAATAGACTTTGGCACCCCGTGTCTAGAAACTATCTCAGCCACATAGATCTGTGCTAACCTTTCCAGAGAATATCCTTCCCGAATCGGAATAAAGTGTGCGGACTTAGTTAACCTATCGACTATCACCCAAACTGCATCGTGTTGACGCCTAGTTTTCGGCAACTTTGTAACAAAATCCATCGTTATGTGTTCCCACTTCCATTCCGGAACGGGAAGCGGTTGCAAACTACCGTATGGTTGCTGGTGTTCGGCTTTCACTAACCGACAAGTTCGGCATCTCTCCACGTACTGTCCGATATCTTTCTTTAATCCGGGCCACCAGAAGTCTGCTTTCAGCTCGTTGTACATCTTTGTGCTCCCGGGATGTACAGAAAACTTAGACTGATGAGCTTCTTCTATTATCACATTTCTCATGCCTCCATACTTTGGCACCCAGATTCTCCCATATATACCTTTCAAACCCGATTCACTTGTTTCCATATCCTTAATCTGTGCTCTTATACCCTCAGCACCAACATTTTCGTCTTTCAAGGCTTCCTCTTGAGCGGCCTTGACATCATCAATAATAGTGGATGTTAACATAGTAGATGTCAACATATAACAGCAATCCTTGGCATATGCTTTGCGACTCAAAGCATCGGCTACCACGTTAGCCTTTCCGGGATGATAAAGGATTTCACAATCGTAATCCTTTATAAGTTCCATCGAACGTCTCTGCCTCATATTGAGCTCCTTCTGACTAAATATGTATTTTAAACTCTTATGGTCAGTGTATAACTGACACTTAGTCCCGTAAAGATAATGCCTCCATAACTTCAACGCGAATGTTACCGCAGTCAACTCAAGATCATGAGTTGAGTAGTTCTTCTCATGCTGCTTCAACTGCCTTGAAGCATAAGCAATTACCTTCCCACGCTGCATCAGTACAGCGCCAAGTCCCAACTTAGAAGCATCCGTGTATACCACTAAGTCCTCATTACCCTCTGGTAGGGCAAGTATCGGTGCTTCACTTAACGTCTTTTTCAAAATATCAAACGCCTCCTGCTGCACAGTTTCTCATACAAACGGTGCATTCTTCTTTGTTAACATCGTTAAAGGGACTGCAATCTTTGAAAAGTCCTTAATGAATCTCCTATAATAGCCTGCCAGCCCAAGGAAACTTCTGACTTCCGTAGCTGAGCGAGGCGGTTCCCAATTTCTTACCGCTTCTACCTTAGCCGGATCTACAGAAATTCCGGCCCCCGATATCACATGCCCTAAAAATTGAATCTGTTGCAGCCAAAACTCACATTTTGAGAACTTGGCATACAACCTTTCCTTTCTTAACAATTCCAATAACTCTTTTAGATGATCAGCGTGTTCGGCTTCAGACTTTGAATACACCAAAATGTCATCTATAAAAACAATTACCGACTTGTCCAACATCGGTCTGCAAACGCGGTTCATCAAATCCATAAAGACAGCCGGGGCATTGGTTAACCCGAAAGGCATAACCAAGAACTCGTAATGCCCGTAACGTGTCCTAAAAGCTGTTTTAGGCACATCTTCCTCTCTAACTTTTAACTGATGATATCCCGACCTCAAGTCAATCTTAGAAAACACACAAGCTCCATGTAACTGGTCAAACAAGTCATCTATCCGCGGCAGCGGATACTGGTTCTTGATTGTCAATTTATTCAGCTCCCGGTAATCGATGCACATCCTCATGGTGCCATCTTTCTTCTTAACAAATAACACCGGAGCTCCCCACGGCGATGAACTTGGTCGAATAAAACCCTTGTCTAACAACTCCTGGAGTTGTGTCATCATCTCTTTCATCTCGGTTGGGGCAAGGCGATAAGGAGAACGAGCTACCGGTGCAGCTCCAGGGATCAGATCAATTCTAAATTCCACTTGTCTCTCAGGCGGCACGCCAGACAAGTCTTCCGGAAACACATCCGGGAATTGTGATACAACAGGCACATCGGCCAACGTCTTCTTCTCCGCCTTGGCATCTATAGCATATGCCAGGTAAGCGTCACAACCCTTTGCAACAAGCTTTCGAGCTTTTGCAACAGTCAACAAACACAGATCCCCACTTCTCCTATCCCCATAAATACAGATCTCACGCCCCTCCGGAGTAGTTATCTTGATCATACGCTTCTTACACACTATATGGGCTTCATTCTCTATCAACCAATCCATCCCGATAATCACATCAAATTCACTAAACTCGATCGGAATCAAGTCCAAATTGAAGACTACATCTTCAATCACTAAAGTGCAGTTTCGGTATACATGATCTACTTTAACTAGAGTATTACTAGCAGTTTCAATATCTAGTACAGCAGATAGCTTAGACAATGGCATGGCAAGTTGTTGTGCAAACATAGTAGATACAAACGACCTATTGGCACCCGAGTCAAATAATACTCTTGCAGGCAAAGAGTTTACAATAAACATACCCGTGACCACCTCCGGGTTTTCCCTAGCCTCCTCTGCAGTGATTTGAAATGCACGAGCCGGTGCCCTCTGCGACTGACCCCGACCTCGGTTAACTGAACCGCCGCTTGAACCTCCTGAAGATCGTGTTGATGTTGGAGCAGCAACTGCTGGGGTATTCTTTCGACAATTCCGACTATAGTGCCCCCATACTCCACACTTATGGCAAGCATCAGATCTCCGTGGGCATTCATTTTGAAAGTGGCCCAACTCTCCACAGCAAAAACACGCACGCCCGTTGGTGCACTTACCGAAGTGTTCCAGATGACACTTGTTACAATACTGCGGCTCGGTGTTGATAGAGTAAGCACGTGCGCGACCAGAAGAACTAGACTGTCGGCGATAAGACTGTTGCGGCGAGTACTGTGATGATCGTGAAGAACCAGAGTAGCCTCCTTCGCGTTGGCGTTTCGGTGGTGAAGGTTGAGTTGGGTTGACTGAAGCAGCAGCGGACCCCATCACGTATCCCGACATACCCAAGATCTGTTCCACATTCCTGGCGGCCTCCAGCAAACCAGCAAATGTGGGGTAGCGTACATTGCTCATCACCCTCCGGATTTCCAAATCAAGACCAGCCTCAAACCTGGTCACTTTCCTTTCCTCGGTATCCACTTGATGAGGCGCGAACAAACTCAGCCTCGTAAACTCTACGGCATACTGGGACACAGACTTAGTCCCCTGAATCAGCGTCATAAATTTAGCCTCCAATCTTCGGCGCTCATCGGCCGGGCAGTACTGCTGAGTGAAGATATCAGTAAACTCAGCCCATGTCATAACAGATACTCTTTCCAAGGTTAACGCATTCACCATCGAGTTCCACCACATTATTGCGTCTTTGGTGAACATGGCAGTAGCGAATCGGACCATATCCTTCTCAGCACAATCGCTGATTCGGAAAGTCCTTTCTGTAGCTGTTATCCACTCCAGTGCAGTAACAGCATCCCCCAACCCAGTAAATTCAACGGCTCCATTTCCCTTAAAGTCCTTGAAACGACAACCCCTGGGCTTATTAGATGACCCAGTGTTGTCACCTTGCTCGTCATCGTTTCCCTCTCTTTCCTTATTCTTCCTTTTGTCTTCCCTTCGCTTAGCTTCGGCCTCATCTCGAGTCCGAAACTGGTCCTGAATCATCCGATTTTGCTCAGCCATCATGGCTAGCATCATTTCTCTCGTCTCTTCTGGTGTCATTCCTCCTCCAGACATGTTCTGAAATAAGAAACATATAACTTATTTAGTAACATGTCATTTATTTATAGACACCACCCAATTGTCCCATATGATAGTCAATATTCTTACGATTACTAGATCGTAACCTATCTTAGTTCTGATCATTACTTAGCATCACTACATGTCAACACTTAATGTTTGAGACCAAGACCTCCCGGACACTTGAATCTCAAACTACTGCTCTGATACCATCTCGATGTGACACCCTTGCCACATTAACCACCAATTACCATTCACCCAGGATTAATCACCAACAAACACATAACATAATGATCTGATAGCTTAATAATAGCGCGGAAGCATTAAAGTACATAAATTTAAAGTATTACAACTGAATCTAACACCCTACGGTGCTACAAGGTTACATGTCTAAGTCTACATACTCAAACATTTTACATTATCCCAAATTTATTACAACAATAATTCCATAATCCAAATACCAAAGAAAACGGTAGAAATCTTCAATCACTTCAATAGATTTCCTAGCTAGATGGTCCCGCAGCGGATTTCCCTTTTCCTGTAAAAATATAACAACTGAAAGGGTAAGCTAAAGCTTAGTGAATACCAGATGATTTTCACACATTCTACAAATCTTTATGATGCCCCCAGAGTATCCGCGGTAACACATACCGTATACTCCACACGTATCCCAGATACGCAAACCTGAGCCGCAGCTCCTTCGAGCTGACACTCGGCATAAGAACAACCAACCATCTGAGGCAGACATTACATCGGGGATGACCTACTGTCTATCCTGACCACAGAGGTGTCAAACTCTTGGTCATATAGCACAGTAACATCAGAGTACAGATGCGACCACGCAGGTCCATCGAAAGGATGCACAACAAATGAACGGACATGCAACAAGTAAGAATGTGCATCAACATAAACGCATGTTAGTAGAATGCCAAACGAACATGAAACAACAGCCTCAGCAGGCAATGCAAACATAAAGCAGATGCAGACATGTTAAAAATCAAAGGTACTCACAGTGGGTGCGTTATTAATCTTTAAGCAAATTTTATTTCTCCTCGGGATTTCAACCGGATCAACCAAGTACCCCACTGTGGGTTAAACAACACCACAAGGGACCTGTAAGTCATTTGTAACAACACATTGTGTCAATAACTTGTTTAATCTCATAAAACTTAATTTTATAATTATTGCAAGGTTTTGGTCCCAATTTCGGATCTATGTCCGAATTCGGACCCCACCCGAATTCGGACCCCCAATTCGGTTCTCAATATATGCCCTATTTCGGACCTATGCCAAATTCGGACCACATCCTAATTCGGTCCATATCCGAATTTGTTCAGCAACCGAATTCGGACCCTCATCCGAATTCCAACACTTAGAAATTATTTTGCTAATTTTGAACATCAACATTTCGGATCCTGTCCGAATTCGATCCGGATCCGAGTTCCTGCTGGATCCGAATTCGGACATCCGAGTTCATATTGGTGCAGTCTTGATATTTTTCCAGATTTAATCCAAGTCATTTTTGGTACTAAATTCAATACGTGAAATAACTTACACCAACTAAAATATACTTGATTACAACCATTTTCTATCACTAAAGTAACACATTTACATACCAAATTTATCCCCTTTTGACCCTTTTTGTACAAGCCGTCGCACACACACACATTAACACACACAAGTCTTCGAAAATCATACTTATAATGCGAATCAGAAGCTGAAATTTAACATATAGCATCTCATACACTAGATTTAGATAAATCCATAACAATATATTACATGCATCAACATCTTCAACTCCAAATCTAATTTTCGGTTTTTATCAAAACCGAACCCAAAAACCATCAAAATCGTAGTGTTGATGAAATGTTTACCTTAATTCGATGATTGCAGATGTTTTAGTTCCTTGAATGCAATCTTATTCCAGATTTTCAGCTTCAAAATCCAATCTTTGATGATCTTCAAATTTTTAGAGAGAGAGAGAGAGCCGAGAGAGTATAGTTGTAGAGAGAGAGTGAGTTAGTTCAAAATGAAAGACTAAGGGCCTTTTATTCCATAATTTCAACTTTTGACACTTTTAGCCCCTTAACTTATCCGGTTCCAATAAATACTGAGTTTGTCTTAGTTTTACCCTTACTAATAATTATAAATCATAATAATAATTCAAAATTCCAAAGCTTCATAATTTCTCAAAATAGCAACCAACTTTCATAAATCAACTTAACTTACAAATTTAAACTTAATAAACTTCAATTATAATAATTTTAATCCGAGGATGTTACAGTGGACCGACTCACAAAGACTGCACACTTCTTGCCAATCAAGGAGACTGATAAGATGGATAAGTTAACCCGAATCTATCTTAACGAAGTCGTTTCAAGCATGAAGTTCCTGTATCAATTATATCAGATAGGGACAGCCGGTTCACATCAAGATTTTGGCATTCGTTACAAGAGGCGTTGGGTACACGCCTGGACATGAGCATGGCCTATGACCCGTAGACGGACGGTCAGAGTGAAAGAATGATTTAGACATTGGAGGACATGCTAAGGGCATGTGTTATCGACTTTGGAAAATGTTGGGACAGGCACCTGCCATTAGTTGAGTTTTCCTATAACAACAACTATCACTCGAGTATTAGGACTGCTCCATTCGAGGCACTTTATGGGCGAAAGTGTCAGTCACCACTTTGTTGGGCTGAGGTAGGAGATAGCCAGATCACTGGACCCGAGATCATCCAGGAGACTACAGAAAAGATAGTCCAGATTCGGAACCGATTAAAGATCGCACGTGATCGACAGAAGGATTTGGAATTTCAAGAGGGAGATCAAGTAATGTTGAAAGTCTCGCCTTGGAAGGCGTAATTCGTTTTGGGAAACGAGGAAAACTCAATCCCCGTTATATCGGACCATTCAAGATCACCAAAAGAATTGGCCCGGTAGCCTACCGACTCAATCTGCCCCCAGAGCTTAGTAATGTTCATAATACCTTCCACGTATCCAACCTTAAGAAGTGCCTAGCTGATGAAACACTCGTTATACTCATGGACGAGCTGGAGCTAGATGATAAGTTGAACTTCATTGAACAACCCGTGGAAATAATGGACCGAGAAGTCAAGAAACTAAAAAACAGCCGAATCCCGATATTAAAAGTCAGATGGAACTCTAAACGAGGTCCTGAGTTTACATTGGAACGTGAAGATCAGTTCCGGGAAAAATACCCTCA
Source organism: Centrapalus pauciflorus (assembly GCA_020465985.1). Taxonomy (NCBI): domain Eukaryota; kingdom Viridiplantae; phylum Streptophyta; class Magnoliopsida; order Asterales; family Asteraceae; genus Centrapalus; species Centrapalus pauciflorus. The sequence continues at coordinate 405,332 of JAANYP010002965.1, read as the reverse complement.
TCTGTTCTCGAATACTCAAGTAGTGGAGAACACGAGCTAATTTTGGGATGAAATTCCCTTAACAGGGGGAGACTGTAATATCCGGTATTGAACCAGGTTAGCAACTATGACCTAATCAGTATTTACTAGCCAGTTATAACCTAATCAGTGGTCATTAGCAATTAATCAAAGTGATTAACAATGTTCATAATGAAAATTTAACTCAATTAGAATCAAATTCATCGGTGCGATGAATGGGGAAATCAATTAATCCGATCGATTTACGATATAATGGATCAATTCAACTAAGTACATAATTAAATTATGATTGGTGACACTAATCATACACTAATACACTTACTTAACATTAATATGCAAGACTAAAACAATTCATTAAAACAATGCATCCAAAAGTATTTATGAAATTACAAATATAGGGAAATACAAGAATACATTTCTAAATACATTTATACAAAAAAATGTAAATACATCAATATTACCCACTTAGAGGCCGGCCATAGGAGGGTACATGTAGCCCTTGACTTATAATTTTTTTAATATCAAACCCCATAACATATCACCATCATATCACTTCTTTCTTTCATTTAACAAGATCTCACACTCAACCTCCATATCCTTCATCATTTCACTATCTTTTCAAGATCCAATTTTCTCTATAAATAGAGACCTCAATTTCTCATTCACTTCACACCTTGCAAAGCAAAAATCCTCTCCTTTCTTCCCTTGAAAATCCGGCCAACCGACCCAAGAACACCAAATATTTGCAACTTTCATTCCTTCAAGTTTTTCAAGAAACTCTTGTGCAACTAAGTTCAAGGACCCAACTTCTACTCATTTTCATTCTTCTAACATATTAAAGTAAGTAAATACTAACTCATAACATCTTGTATTTATGTTTATATAAGTCTTGCATAATATATATAATCACCAACAACAACAAGTTTCATAAAAACTCAAGTTTATAAATCACTAGTTTTGTTTTTAAGTTGTTTTCATCAAATGTGTTTATAAAAATATAAACACATCATGTAAGTGTAAATATTATGAAACAAGTTATATAAATGTGTTTTATAATTTTTATACAAGTAGTTTTTGAATAAACAACAAGAATCACAAGTTATTTCAAGTTTATGAAATACGGAATTTCGGCAGAAATGTTGCATCAACTTTGAAAAATCATAACTAATTCATAACTTAACAAAATGATTTGATTCTTGTCTCAAAAGTTAGATCTATGTCTTAACTAAAAATCTGAAAGTTTTCATAATTTATTATGGAGTTAAGTACCCCCAGATATTATTTGGGAACCCGAAAGTTTGACAGCTTAAAAATGGCCAACATAGGGTTTTTAACGAGCTTTTTTCTCTAACCTAATGTAACATTCAGCATTAAAACAGGTTAGCAACTCTGACCTAGTCTGTATTTAATAGTCAATTATAACATAATCAATGGTCATTAGCAATTAATCAAAGTGATTAACAATGCTCATAAGGAAATTCAACTCAATTGGAATCAATTTCATCGGTGCGATGAATCGGCAAATCAATTAATCCGATCGATTTACGATATGATGGATTAATTCAACTAAGAACATAATTAAATTATGATTAGTGACACTAATCATACACTAATACACTTACTTAACATTAATTATGCAAGACTAAAACAATTCATTAAAATAATACATCCAAAAGTATTTATGAAATTACAAATCAAGGGAAATACAAGAATACATTTCTAAATACTTTTATACAAAAAAAAATATAGAAATACATGAAAAATACACAAAAAAATCCGGCCCTATGATGGACTTTTATAGAGTTTGACTTTAATGTTTTATTACAAAACCCATTTCTACTTTAAACATAATCATTTTGCTAAAAGGTGCACTCAACCTCCAACATTTCATCATTTCAATTCACTTTTTCCATCTATAAATAAGACCTCATTTTCATCTTTCATTTCCACACTTTCAAGATCAAAAAAAATCCTCCCTTCTTCTCCTCTCAAAACCGGCCATATGCACACATACACACAACACTTCAAAAATTTTGGTGTTCTTCAAGTTATTTAAAGAGTTTTGGTGCAACTAGTTCATGAACAATCCTTCTACTCATTTTTATTCTTCTAATACCCCAAAGTAAGTAATTACTAACCTATTACATCTTATATTTATGTTTATATAAGTCTTGCATAATATATATAATCACCAACAACAACAAGTTTCATAAAAACTCAAGTTTATAAATCACTAGTTTCGTTTTTAAGTTGTTTTCTTCAACGTGTTTATAAATATATAAACACATCATGAAAGTGCAAATATTATGAAAAACAAGTGACATATATATATATATATATATATATATATATATATATATATATATATTTATGTTTTATAACTTTTATATAAGTAGTCTTTCAATAAACAACAAGAATCACAAGTTAATATTTCAAGTTTATGAAATACGAAATTTCGGCAGAAAAGTTGCATCGACTTTGAAAAATCATAACTAATTCATAGCTTAACAAAATGAGTTGATTCTTGTCTCAAAAGTTAGATCTATGTTTTAACTATATATCTGGAAGTTTTCGTAATTTATTTGGAGTTTAAGACCCCCAGAAATTCTTTGGGAAATCGAAAGTTTGACAGCTCAAAAATGGCAAACATAGGGTTTTTAACGAGCTTTTTCCACAACCTAAACACCTTAAAAAATGGCCGTTCTTGACTTTAAAAATTCTTTGTATATAGTAGTTCGATGTCCAAGAAAACCAAAGCCTAAAACATTTTGGAGCTTGGTCAAAAACAGCCTCAAAGTAGGCCAAAAAACCTTCGAAAAAGCTGGAAAATTATATATATATAAACTTGACGTTTTAAGTGGGTTTTATTTATAAACTTGTAACGTTGGGTGATTTAAAATATAACAACATTTATACAAACATATTATCATATATGGGAGTTATTAAATCCCTTATATCATTTAGGACTCGGTTAAACGCATCCGGTGTTATCACTTATCAACAACGTAAATCGTCGTTTTTACGCTCATTTTTGCCATCATCATGCGGTGAGTCTTCATAGCCCCTATTTTCAGTATCTATTGGGGTGGAAATACATGCACTATTTTTATATGGACATCAAAACTGTTTATTTCTTATATGTATTACACATGTGGATCCATCAGCCCTCAAATCATGAACCGTTAATTGCATTTACTTGCAAGCGCGAATATATTGTGGATAGATCTATCGGGAGTCATGTCCCCTATTCGGGTTAGTTCAGCTCGGCTAACAGCGGGTGCATATATATTCAACACACGGTATTACGTATGGGAATACTGCACATGGCAAACTCATTTAATTAAACTTCGGTTGCATGATGGTTTATGTAATACATACATGGAATTTATGCTTTATAAATTCAACTCATCTGATAATGTCCATACAATTGGTCTTTTCGCGTAAACCTATGAACTCACCAACAATTTGTTGACGTATTTTAGCATGTATTTTCAGGTGATTAAGGCATGCGTATTTATCGGAAGCATTCCAATGCTTCTGTTCATTTTGAAGTCACATCATTTTCAAATTCGGAGATTTATTTGCATCTTTCCTGATAAACTAAATTGTGTATTTAAATCTTGGTATTTTAAGAACTATTTACGCTGTATTTTGGTTATGTAAAACAATATTTATATTTGAAGTTAAATCAATGTATTTTTGAAAACCGTCCATATAGCGGTCGTTCGTTATGATTATGGTTACGCTTCCGCGACGTCACGCTTCGTTGCCAACTGGGGTAACGGGGTGTGACACCTAAACACCTCAAAAAATGGTCGTTCTTTGCTTTAAAAATTCTTTGCATATAGTAGTTTAATGTCTAAGGAAACCAAAGTGTAAATCATTTTGGAACATGGTCAAAAACAGCCTCAAAGTAGGCCGAAAAACTTTCAAAAAGCTGGAAAATTATATATCTATAAACTTGACGTTTTAAGTGGGTTTTATTTATAAACTTGTAATGTTGGGTGATTTAAGACATAAAAACCTTTATGTATACATATTATCATACATGGGAGATTATTAAGTCCCTTACATCATTTAGGGCTTGGTTAATCACATCCGGATCATCACCCATCAATCAATGCAAGTTTATATATGTATTACACATGTGGTTCCATCAGCCCTCAAATCATGAACCGTTAGTTACATTTATTTGTAAGCGCGAATTATTGTGGATAGAATTATCGGGAGTCATGTCCCCCATTCGGGTTAGTCTTACCTGCTAACGGCGGAATGCATATATATATTTAACATTACGGTATTATGTATGGGAATACTGCACAGCGCAAACTCATAATTAAGTTTCGGTTGCATGATGGTTTTTATGTAATACATAACATGGATTTTATGCTTTATAAATTCAACTCATCTGATAATGTCCATACAATTGGTCTTTTCGTGAAACCTATGAGCTCACCAATAATTTTGTTGACGTATTTTAGCATGTATTTTCAGGAAGTAATTTCAAGGCAAGTGCACTGCACCGGAAGTAATTTCAAGGCTTCCGTACATATGGCTTCACATTAATTTTCAAACTCTCAGAGATTTATTTGCATTATTTTGGTCAATTTAATTATGTATTTAAATCTCTGTAATTTGCGAACTACTTACACTTTATGTCGGTCATGTAAAACAATATTTATGTTTGAAGTCAAATCGATGTATTTTTGAAAACGTCCATATAGTGGTCGTTCACTTGATTATGGTTACGCTTCCGCGACGTCACGTTTCGTTGCCAACCGGGGTAACGGGGTGTGACAGTATACGAGCATGGAAGCTTACCAGGTTTTGGTTATATTATAATTAATTCCATACATATATCTTTCATATTATATATTGTGTTTGCAAATGTTAATTAAGTATCATTTTGTTCTGAAATTAAGAAAAAGTCAGATGCATCTAAAGAGGCGCGCTCCATGTCTGTTTATTCGCATACTATGGGACGAGGTGGATACGAATATGTGAAAAAAAACCGGTAACTACATTTATAGAACAATAATTTATTTATGTTTTCTGTTTTCTATTTTCAAAGTACTGGATATATATAGTAATTGGTTTAACTTTACATGTGTATTTGATGATTATAAGATCGAAGAAAAAGTAACTGAAGCAGATGAAGAATCCCCACGAGGTATATTGTGGGTGAAAGGAAGGCAAAACAAAGAAGGGGTATTTCGAGATGATAGGAGTAAAGCAAAGGCCGATGAAGTAGTAAGCATTTTGACATATATATATGCTTGACAGATATATGCTAATACAAAATTTAATTACATATTCATGTTTATTTTCATGAAACAAATTACTTTCTGCCTATTGGAATCTTTAATGCAGAGAGCCATCGAGTACAATATCAAAGTCGGAACCTTAATGTTGATGGGGGGACTGATGCCTTGACAGAGGTATTTGGTCCTGAAAAGTCAGGATATGCAAGAGGAGTGGGCAGCGGAGTGACAATCAGAAAATATTTTAATATTCCTTGGAGAAAAGCATCGGATGATGAGAGAGTCAAACTACTTGAAGCAACACTTGTTGCTGAGAGACGTGAACGTGAAGCTGAGAGACGCGAAAGTGAAGCTGATTTGAGACTGAGACGCGAACGTGAAGACAAAGAACTTAAGATAAAGTTGCTGACAACGAAAGTGGAAGATACACAAGCAACGGTTCACCAACTTATGGCTCGGTTTTATGCACAAGGGGAGAAGCAAGAATCATTGTCAACTCATGCACCAGAATCTGAGGAAACCATTTATTGTATTAATTATGCTAATTAACATTTTATACATTTATTTTACTAACAAATGCATTTCTTAATTTTTATTGCAGGTGTCTCCAGTGGTGTCTCCACCATTGGACGTTAATCCTAACGCTGCCAATACTCATCAGGATGAGGGCCATTTTGCGAAGGAAAAACCAGCTGTACAAACAAATGCAAGTATTCAAATATTTGAATTAAAATGACCAGTTTGATATTATTTTCGAGTTCACTGTGATTTAATAGTTTTACATATATACATGACTTATTAATTTACCGAGTTTTATATATAAGAATCGATTGGTAAATCTATTCGCGAGCCAAACAGCATGCCGCCTGATTCAAAAATCACGAAGAATACTAAACCGAGGCAAAAGAGGTAGCACTCTCCAACAGTGCCAAAACAACCGCAGGTATATAACTTTCAAACTCAGAACTTTATATTGAAACTGAGAATGATTACAACTTTCACAAGAACCTCTATTCCTTTTGATTAGACGAAGAACACAGACTGTTCTTAGGCTTTTAGAACCTTAGAGGCTTAGGAAAACTTAAAACAGAATAGCAAAATATTACGTGTGTACATTGAGAACTTCTGTCTACTCTATTTTTCTATTCTATTTTAATTCCTTGTAAACTACAATTTATCTTCGAGAGATATCTTCAAATCTTCTGATCTTTCTATTCTATTTGATATTATCAATAAGCAACTTCATTATTTGACTCTAGAAGCTTGAGTTTCTTGAACTAACAGCTACAAAATTGTAACCACCCCAGAAGTATGCTAACATCATGAAAACCTCAACTAGTAGCTTGACATTTATACTACATGATATTTTCTCAACAATGTATTCATCCAAAATATTCATACGTACATTGATATTCAATTTAATCAAATTCTGATGCATGCATACATACAAATTTAAAATAAATACATAATAACTATTATCATTTTCTTTAGATGTTCGACACACAAAAATAATTACACCGTGACCATACTATTATTTTAGTCACAGAATAATTCGTTGATTCATGAGAATTGGTTACTTTGAGACACATATAAAAAACAAAACCGTGACCATAGACCATTTTTAGTTACTTAGTTCTTCCTAATCGTGGCAATTGGTAACTTTTAGACATATACAACTATACAATATGTGACCATTAAATACTTATTGTCACATTATATTTCTTTTAAAATCACTATTGTTGCTTTTAGACACGTGTAAAAAATTAAACCGTGACAATAAGTTACTTACAGCCACATGTGTTTTCTTTTATCGTGATTGTTGTTTACTTTTAGACACACATAACATTTATAATACTGACCGTAAAATCTTATATTGTCATGTTGTTTCGTAAACGGTGATCGTTGATCCCTTTTAGTCATACAAAATAAAATTAAGTGTGACCATAAAATACATATAGTCACATTATTTTCCTTTAATTATTACAATTATTTACCTTTAGCCACATATAGTAAAATAAGACGTGACCATAAACTACTTGTAGTCACGGTTTGTTTTCTTTATCGTGATTAATATTTAGTTTTTGACACATATAAGACATTGACCATAAAATACTTATACTGACACGTTTTTTAAACTGTGACAATTGAGAACTTTAACCATACAAAACAAACTAAATTGTGACCATAAAAAACTTATAGCTACACTTTGCCTATTTTATCATGACAATGAATTACTTTCAGTCACATAAAATAAAATAAGACGTGACGATAAACTTCTTGTAGTCATGGTTGTTTTCTTTCATCATAATTAATGTTTATTTTTTGACACATATAAGACATTTTAACCATGACCACAAATACTAATAGTGACGAGTTTTTTCTTAAATTGTGACAATTAATAACATTTAACCACACAAAACAAACTAAATCGTGACCATAAAATAGTTATAGCCACATTTTGCTGCTTTTATTATGACAATTAATAACATTAAGCAACTGATAATAAAATAAGACGTAACCATAAACTACTTGTAGTCATGATATTTTTTCTTTTATCATGATTAATGTTGAGTTTTTGACACACATAACACAATTAACCATGACCACAAAATACTCATATTACCAAGTATTTTTTTTATCTGTGACAATTGATAACCTTTAACCACACAAAACAAAATAATTTGTGACTATAAAATACTTATAGTTACATTTTTGTTCTTTTATCATGGTTGATGTTTAGTTTGAGACACAATAATATATTTAACTGTGACGATAAAATACTTATAATCACATGTTTTTTTATTGAATTATGACCATTATTTATTTTTTGTTACACATAATAAAATAAAACGTGACCTTAAAGTAGTTATGGTGACAATTTTTTTCTTTTTTTCATGGCTAATTGTTACTTTTAGCCATGGGTAATTAAATAACAAATACTAAGCTACTATTAATATAAAATATATATCAAAAATGAAAATATACGATAAAATGTAATAAAAAGGGAAATGCTGTTAATAGGAATGTAAAATCCATACACCATTCAAAAAAGATGCAAAATCCATAGAAATGTTGTTAATAGTAATATAAAATCCATACACTGCTAAAAAAAATGTAAAATTCATAGTTACCAAAAAACCAAACTTCTATATTTTATTCTTAAGAGCATTGCTTCTTGTTTGCTTTTTTAATCCCTTTACCGTTGTGTATTGTTTTTTCCTTATGTTCGACTTTTGTATTTCTTTCTCTTGAGCTGCAGTTAGTGGTTCCTGTAACAACTAAATTGGCTAATTAAATATCAAAAGAAATATGAATATTGTTATTTAATAGAAATTTTCAAAAAAAGCAACTCGTTTAAAGAAAACTAAATTAGTTAAGCAACAAAGATACCTTAAATGTTACAAGCTCCTTTGGCCAAGCCACAAAACTACCTAGCGCATTTTCGACTGTTTTCATCACGCCAGCTGGTATTGGTAAAAAGACGGCTGGTTTTATCAATTCATCCACCGAAACTCTTACACAATTTGCTTTGAGTGGAACTCCATGTATTGTTTGTCTCTCTGAAGAAAAGTACACCATACCGGATGCAACAATGCTTCTCAGATCTGGATACGACAGTTTGCAACTTCTTGTCTGCAAATGTACAAGGCAATATTAATATTATAATATTAAAGTTATAATAATCATATATTAAATGTTAAAATACATACTGTTGGAAGTTGAGGATCTGGAACTTCAACACGCGATACACTTTGTGAGCATCTATGAGATGGATTCACCATATTTGAAGTCACAACATTTGGAGACTCGGGCGTAGGTTCAATAGATTTTTCACTGTCTTTCTCAGTTACCTGAAACAGTGTAATTGAAGATTTTTAAAGAAAAATAAAAAAAATACAAAAATAAAAATAATTTAATAATATACCACACATCTACTGGTTTACTCAAAAATCCAAACGGCTTCGCAACATTTGAAGCCGCAACTTCTGGGGCTACTATATGTGAAGATCGTTGGCTATTTGGTATTGATTCCTAAGATGAAGATTGTAATAGAAATCTTAAGAAAATAGTAAAAAAAAAAGAGTAAAAAAATTTAAAATTAGCTAAAAACTAAGGGTTAATAATAATTACATGTAACTGTTAAAAACATATAAATATTGCCTGAAATGCTAATAAGAGTAATGCATTAGTTAACCGTCAAATTTACTTACTAATGATTGAGGCGTGTGATTTGATGTAGTTGAGAAATTTGGCATTGTCAATCCTTGAGAAGCAAGATGTTTCATTAATCCATGTACTGTCGTTGACAATTGCTCATATTCTTCATCCTTCTTCTTATTTGCACGTATCTGATTATCTAGTTCAAGCTCAAGTTAAATAATACATTCTTTTGCTGAACTTTTGGTTCGAGGAACATTCCAATAGTTGGTTGTGGTGACACCCGTGCCAACACCTTCCATAAATCCACTATGGTCTTTGCCCAAGACAAGTGTGAGAGCATCTGTGGCTTGATCAAGGTTGATCGATCCATCTTCAATCAGCTTTTCATTTTCAATCTGTTTATAATTATCAAGCATGTGTACTAATCAAAATTTAGCTATTATCACTACTTTATAAAATAACTATGGTTGTGTAAGAAGATAAAAAAACATTCAAAGTACATACGAGAACAAATTGATCAACACATATATTATGAAGAATAATGAAAAATAAAGCATAAATGAAGAGTTTTGGACAATATGACAATAAAAGCTTAATAACCGACTAAAATGAAACACTGAAACCTTAAATTTGATTAAGGGAACAAGAAAGACATATTCATGATACTTACTAAGTTTTGTGTCACTTCCTTAAGATCACCACTTTCGTATTCTCCCTTATCATCTTCACTATGGTCTTTGCCCAAGACAAGTGTGAGAGCATCTGTGGCTTGATCAAGGTTGATCGATCCATCTTCAATCAGCTTTTCATTTTCAATCTGTTTATAATTATCAAGCATGTGTACTAATCAAAATTTAGCTATTATCACTACTTTATAAAATAACTATGGTTGTGTAAGAAGATAAAAAAACATTCAAAGTACATACGAGAACAAATTGATCAACACATATATTATGAAGAATAATGAAAAATAAAGCATAAATGAAGAGTTTTGGATAATATGACAATAAAAGCTTAATAACCGACTAAAATGAAACACTGAAACCTTAAATTTGATTAAGGGAACAAGAAAGACATATTCATGATACTTACTAAGTTTTGTGTCACTTCCTTAAGATCACCACTTTCGTATTCTCCCTTATCATCTTCACGTGCTTTCCTCCACATGAAGACCGTGACGGAACTTCATCTTCACCAAGTTCTTTAAACTTTATCTGGTAATTATAAAATAAATGACATTTTTAAAGTTCCAATTATGAAAGTATAGTTACAAAGCATTCACATACTTTTAAAAAATTGATTGGTTAACAAAATGTTATGAATTTCCAAACTATCAATTGACTTACTAATTTTTCTCTCAGTCCTGCATAACGTGATCAACCCATCTTATGCAGGTAAATAGACTTTGATCTTGCTAATTTCCCAGCTTTCGACATAACCTTCCAACACAAAGAGGTTAAGTAAAATAATGAAAATAAAATAGTGACGAACATATATAACTAAAAGTTAAATAGTTGTAACCTTGAATTCATCGGAATGCCGGATTTCTACGCATTTATCCCAATGCTCTTGTTCAATAAACGTGCGATACCGTCTACGAACCTTTTTTAGTTTCTTGGGTTTACCTATGTTGGGCAATATGAAGGTCTGGTACATCTTCCTTCTAAAATTACGCAGAAGATCACCCATACGAGACATTATAAACTTTTTCCTACATTGGTCAACTTTATAATATCACTGCATTAATAATAAGTAGCATCTTAGTAAAGATGTGATAATATATATGAAAAGGGCCATAGAAATAACATTTGATCGGAATTTAAAAGTAATAATTCATACCAATATTTGATCCCACAACATATCTTTCACTTCTTTAGTAACCTTCTTCCATGTTTTGTACTGAAGTCCAACATGTCGTCGTACCAAGTCGCCTAGAAAACTTGAATACTCCGATTTATACTTACCCGAAAATCTACCCAGGTCATCGAACTGAAGTATATGTTTTCTCCCACCAGAATCCTCAAATTCTTTATGCATCTTTGATAATCTCCTTAAACCTCTAACTTTGCTTTTAGTTTTACTTCCTACAATGTGTCCATTGTTTACATTCATTGCGTGTTCAGGATTCTCATCGTTTGCAAGCATATCACCTATAGAAAGTTATATATAAATGTATGTGGTTTATAAAGTATGAAACAAAATAAAAAATCACACAATAGAGTACACTGGATCAGATTGTCATATTATATGTATATATATATATATATATACAACATTAAATACACAAAATAGATTACCTGTATGAGTATGATTGTCTTCACCATCGGAACTGCTGCTATCAAAATCACTTTGCTACTCCGAATCAGTAGGCATCTCGTCACTAGAGGTGTACTCCCCGGCTTCAAGTTTGTTGTCATCCATAATAACACTTCATAGAACAAAGCAAGATAGAAACTATATTAAGTATTGAGATTACATAACCAATGTATTTCTTAATTCGCACTATCAATGAATAAATATAGCAACAATGGATGAGCATAGGAATATAAGAATGTGTACTACACTTTATTTAAATATGTAATAAAAATGAAAATATAATAAACATTAATGGATAGCAAATTAAAAACAATGATATATTTGTTTGGCATCATAATGTTTTTATTATAATTCTAAATGAATATAAAGAATTACCGGTCTTTTAAAAAAAGTTTTTAAAATAAACTTGAAAATTAACATCAAAACTGTACATTTCAACAATCTTCAATGCTTTATTGGATCACCTAGACTTACACTATTAATTAATATAAATTTATCAAAACATTATATGCTTCTGCTTCTTGAACCAGAGTAATCAGGAACCCATGTTCTTCTTGCGAATATATATGCCTCTACTGGTGGTATATGGGAAAATGTTGCAGGCATAATGAGGTTGCGAATATATATGCCTCTGCTGATTAAAAATATGTATGCATAAATACCTCTAAATGTAAGTTGCACTCATTATAAAAAATAGAGAGAAAATTGATTTCTCTCTAACCTCTCACTAAACCTACGGTTCCTTCTAAAAGATTCATCACAAATCATCTATCAAAATCAAGGAATCAAGTTGCAATCAGCAAATCCAACTACAATCAACAAGATTAGACAAAGATTCATGGTAAATCTACAATTTAAATTTGATTTGTTGCTGTATTTGAAGCGTACAGTTTCTGGAATAAATTGAACCTGATTTAACTTCAAGTTCATGAAATTAAAGCCATTTAGTATAGTTAATTTGAATTCAAACTCATGCATGTCATCCTCATATGTTTAATCAATCATATGTGCAATTCTAGAGCCTAATTCCAACTTTGAAAACAAAATTCTGAGATTTAAAACTTGTCACTGCATATGTGTGTTTGCTTCTGTTTTTGGCAAGAATAGTTGGCCAAGAAGGCCATTGGCCTTCGGCCTGGCCTTGCGTATTTTTATAGTGTTTATGTGATCATTTATGAGTATATAATCGCCAATAATCCTTGATAATAGCTGTTGAATATATGGTAAAAACAGAGTGAAACGTGCAGTCTTGCAATGTGTGTTTGTTATTGTTTCATGTTCGTGAACCAGCCAAGAAGATCCATAACCTTCGGCTATGGTTGTATGCATATATGTGTGTCTTTATCAATCAAATAGAAGCATGTAATAACCTTTACCCTTCTATATTGGTTGCTGGAAAATTAAGAAAAACAGGAAAGTAACATGAGCTGTGATGTGTGTATTTGTAATGCATGAAACAGAAACTTCCAAGACTTATCTTGGATGCAAAGTCTCGGATGTATCATTAATAAGCAGCAGCCATTTCCTGGTTCCGTCTTTGTTAAACATTAATGGAAAAAAAACTCAAATTAAAAAGTAGTATTAATCAATTTTGGTCTGTACAGACTACAGATAGTAAATCATAGCCAAATTATTTTTGTTTTTATTCTTGTTAAAGATGTAGTAAATATTTATATAGCTTAGTGATGGTCAAATTAGTTTATTATAATACAAGGCAATCTGTTTAAGAAAGACTGGACGAGTCCTTTCCTAATCAAAGTAACTTTTGCCATTAAATTATCTATATTCTTTTAAAAAAAGTTAAGATACTATTAAACAAATATGTAATCACTTCGAAACTATTTGCCGCCGCCGCTTTGCGTGGGTACACCACTAGTATTCATTGTTATGCCTATAAATGCCATGAACATGTATAAGTGAAATTGTAGGAACATTTAAGTGATAAGAAGCATGTTTTTGCTTACTATGTCATTTCATGCAATCATACGAGTTCAAAATGCAAGTTAAGTCAAAGAATGACCTAATAGGTCATACATGTCCATGAAATGCACATAAAAGCTCATAAATATAGTAAAATCATGTCGAAACTAAGCTTTAATGTCTAAATTGTAATGATTTAATTCTGCCCTTTATTAATTCTATCTTAGTTGTGGTTGATGTTGTATTGCTCCTTGGGACCTAGTCGTTAATACTCCTCCGTAAGGACGGGTCTTCTCACCTAAGCTGCAATAGAGTAGTTACTAAATATTGGTTTGATCATTGCTGTTGTTGGGTTCCTATGCTATCTCTTAATTTGGTTTTTGATTCTGACTGGGTTTTGGTTTTTGGTTTAAAAACAGCCCCATCCTTGGTTGCATCAGTGGTTTTATGATTGCTGTTGGTTTAATTACATGGTGTCTTTTAATTTGGTTTGTTGCTGGTATGTTATTGGAGTTCACCATCTGATCTGGGCTATTAATGCTAAAAGCTGCTGGCATATGATCTTGTTGCTGTTGCTGGTCATGGTTGCTGTTGCTGGTTTAATGATGTTGAAGTAGATGTTTTACGATACATGATATGTTACTTAAAAATTATTAGAATGATGTTGAAGTAGATGTTTCATGTGGAGTTTGTTCAAACTAGGATGGATTGATGTATTTTTGATAGAATTTGAATGATGATAAATATAATTGATTTTTGACATAATTGTGGTTAAACAGGAAAATAATTGAGATGGTGTAAAAGTAAATGAGTTATGTCAGTTTTTTTTTAAATAGTATAAACACTTTATAATCTTTGACATAAGAAACTATTAATTGTTATAAATGTATATTTTTAAATTTATTAGTTTGATGACTAATAGTAAAAATTGATAAATAAAATAGATCAAACATTATTAAATTATCAACATTATGATAAATATAACAAATTACAAATTACTATAAGATAAATATAACAAATTACAAATTACTTATAAATACTAATTTTCACATGTTTATTTTTCTTATATCGTGACAAAAAAATACTTATAGTGATATGCTTTTCTAAACTGTAAACAATAATTACTTTTAACTACACAAAACAAATTATAACGTGACCATATGATGGTTATAGTTACATTTTTTTCTTTGTGATGAATGTTGTTTACTTTTAGACATTCATAAGAAACTAAATTATTCTAGTCATAATGTTTTTCTTTTACCATGACTATTGTTTACTTTTAGAGATTTCAAAAAATTAATTTGTAACCGTTGAATACTAGTAGTCATGTTTACTTTTTTAAACCGTGACAAAAAACTACTTATAGTGACATGCTTTTTTAAAAGTGTAACCATTTATTACGTTTAACCACACAAAACAAATTAAGTCGTAGGCATAAAATACTTATTGTCACATATTTCTTTTTTACCATGACTATTGTTTACCTTTAGACATATATAATAAATCTAGTCGTCATGTTTTATTGTTTAACTATTAATAGTCACTTGTTTGTTTTTTATAAACAGTGACAAAAAAAACTTATAGGGACATTTTTTTCTACTTAAACCATGACCACTGATTACTTTTAGTAACACAAACCAATTCTTCGTGTGACCATAAAATACTTATAGTCACTGTTTTTTTCTTTTATCATGAAAACTGTTACTTTTACACACTAATAAGAAATTAATTAAACCATGATCATTAAAAAAATATGGTCACAACATTTTTTTTACCATGACTATTGTTTACTTTTAGTTACATAAAAACAATAAACCGTCACCTTTAATTATTAACAGTCACAAATTTGTTTAATCCGTGACAAAAAACTCCTTATATTGAAATTATTTTTAATGTGTGAGATTGATAGCTTTTAGTCACAAAACAAATTAAATCGTGACTTGAATATACTTATAATCATATCTTTTTCATTTTACTATTACTATTGTTTACATTTAGACAAACATAAAAACTTAATATGTCACCTTTAAATATTAATAGTCACACGCTTGTGTGTCTTAAACTGTGACCAAAATATAATTATGGTGATATGTTTTTTTTCTTAAACCGTGATTATTAATTACTTTTATATACATAAAAGAAATTAAATCGTGACAAAAAAAATACTTAATCACATTTTTCTCTTTTATCATGAATATTGTATACTTTTTACACACACATAAGAAATTAAATCGTTACTGTAAAATACTTATAGTCACAATAATTTTTCTTATTTCATGACAATTGTTTACTTTTAAACACACTTAATCAACTAAATTATGACCATTAAACACTTATAGTCACAATGTTTTTCTTTTATTATACATGGCTAATGAACTCCACCCTTTGGTCACACAAAGCATTTTCGTGACCATATAAGTTAGCCTTCTGTCACAGTTTATTCATGCGACTAATTCCACCATATAATTTAGACTCATACAATTAGACTTCAGGGTGTCCCTTTGGTCACCGAAAGAGATTTCTGTGACCATATACATATTTATCGTCAGGGTTAATAACCATCACAAGATTATTATAGACATCAAACAAATAATTGGGACAAACGATGACATTTAGTAACAATGTGGCAACCGTGACAAGTCTTTGTCACGATCCTTATGTTAAACCGTGACTTACGGTTTAAATGTGATTTGCAATGGTCACAGTTATTGAGACCCTATAGTCACGTCAAAAGCAATATTCATATATGACCCTTTAGTCACAGTTAAACTGTGGCTATCATAATAATACAAGTTCATATATGACCCTTTAGTCACGTCAAAAACAAAAACTGTGGCTAGGGAGTTTGGACAAAACCGTGACCATAGGTCATTTTTGTACTAGTGTAGCTACATATGTATATATAAATATATAGACACACACACACAGATAATATATATATATATATATATATATATATATATATATATATATATATATATATATATATATAGTTCTTCATTTTAATTTAGTGTTTCATAGATATATGCCTTGTTTCTTATTACAGGTAACACCACCAGATTTTGGACAAAAGGCAGCAGCTGGTGCTGCACCAGAAGTAAAACGAAAGCGAAATAACCAAAAATCGATTTGTGTGACTAGTCATGATTTGAAAAGGCAAGCGAAGACCAGATTGAAAAAGACATTACATTACAGTCCTCTTTAATTAGTTGATGCAATTATTGTACATGTACATATTCCAATTTTTTTTGTGGTGTTATACAAATAAATATATCATATGGTCACACGTTGTGACCACTGTTTGATTAAATATTTGTGTGACTATATAGTGCATAAAATTTAAGTGGTCATTGGGTGAACAATTATGATCACACTTTTTAACACCTACGGCCACATTTGGTATAATTTTATGTGACCAAAGCCCACAACAAGACACTCGTTGTGTGCCCAAATGGTTGCAATCAGCCACACCCAAATAAAAATAAAGTGGTCATTGTGTGGACAATAGTCACACAAAATACAAGTTTACCTCACTTAAAAAGCATATGGTCACACTTTTTAACACCTACGGCCACATTTGGCATGATTTTATGTGACCAAAGCCCAAAACAAGACACTCGTTGTGTGACCAAATGGTTGCAATCAACCACACACACATAAAACAAAAGTGGCCATTGCATGGACAACAGTCACATAAAATACAAGTTTACCTCACTTAAAAGAGCATATGGTCACACTTTTTAACACCTACGGCCACATTTGGCATAATTTTATGTGACCAAAGCCCACAACAAGACACTTGTTGTGTGACCAAATGGTTGCAATCAGCCACACACAAATAAAAATAAAATGGCCATTGCATGGACAATAGTCACACAAAATACAAGTTTACCTCACTTAAAAGAGCATATGGTCACACTTTTTAACACCTACGGCCACATATGGCATTATTTTATGTGACCAAAGCCCATAACAAGACACTCGTTGTGTGACCAAATGGTTGCAATCAGCCACACCCAAATAAAAATAAAGTGGCCAGTGCATGGACAATAGTCACACAAAATACAAGTTTACCTCACTTAAAAGAGCATATGGTCACACTTTTTAACACATACGGATACATTTGGCATAATTTTATGTGACCAAAGCCCACAACAAGACACTCGTTGTGTGACTAAATGGTTGCAATCAGCCACACACACATAAAAATATAGTGGCGATTGCATGGACAATAGTCACACAAAATACAAGTTTACCTCACTTAAATGAACATATGGTCACACTTTTTAACACATACGGCCACATTTGGCATAATTTTATGTGACTAAAGCCCACAACAAGACACTCATTGTGTGACCAGATGGTTGCAATCAGCCACACCCAAATAAAAATAAAGTGGTCATTGCATGGACAATAGTCACACAAAATACAAGTTTACCCCACTTAAAAGAGCATATGTTCACACTTTTTAACACCTACGACCACAATTTGCATAATTTTATGTGACCAAAGCCCACAACAAGACACTCATTGTGTGACCAAATGGTTGCAATCAGCCACATCCAATAAAAAATAAAGTCGTCATTGCATGGACAATAGTCACACAAAATACAAGTTTACCTCACTTAAAAGAGCATATGGTCACACTTTTTAACACCTACGACTACCTTTGGCATAATTTTATGTGACCAAAGCCCACAACAAGACCCTCGTTGTGTGACCAAATGGTTGCAAGCAGCCACACACACATAAAATTAAAGTGGCCATTGAATGGACAAGAGTCACACAAAATACAAGTTTACCTCACTTAAAAGAGCATATGGTCACACTTTTTAACACCTATGACCACATTTGGTATAATTTTATGTGACCAAAACACACAACAAGACACTTGTTGTGTGACCAAATGGTTGCAAACAGCCACACCCTGATAAAAATAAAGTGGCCATTGCATGGATAATAATCACACAAAATACAAGTTCACCTCACTTAAAAGAGAGTATGGTCACACTTTTTAACACCTCCGACCACATTTGGCATAATTTTATGTGACCAAAGCCCACAACAAGACACTCGTTATGTGACCAAATGGTTGCAATCAGCCACACACAAATAAAAAATAAAGTGGCCGTTGCATGGACTATAGTCACACAATATACACTTTCGCTTGATTTTAAAGAGCATATGATCACACATTTTATGGTTTCGGTCACTCTTTCTAATTGGATACGACCACTAACCATCTAATGTGACCATATGGACTGTTTGGTCACGGGACCTTTAGTCACACACACAATGGAAAAACAAGTGTGACCGTATGGTTATCGTCAAACATTTCTTGTGTGACCAAAGCCAAAATTTGTACCAATGTTCGTGAATATGGTAGCACACAGTTTGGGCAGCAGAGTCAAGTTGCAATGGAGACTGGAGGCCCCTTCAACCGTTTTCTACACAGATGATACACATTCATAGATGTAGGCTACTACCTAATATTCTATGCTTTTGTATGACAACTGTTATCCTCCTCAACTTTACTCTCCAAGACCTCAACCATTGAATATTCCCATATTTAGAGGCTTGGAGATGGGAGGGGGGGGGGGAGGATTCATATGATCGATCACTTGTTGAGTTTGTTGATTTCATAATGTCAACACAAAACCTTACTGAATGAGGAATAAGCTTAAGCCTAGGCTGGATACAACGAACACTTAATAATAGCCCAACGTCGTCTGATTTTCAATTGCCATAGGTGATGGAGCCTCAAAGTACAATCACATCTAGACTAGATCAACTACTTAATGTACAACAAACTCATTGTAGGTCCCAAGAGGTTTCCCAAATGTCTTTATATTAACTGTAGAGTGGGTGTGGGGGGGGGGGGGGGTGAATATAATTTATCCTTTATTACACAAATTTCTCAAAGTTTGTATGTATATATTAACAATTTTTAAAATTACAAACAAGTTTGGATTGCGGAAAGATCCAAACAGAGATGACAGATATGAACAACAGATTATAACTAGTCTAGGACACACTTAGATTAGTTAAAATGATATGACTCACTAAGATTCACTCACTATTTACACACTCAGTGTTTACAAGACACAGACTGATTGGCTTTGGGAAACTGAGCAACTTAGACACACTTAGTTTTTTTTTTACTCAAGTTGAACTGAACGTGCATGCATGAAAACACACATTCTTTTGCACTCAACGTTCTTTGTTTGTGTATCTCTCTATTTTCTCTTTCCTTGGAAGCTTCTCTTTTATAGACACATAGTGGATCTCAGTGAAGCTTCTTCATTGGTTGAGGAGAAAGTAGGAATGTCTTTGTAAGAAGACAAGTTTGCTTTTTAGCACTAGGATAATTCTAACAAAAGTAGTTTTGTCCTCTTATTTCAGAATATTTGTCTTTTCCTTTTTGTCTCTGTTGAGCTTTACCCCAAAGAGGAATGTCAACTAGTAATCTTTATTCTTCCTTATAAAACTATTTTGGTATAAGAAATGGTCTGTCACCCATTTTAGATATCATTTTTGTCTTCATATTTCAAAACAGTTTTGGTAGATTTACAATAATTCTGATTTTCCACATTGACTTGAAATTATAGGTTGATCCCAACATTCAAAACTTGGTATGAAGATATGGAAACATAATCCATGAGGTGTTATATACTTGTTCACAAAGAACAGGTTCTATTCATAAAGAATAGAATGCTTAACTGTCTTAAACTGTCCAACAGATATGGACAGCTTAGACATAAACTGTTAAACCTGTCCAACGTATATGGACAATTTTGACACACTGCCAAGTTACAACTAATATAACAGTGTAACACAGACTTTGGTTGTTTTTGCAAATCACTAATCAGGATTGAGGCATTAAAAACCTTAAAATCTCCCCTAGGTGTATCAAACAGGTTTGATTAGAAATATCCCCCTATAATATTGAGCAGGTTTGATTGAGGCCTTTTTGTGCCTAACAATCTATTTTATTTGCAATAATCAGACTAGGTCTGACTACATCAACTTTTACTATACATATGAAAGAAGGAATTTACAACATTGAAGTAAAGTAAATGATCAACTTATATATGAAAGCTATCAAAACAACTGATGTTTACCAAGAAAAGGTCCAACAGATGTCCATTGCAACAAAAATTACAAACACAACTAATGGACTGTTGTTGTTGGGAGCAGTTAATGGTAAGCATGACCAACTAATGATTAGCTTCCATTCTTTATCTACACATCAACTGTACATGGACCCTTCTCTTTTTTCTTTCTCCTTCTCTAATTTAGCAGCAGCTTGGAGAAGTTTTCTTGTTCCAGACCAGCTAGCATTTCCTTCTTGGCTTCAAAGATTTCAACTTCTTTTTTAAGGTAGAAAAGCTACTAGCTGTCAATCTGACCCCTAGCATTGCAGGCTACTAACTGTTTAGGATGACTACTCTCCACCTAAAGTGTTTTTTGTATGCTGTCATGCATCTGAAGGCAAGAGATTGTTTGACTCCTGCTTTGTGAAAATCTGAAGCTCTCTGGAAGCACATCTTCTTAGAAAGAGGATCCACAAAGAATACTCCAACTTCAAGCTCTTCAATGAACTTCCCTTCAGCTAGTTCCACACCTTTGGGTAGATTGTGATTCATACCCTTTATCTCAGTGACATAGAACCCCTGCTCAATCAGCATCACTGTCTCTTCAAGCTCTATGTCATTGTTTTGTCTTCTTGGCTTGATATTGGGCTCTATTCTAGAAGCCCCTTTACCTTTTCCATCAGCTTTTTCACAAATGCTCTAACAGTTTTTGCAGTCTCAGGTTTTGAACTACTTACTGCAAGCTCAACCCATTCACTGTACCCCATCTTGGCTACATCTGCTGCTTCATATGACTCCAATTCAGCGTCATCAGCACCAAATCTTGTTATTTGTATCTTCCAAGGATGATTCTTCCTTGAAGTGGGAACAACTTTGACAATGATTTCCCTGGCTAGCCTTCTTTCAGCAACATCATAAAATTTATTTTTGGCTAGGTTGTAAAAGTGAAATTGGGTCCTGATAGACGAAGGGGTGGTGGATAACGGTGTTATCGAGTCGAGTCGAGTATCACCAAGCTCGAGCTCGAACTCGACAATAAAAACCGAGTTCGAAACTCGACTCGAACACGATCGAGTTTTAGATTTGAAACTCGAGCTCGAGTCGACAACCTACTCGATACTATCGAGCTTGACTCGACCCAGCTTAATTAAATTCAAGATAAAGGATACCAAAATGTAAATATAAAAATAAAATATTCAATCTATTTTATCCCAACAACAAGCAATAAGGGTAAAATTATAAGAATGTAATTTTGGGTTTAAGATTATATAGTTTGATTTATATAAAAGTGAAAAAAAAATAGAATATTACAAAGTTGAAGGGTAAATATGTAAACTTCTAAACTTAAGCTCGACTAGGCTCACGAGCCTATCGAGTAGGATATTTTATTACTCGAGCTCGACTCGATTAATACTCGAGTAGCTCGAGCTCAGCTCGATTAACTGCGAGTCGATTTTAAGTTTTCTACGAGTCGATCCCGAGTAGCTCAAGAGTTGTCTCGTCTCGTTTACACCCTTAGTAGCGGACACAAACTTCTCTTTGGTCACAGAGACCTTAGGTTCCTTATCCTTCTCTGTCCTCTTTTTCTCACTAATAGTTTCTTTGACAACTTCCTCAAACTTTTTTTTGCACTACCAACGATGATATTTTTAATTTCTTTGCCTCTTTGGCAGCCAAAACCTGGGCAGCTTTCACAGAAGCTGCTTCCTCTCTTGCTCTTTCCAGGAGTTCAACTTGCTATTGTTTCTTCTCATAGTATGTTTTAAGTGGAATATTCGTTTCCTTTCCTTGGACTTTATCATATTTAAGTTGAAGTCCCCTTTCAACATCCACATCTGTAACATCTTTGCCTTTTCCTTTAGCTGATGTGGATGGAGCAGTCTCAACCTCCTCCTCTTATTTTGATGATTCCAAGATTAATTGTCTTCTTTTGCTAGGCCTGGTCTCAGTCATAAGTTCCTCCCCTTAGATTGTGCAGGGCTTGGAGACTAGCCTGATAGGGCTCAACAATCATGGAATCAAGAGATGTACCTGCGTTAATACCAGCTGTTAGTTGGTCTGTTGCTTGCCCAAGTGAAGTTGATTTTTCCTTGGAAGGGGATGAAGATTTCTCTCCTTTAGACTTAAAGGAAGATTTTTCCCTCTTTTCCTTTGAGGTAGAGTTTTCTCCCCCTTTGATGGAGATGGCATAGAGCCTTCAACATCAATGCTACCCAAAGGAACATATTCAGTGGGTTTAGCTGCAACAGACTTGGTAACAGGTGTTGGACCAATCAAGCTATGCACTAAGAAAGCCAATTTGTCCTTCACCTCAGCTAACTGGGTAAGGCATCTTTTTAGAAAGGCTGAGTGAGAGGTAGTGGTAGCTAAAAGAATGGAAATTGCAGCTCTGTCAGCATCATTGAACATGAGTCTTTTAAGCTGTGCAAGAGTGAGATTTATGGACTCCTGCACATCTTCAAAGTTAGATGACACTGAATTTGACCGAGACACGACTAAGGTATTTAGAGAGGGTATTGTGGAGGGTAGAGAGACAAATCAGGCTGCAGCAATACTTAACAGTTGTTGAGAAACAACTGTCAAGCTAGACACAGAGTCTTACTGATTAGAAAGAAGATATGAGAGGGAAGATGAGAGTTGATGCAACTATGTAGTGAGTGCACTCAGCTGAGAGGAATAATCAGGTTGAGGAGAGGGTTGGAGAAAGGATGAGTTGAACGAATCAAGAAATCCTTCAAGCTGTGCAAACATAGAGTCTGCAATAGTGGATGTCAGGGTGGTCATGGATTTTTCCAAAGTATCAACCTCGTTAGACAACACATGAAGCTGTTCTTTCAAGGACGGATCCTTTGGTGATGGAGAAGTGTGTGTGTATTGTTTGGATTGTGTGGAAGGGAATGAAGGTAAGGATGGTGTTGAACCTTGGGGAGGTGAAAGAGCTTCACTTGGTGATGGTAAAGTCACAGTGGAAAGAAGTTCCATAGTCTGTGCAAATGATAAATGACCCAGTTTAGAGGGGTTAATGATACCCTCAGCAGTGGCTAAACCTGTATCATGAGGTGAGGAAGTAGATGTGGTTGGCCTCTCAAGAACCATTAGTATAGAGATTCCTTCATCAAAACCATTGGTAGAACCCTCAGTGGTGCCTTGGTCTAAATGCACCTCCTCATGGGGTGAGGGTGGATGCATTTTAACATGATGAATGGTGAAAACTGGTGATGAAATTTGGAGATTTGTGAAGCCTTCACGAAAGGGTTGGTCTGTACCTTGTGGATCATCAGGCTAGGGTGTTGGTCCTTTAACAACTGGTTGGGATGTACCGGTAGTATCATGAGGAGCAGAGACGGAAGGCTGATCAGTTGGTGGTCTAGAACCAACAGTTTTGACACCTTGTGAAGCCTCAGATGATGTAGGAGAAATATGAGTGTGGGACAGTGTGGACACAATGTGGAGTGGATAGAGCTCATGTCTTTCGATGTCCTCACCTTGTTGTGAGGGTGGAACAGTGGATGTGGTTGTCTCCTTTTGTACAACTGGTTCCTATTGAGAAGAACCAGAGGGTTCAGGCTGACTTTGGGTAGACTCTAGGTGGAGTGAGGCAGGCTCCACAGTGTTAGCAACACTCTCCAAGATAGGAGGAGATGAGGCAACAAGATTGGCCTCTGTTACAACTCGCTCCTGTTGGGAGGAACCAGAGGAACTTTGGGATGTAGTAAAACTTTTTATCTTTTTCTATGCTAAGGATTTCTTCCTTAGCTTGGAGGAGGTGAAGTGGGAGGTTCTTGGGATTGGACTGGTTGTGAGACTTGGCTGGGAACAGATGGTGTAGGCTGTTCCCTGGTCTCAGGTGGCACAGAGCCACTGGCCATTAAGGCCGATGGTTCAACAGATGAACCTGAGGTTACAGCCTGCTCCCCCTCAGTCACAAAGACTGAAGGAGCAGACTTTGTCCTTTTGGCCCTCTTCTAGACAGGCCCTGCTGTACTAGGCTTGAGGGCACTCTTTGCCCTTTTGCCTAGGACTTTGGACTTAGTAGTGGGAGCAACAACTGGATCCATCTACATTGTAGAAGGTCCTTCCACAAAACCAAGCAACCTTCTCATAGGTGTTGTAAGAGGAGGCGCTTCAGGACTAACAGGTGTATGAAACACCTTGTTACCAATGACTGGAAACATCATGGACTTCAGGAGGGGCTGAGAAGTGTACAAAGATTTACCACATACATGCTTGAAAATGAGACTGAGAAATCTGGGGTACCTCAAAAATGGTGATCGTTGGTCTTGTTCTACAAAGGCCCTTAGATTTCCAAAAATCCATTTGTCCATGTTGAGAGTTGTCCCGTCTATAAACTATAGAGCCACTTGGATTTCATCTCTGCTAAGTTGATCAAAAGAACCAACCTTACAGCTCAGACTCATTACCACTGAAGTAAAGAAAAAACTGTAGGTTGGAGCCAGTTCTTTTCTGAACAATGTGGCTCCAACTCTTGGTTTAGACACACCGCGACAATGTAGCGGATTTCTCATCTATTGGTTTTCAGGTTGTGGTGTGTCATATTTTTCGACCACAGGCAGATGAAGCACCTCCTGAAGTAGATTGGCAGAAATCTCAATAAATTTAGTATTGTTGAGGATGGTTCCACGGATAACCTTGGTAGCAGAATCATATGAGCAGGTGTACCAAAATTCATACACCATTTCCTGATAAATGATACAAGGAGTAGCAGTCATTTCATAGTGCAGTGGGTGAGCTTTAATGAATTCCACCATTGGTTCATAATCTTTGCTAATGTAGTTCTTGGGTATAAAAAGATTGGCTACATAGTTGGTGGGTTTGATGGTGAGCGTTGTAGTGACTGATGGGTGTTTGACAACATCATCACCCAAAAATACTGGTACAAGAGGAGTTGAAAAGCCATTTGAGTAGTTGTTAGAAGTTCAAAGATAGCAGACACTGAGTCTTTTTGAGAGGGCTTGGGAATTTTCAAGAAGTATGGATGTATAGGGTCGCAATATGGAAGGGAAGATGAAAAAGTGACGTTAGGTATTTTTAGGATTAGAATGCGAGAGAGTGGGAGAGATAAAAGGGCGGTTGATTTGAAATGGGGATGACAAAACATTATCTGCAGGTAATTAAGTTAAATAAATACATAATTTACATAACGTAAGTCTGAAGAAATGTTAATTAGAAGTTTGATGTTCAAAGCTGTTAACATAACCTGTGGTGATGTAGTGACATCAAAGCTGTTTAGTAGGTACCCTGGTCATCAAAACTGTTAAGTTATATTTAAACAGTTTTCATGGTGAAACCTGTTCTGTAGTTTGAACATGTTACATGGCTTGCTGTGTTGCAGAATAGTTTACTAAGTGAGAAGGTTTGTAGTTTAGACATCAGAATAGGTTTGGTAAAAAACACTTAGTTTTGAAAACTGTCACACGTCAAACCTATTCCTATTCCTAAGAAACAGCTAAGTACTGTACAAGTGAAGCCTGTTCTGTGTCAAAGCTGTTGTTTGAGAAATGAGTAGAATTGCATATGTAACTTTTGAACATCAATGACACTTAGTCACTTTTATTTAACATTCCCAGTTTGCAAACAAGGGTATTAAACCTACTTTCATCAAGAGGTTTGGTGAAAATATCTGCAAGCTGATCTTTTGTGGGAACAAAAGATACTTCAACATTACCTTTCTGGATGTGATCCCTTACGAAGTGATGTCTGACCTCTATATGCTTTGTTTTAGAGTGGAAGAGATGGTTATTGGATATGGCTATGGCACTGGTGTTATCACAAAGTATAGGAGTTTTCCTATACACCAATCCATAATCCTCAAGCTGATGTTGCATCCAAAGAAATTGTCCACAACAGCTTCCAGCAACAATATTCTCAGCTTCAGTGGTAGAAGTGGACACAGAGTTCTGCTTCTTACTACACCAACTAACCAACTTTCCTCCAAGAAGATGACACCCACCTGTTGTACTTTTACTATCAAGCCTGCAACATGCAAAAACTGAATCTGTGTATCCAATTAAATCAAAGTTTGAGTCTTTGGGATACCA
The DNA here is from genome assembly GCA_020465985.1 of Centrapalus pauciflorus. Classification (NCBI taxonomy): domain Eukaryota; kingdom Viridiplantae; phylum Streptophyta; class Magnoliopsida; order Asterales; family Asteraceae; genus Centrapalus; species Centrapalus pauciflorus. The sequence continues at coordinate 378,503 of JAANYP010002965.1, read as the reverse complement.
AAGACGTCTTTGGGATACCAAAGACCCAAACCTGTTGTACCCTTCAGGTATCTAAAGATTCTTTTTACAGCAGCTAAATGTGATTCCTTAGGATCAACTTGAAACCTAGCACATAAACAGGTTGCAAACATTATATTTGGTCTACTAGCTGTTAGATATAGCAAGCTCCCAATTATACCTCTGTAGTCTGTCTTAGAAACAGACTTACCACAGGTTTCAGCATCCAACTTAACATTGGTTGCCATTGGGGTTTTAGTGGGAGATCACTGATCAAATTTAAATTTTTTCAAAAGATCTAGTGTATACTTTCTTTGATTTACAAAAACTCCATTAGAAGTTTGTTTAACCTGTAATCCTAGAAAGAATCTGACTTCACCCATCATGCTCATTTCATACTTAGATGTCATGAGCAGTGAAAAATTCTTGCACAACTGCTCATTAGTAAAACCAAATATAATGTCATCCACATAAATTTGAACAAGCATAATGTCTTATTTTACTTTCTTTATGAACAAAGTGGTATCTACTTTACCTCTGGAGTACCCATTGTTCATAAGGAATTCAATAAGAGTGTCATACCAGGCTTTAGGGGCTTATTTCAAACCATAAAGAGTTCTGTCGAACTTATAGACAAAACCTGGACGTTCATCCTCAAAGCCTGGGGGCTTCCTAACATATACTTCTTCTTGCAGCTTACCATTTAGAAATGCACTCTTCACATCCATTCGGAATACCTTCATGCTCTTGTGAGCAACATATGCAACAAACAAACTTGCTTACAACCTAGCCACAAAAGCAAATGTTTCATCATAATGAATTCCCTCTTCTTGCCTATACCCTTGAGCAACCAGTCTTGCCTTATTTCTAATGACATGACCTTGCTCATCCATCTTATTCTTAAATACCCATTTGGTGCGAATTATAGTTTTTCCTTTAGGCATGGGGACCAGCTTGCATAATTTGTTCCTCTCAAACTTATTGAGTTCTTCCTGCATGGCAGTGATCCAATTGGCATCTTTCAATGCTTCATCCCACCTTGTTTGCAAACCTTTATTGATGTCACCTATTATTTGCTCATTTGGGTGACACCTGATCCACTTAGGTTTATGTTTCAATGATGATTCATCAGGATCTCGAACACTAGTTTCATTAACAGGCCTTGTAGAACAGCTTTCTTGATTATCAGTCATACTGACATCTTGAGTTTGTTTATTTGTTGAAGGAGTATTAATGTTGTTGAACACATTAGTGGAAGATTTAGGAAAATCAGCATTGATTGGTTCTTGACGTGCGACATCAACTATATCAGTGCACTTATTCACACAGGGTGAACTAATATAGTCATTAGGGGTGTAATCGAGCCGAGTCGAGTCGAGTATCACCAAGCTCGGCTCGAACTCGTCAATAAAACTCGAGCTCGAAAATCGACTCGAGCTCGATCGAGCAATAATTTTTGAGACTCGATATTGACTCAATAACTACTCGATACTATCGAGCTCGGCTCGACTCGACTCGACTCAATGAAATATGGGATAATAGAAATCAAAATATAAATACCAAATATTTAATCTAAATTTATCCCAACAATAAGCAAGAAAGGTAAAAATATAAGAATGTAATTTTAAGTTTAGGATTATATAGTTTGATTTATGTAAAAGTGATGAAAATATAATAATACAAAGTTGATGGGTAAAAATGTAAACATGTAAACTTAAACTCGATTAGGCTCGCGAGCCTATCGAGTAGGCTATTTTAATACACGAGCTCAGCTCGATTGGCTGCGAGTCGATTTTGAATTTTTGATGAGTCGATGCCGACTAGCTCATGAGTATCTCGTCTCATTTACACCCCTAATAGTCATCATCATGTCCTCTATGAGTATAAGGGTCCACTCTGGATGATGTGGAGGCTTTAGATTCTTTACCTTCAGTATTTGAATGTAGAAGTTCATCAAAACTGAAGTCTCCTAAAACTGATTTAGGATCGACTTGGATTGAAGAATTTCCAGATTCTTCAAAGGTGACATTGATGGTTTCATCAATCACCTTTCTTCTGGGGTTGTATACATTGTAGGCTTTGGAAATTGCTGAATATCCAACAAATATTCCTTCATCAGCTTTGGGCTCAAAGTCAGCCAGCCGATCCCTTTGGTTCAGAATGAAGCAAGGGTATCCAAACACATGGAAGTAGCTTATATTGGGCTTTCTTCCTTAGAGTATTTCATAAGGAGTTTTATTAAACCTTTTAACCACTAAGGATCTGTCTTGAGTGAAGCAGACAGTGTTGACAGCTTCGGCGCAAAATGATGAAGAGCGACTTGATGCACACAACATGGTTCTAGCAGCTTCTATGAGAGTCCTATTTCTCCTTTTCGCAACTCCATTTTGTTGAGGAGTTCTTACAGCTGAAAAGTTTTGAGAAAGTCATCTTTCTTCACAGAAATCCTCAATAGTACTGTTTTCAAATCAGTACCATGATCACTTCTGATCTGTTTTACTTGGGTAGACTTCAGTGTTAATATCAAAATCTTATAGAAATATTGATGAATACAATAGGAACACAATCAATCACAAAATAACCGAATGATTTACTATATTGAGCATGAAGAATATTACATGAAAAGCGGCTGATGAATTAATTCTCAAAACAACCCTATTTTCCTTTTTGCACTAAAAACTATGCTCTATGATTGACAGCCGCCACAGAATATAACATATTCTATTTATACCATTTACAAGAATAAGGAAATTACAACTAGCCCTCCAACTTTACATTCAAAAATAAACTACCCAACAATCTCCCCCTTTTATGAAGGTAAATCAAGATCAGTCTTTATACCCCAGTTTCTTATCAAACCTTTGAATGCAACCCCGACTTATCAATCGCAAATCAATTTCAGAAACAAAGTCGACCATCATCGTTCGCTCCTTTTGTGGCATGCCACGACCTTTGGATCTCCTCAATGCATCTTCATCTAAAACACCTCTGAATGACGTCATTACCATTTTGAGGGTTCCATCTAAAAATTTATTGAGCTCTGACATTCTCATGGCCTTCTTGACTTGATCTTTGTTCTCATAGATCAAACAAGGATCCTCATTGAGCACAACTTGATTCTCTTTGAAATTTTCAATGATTAGGGGCAATCACATTTATTCCTCGCATTCCTCTTTCCACTCCAGTTTGCAAATCTTGAATGGAGATCAACAACATTTTAGTGTGCATGAAGTGTAAGATTGCTTTGAGAGTGAACGGACAATTTTCTTCTCGTTTGTTTCTACCATAGTTCATCAAACAGATCTTCAATGTCTTTAATATAGACTGAGAAGAAATCTGCCTCACTGAACTTGTAGATTTTATTATTAGAACGGAGCACGGTGAATGTAGGATAGAAGATGTTGACAAATTTATCATTTTCAATCTTCTTCAGTTCAACTATCCTCTGAAACACTCAAACATCCTTGATCGGTTGACCTTGATTTCACAGAATACTGGCATAATTGCTAGATGGGGCACGTTGGGCTCTATAACTCGGAACAATTTCAAAAATGAGAGGGGAGCTTGTTTCTTACAAAAGATTTTCCTTTCTAAGATATCTTCCAAAAAAGGAAGGCGGTTTTGCTTCTTTGAAAAATCAGCATTTTGTTGATCATTTAGACTAAGCCAATTATCCTTAGTCAACTTCTTATTTAGCTCCTCTTGGTTGAGCAGATTTAGCATTTCATCAATCTCTCTCCGAAACTTATCTTGGATGACTATCCTATGATCATGTTGTTTTTTGGATTCTTCAGCCAAAATAAAGTCATGAAAAAATTTATCAATCAACTCATTATCAGGAACATTTTGTACTGAATCGGGAATTAACTCATCTTCTTCTGCTTTGACAGTTATGAACTTTTTATTGACCATGTGGAATTGAGTTACTATTTTCATGAGCTTCTTCTTCTTTGGATTATACTAGAAATCGAACAGAGGAGTTAAATTCTCATCATATTCATTAACAGCAAGCTTTTCAACCGTTAGACTCTGTTTTGAGACAATCACATCATCTTTTAATATATCTTCAACAAGCTCTTCTTCATCCACCAATCTCTCAGCCCTCATTGACATTTCGGAAAATTCAAATGATTTCGGTTGAGCCTCATGCAAACTACTTTCCTTTTCAGCTCCTTCTATCATCAACACATTCTCTTCCTCATCTGAATCCTCATATTCTACAAAGTAATCGATACCAGACTGCTACTCAATGGATTTGAAACATCTTCATGAAGAATCAATTCCATCTCTCATTGGGTAGCAGTTGGATCGTCTGTTTTTGCTCCTCCTTCCTCAGAACCTCTAGTCTCTGATTCTTTAACTTCATACACAACCATTTGCATATTAAAATCACCAAGCTTCCACCTCTTCTCCCCCTTATGAGGAGCATCATCGGAGTCATGGTCCTCATGTTTGCGTTTTGAACAAGAAGCTTGTGATTTGCAGGACTCTTCAAGAATAGAGAATCTCTCTGATAAGGATCCAAGAGCATTGACGACCGTGTTTTCTAGACCAGTCATTCTTTCGTTCGTAAGCTCAAACTGCTATACACAATAATCCCTCAGCTCATTGTTGGAAATTTCTTTCTCCTCTTCGACCATCTCAGCTGTACCCTTCCCTTTCTAAAGTCTTTGAATAATGAGCATCTGAGACATCATGGTTTCAAACTGGGAACTCATCTGCTATGTAACACCATGTATAGCAGCATCAAGTTTTTGGTCATTAACAAAGGGTAACGTGCTAACACATGGTCACATACACTTCCAGTTGACACATTAGTGGAACTTGTAAAAAGAACCTCTGTGTGGCTTACGCTCAGAGATGACATTGTTTGAGCTCTGGTAGGACTTCTGACTAATTCAGGTGACGGTGCAACAGATGCATCCAACACCATAGTCATTCAGACAGGGACATGAAGTCCTTCAGCACTTGTCTCAACAGATGAGACCAACTCAAGTATCCTAATGTGTATAGGCTCTATGACGTGTGAAAGAAGGAATGTATAATGGGGCAGCTATGTACTCATTTCAATATATGTAGGATCCGAATGATCCCTAGATAATGTATGTGATACATCCCTGTGATCAAATGAAACATCACCTTGTTGAGAAAGAGATGAGTGGCTAGGGGAGGTTTGTAATTACCAGTGGGATACTGGTTGTTTCAATGTCAACTCTCAAAGGAGAGCTGATAGTGTACGTGGTTTTCTGGCTATATATGGCTTGGGTCTCCCTCACACTTTCACTAACCACAACATCCTCCCTCTACTCAGGTAAGCGCACAAATACAGATGTTTCAATGCCAGCCCCACCTCCTTCATTATCATTATCATCATCCTCATCTCCTCCTCCTTGAATATTTGACAATGTTCACTCAGAATCGCTTTCTTCCTCACCACTCCTGACAACTTTCTCCTCTCTCAACTCAAGGCTTCCCTGTACATCAACCCCTTGTTTCTGTACCTGCTCACCTAAAGCTACGGGGGTAGGAGTCTGTAACTCCCATTTTAGAAGCATTCATTCAACATTCAATAAGATTATCAATAATATAACGAACATGAATAACAATATGAACAATATATGAATAATATCAAGAACAATAAGAACATTCAAAGGTTAGAGAAACCTCAATAGCACTTCAATCACATACGTACAATGAGCTGAATGATTACATAGAAAGACCCAAAAAAACTATTATAAGCAACTAAATGGATCCAAATACTATCCATACCCATGGGGTGACCTTTTGGTCTTTTAACCCATTTACAATAAAGTTTGAATCCTTACAAAATGTGCACAAAACTAAGTTTTAACTATTACACTTTGACCACTGAAACTATCACAACTTTGGATCTAACATTCTCCCCCTTTGTGATTAGTTTTCCAGATCGCGGCTTCAGTTTCGTGATTAGCTTCCTCTGATCAAAATATCGGTCAAGGCGTCTGATCGTCATCCTGTACTCTAGCTTGTCTCGAGCATCTTGTTGGAAGTCTCTGGCGAGTTGAAGTACGACTTTAAGTTCCCATATCCTTGTCTCGAGCTTTAGTGCTTCTTTCAAATTATCGATTCTGATCATTAGCATCTTTCTGACCATGTATAGAATCCCGTCACAAGACTTTTCCAATTCATCTCTTCTCATGAGCGCCTTCTTTCTTTGTGAGTTTAAGTAGACTACTCCGACCGTAGGTGATGTGGTAACTTTTGAGACTGAGAAACGTTCTAGGCCCGGAGTGTCTTGATTCGACGCTAGCAGATTAAATTTTCTTTGCCTTGCTTCTAAGGCCATATGGAAATCAAAGATAAAAGACAGTGTGAGATTGCGGCGGAGAAACTTGATGACATACCTTTGAGCATTCATATGAATAGGATCTCTGCTCTTGTTATGTAGCAAGTGAAGATATTGAAATTCCAGATCCCGCAAGAACAAGTTAGGGAAATCTGCCTCGGTAAAAGTAGAGAAAGTTCTGTCTTCCCGTTCAACTTCAAAAATAGGATAGATTATGCTTAAGAACTTGTCGAACTTGATCTTCATGACTTTAACTATTAGCGATCGGTTTCTTACTGATTCTTTACTCTTTCTTAGCGATCCGATCATTGCGACATAAACAGATCTGTCCCTTTGCTCCATTCCTTTAACAGACCATATTAGGTCAGCTCTGACAGTCTTTACTTGGCGGACAAACATCTTCCTGTACTTTTCTTCCATATATGGGCTCTTGACCCTCTGCTTTACCCCCAGTCAATAGCTTGGGCAGTTAGCCTTTCAGTGTGTCGTTCTTCTCGTTTTTGAGAAGGAGTAGCACCACCAGACGTTGTCGCTTGCAGCCTTGAATTTTATTTAAGTACATTGGGGCAGCAGTGGCAAGAGGTGGAACATCTGAGCGCTCTTGAAAGATGGGATATCTTCGTGTAGATTCAGTAGGCTCAAAAGATTGGTCGGGAACCACCGTAATTATTAACGGACTGGTGGAGGCTTGTTGGACTAGTTGAGTTGAAGCTGGCGATGGAATTGGAGTTGGCACTTGAACTGGAGACGGAGACGGTGAGGATGATACTGGATCATTAGAAGGGATCTCAAATTCAAATTTTTGTGGATCTACGCCTTCTTCACTAGCATATTCAATACGCAGCGATTCTTTTAATTGGTCTTCTCTAGATTCCTGTTCCTCTTCATTGGATTCAATTATAATAACTTCTTTCGAATCAAACATCCTCAGAGGAACAACGGTCAATATTTCTTATTCTTCAATGAAGGTTTTGAAATTCTCGGGTTCTTCCCAGACTGCGAGAGTTAGCTGAGCTCCTGAGGCTGATTCCTCAATAGACTCAGCTGGGAATTCAGCTTCTGCTTCCTAGGGCCATGCTTGGCGAGACGAAACTGACTGATTTGGACTGGGCGGAGCTGATTCTTCGAAGATCATGGGAGCTTTGCTAGTGGCTCTGGCTCGTTTCTCCCCCTCATGGTGATCAGGATCATCCTGATCATCGTGCTTCCTCTTGGTACCTTGGGCAGCAACTTGGCAAGATTCAGCAATGACCTTTAGACGCTCGCCCATTTGGTGCACTAATGGATTTGTTGATTGAGCAGATGAGGATCCGGAAGCTTCATTGTTCAATATTTCCAGAAGCAATGCATTTGTAGAAGATAGGTTTGATGAAGCGCTGAGTAATGAGTGTAGAGTTCGCTTTGCTTCGTCGAGTGAAGGAGCCTGTGGAATGACCGGTTGCTGAGTCATGAAGGTGAACATGTCACTTAATTATTACGACAGGAGCGCCTTAAACTCAGCGAACTCGGTATTGGACACTTAGTCCGGGTGTAACCTAGGGCCACTTTGGCTTTCCATTTGCATCTCGGGAGTCTCCGTAGAGGTCCCTTGATGGCCTGTGCTCATGGTTGGCTGTGATGTGGCCATGACAGGACTTCCACTCATCTTCACCAGTGCACTTTTAGTGTGCACGGCTCCGAGTGTTCCGACAACGTCACTCAGACATTGCGTGTGAAGCGACTCGAGTGTCCTAGCCAAAGATTTTTCAATTACAAAGAGTTCTTGACTCGATTGTGCTTGAATTTAAGGCGTCGACTGGGGCTCTTGTCTGCCTTGTTCAATATCTGCAAATTCCAAGTGAGTTGTGGATAGTGTGTGTGCTTGATCCCCGTGAAAAGATGTTACACCGGCTTGTTGAGAAGTCGGTGAGTGGCTTTGGGGGGTTTTTGTTTGCACCACTGGGAGGGTGGTGGCTTCTTCAATACCAACGCCCAACACATGAGCGCCAGTAGCAGATATGGCGGCTTGGCTTATTGGTGGCTCGATACTCTCTGCTATTCTCCTAACTCCCCCTCGACTCTTGATTATTTCTCGCAAAGCTGCAAGAGAGCGGATTGGAACTTGGGCGGGGGAGTGACATCATCATCATCATCATCGTCATCTTGGTCATCATTTTCAGGAGATGCAATATTTAGAGGTGAAAGATGTGCAGTATGCGTTACCTCACTTTCTCTATCTCCAACTTCAGCTACCTCAGGCCCTCTACCCTCTTCGCCCCTCTCATCAACATTTTCTCTCTACTCTCCCCCTAAACCTAACATCTCGGGGTTGGCTCGTTGGGCAGGCGCAGCCGGTCCTGGCTGTGCGATTGGAGCATCTCTCTCTCTCTCTAAAATTCCTAATGGCCTGAGATTCTTGATCAGCATATGCAAGGAGCTCTCAGGAATTGGCCTGACTTGGATCCTGGGGGGAGAGATAGGATCGTGAAAGTACTTTATCTGAAAGTCTCTCACCCCAGCTTCATGATCTCTGCGACAGATGTCCGGAATCTGTGTCATGCTGTGAGATATGATAAGTTGAAGGAACCATTGGGCTGGGACAAATTTCCTTGCTCGGCGTGTCCCTTTGGCCTGAATGACCTCTATCAATTCGGTCCATAAAGTCCAAGCGTAATTATGGTGGCGGTTGTATGATAGGCAGTGAAAGATTCGAAGGATTCGAAGAATTGCTCTGTCGGCGCCGGAGGCTTTAACTGTCAGGCAGCGATCGAGGATAGAGTACATGTAGTACCAGTGGCCCAACAGTTTTCGGCAGAAAAATTCTGAATGTTTACAGAAATGGCCATCATAGCCCAGTTGTTGATTTTCTCTGCAGATTTATTCCTCAAGCAATTCTTCGTCGTATTCAGGATGGCCTGGGAAATCGCAGTGGCGAGGAAGGCATAGATAGTGGCGAAATTTTTGGAAAGGAATTTCGATGGTGTGGTCCTCGATGTCACCGGTAATGTGATCCTTGTTGGCGTCGGGGTGATAGGTGAGGTGTGCCAGAATTGCTGGACATAGACTTGGGGTGGACGAGGGCGAGGACGGCTAGTAAGGGCATAAGAAATTCGGTGGCCCATAAGGATCTCTTCGACTACTCGGTTAGAGAGGCGGATTGCTGGGTCTTCCTCGGTTTTGTGTAGGAAGGCTGGATCTAGGAGGAAATTATTTTGTTTTATTGGTAGCCACATTTGTCTTGGGAAGATCTACTCTGAGGCTCTGGGGGGGGGGGGGTAGGGCTACTGATCTCGAGGTTATTTCCTTGTCGGATTGTTGGTTAGGGTTTGAGTGTTGGGGGCTCGGGGTGGTAAATTCTCTCCAGAGTGGGAATGAGATGCCATTGTACATGTCAAAATAGTTGAGAGTTAGATATTCATTTGTAGTGAATATATGACTTGTTGAGAGATGTTTCTTGTTTTAGGCGTTCGTTAGAATTAATCTGATTTGTTAAAGGGCTTCTATAGAAGACTTCTCGGGAAGAAAAGTCCATTTGAAGAACCAAAGTCTGCAAGACCAGTCCCAATTCAGATTAATTCACAAGAAACAGCCTTAGACATGATTTAAAACCTTTGAACGAGTGAACTTTCAAGTGAGCTCAACTCTTTGAAAAACCAGACTTAGAAAAATTTTGAACAAAACCTGCGGATGATGAAACTTTGAGTGAAAGTCTGAAATTTATTTCTAAGTCTTGAAATACCCCTACCTGCGGATGAAGGGTCACCCGCAAGTTGTCACTTGCGGATGAACCTTTCATCACAGGTGTAACTTAAAACCATGATAGAAACCTCCAATTTTGAGGAATACTTGCGGGTGGTGTGTTGTCTGCGAGTGGTAACTTGTGGATACTACTATACCCGTGAGATTAACTTAAAATTTTTTGACCCTTTGATGATGTTTGTGCGGATGGAGGTTTATCCGCGAGTTGAAACTCGCGGACAAAGCATCATGATCTTGTTGACTTCGAGAAATTTGAGACCCATCATGCGGATGTAATGTTATTCGCGAGTTGCAACTCGCGGACGAATCATGATATGCATGAGTAACTTAAGAAAATTTGTGACTCTTTATGCGGATGAAGTGTTATCCGCGAGTTGCAACTCGCGGACACACCTTGACTTGTGAGTTTTAACTTAGAAAAAATTTTTAGAATCACAAACACTTTCAGGAAAAAAATATCTAAGTTAAAATAATAAAAAAAGTTTTAAGAAAGAAAAAAAAGTTAAATAATTAACTAAAAAATATTTTTGAATTTTCTTAAAAATAATAATTAGAGAAATAAACACAAAAATAAGATCTTTATGGATTTTCTTTATAAATAAAATAACAAACTTAAGTAATAAAACACACAAAAATTAACTAATAAACAAATTAAAATATTTTTGGATTTTCTAATTAATAAACTTAATAATTAAAAACTGAAACAAAAAATTAAATACACCAACTAACAATATACTTTTCTCCCCCTCCGAGTGTGCATAAAAATTTAAATACATTTGGAGACTTACCTGGATGCCTACCGATAAAGTATGACAAAAAAAATATTAACACAAAGACTAGAATTAAATAACATAAACACGGAACATAAGTTATTAGAAAATGTAATATTAGCGAAAAGAATATCTGTCTTTTGAGAAGGCAGATAAACTTTGCAATAACTATGCATTTTAAATTAATTTATGTTAACAAATTCAGCATACCTAACTTGTTCACCAGAAACTTAAAACGTTTTTCATCCTACGGTTTTGTAAACATGTCAGCTATCTGATTTTCAGTGTTTACGAAATTCAATTCTACGGTACCTTCTTTAACGTGATCTTTTATAAAATGGTACCGAATGTCTATGTGTTTAGCACGAGAGTGTTGTACAGGGTTACCAGTAATGACTATTGCGCTCATGGAGTTGCAATAGATTGGAATCCGACTAAGTCTGAAACCATAGTCTCGGAGTTGAGTGCGCATTCATAGCAGTTTGGAGCAGCAACTTGTAGCAGTAACATATTCTGCTTCAGCGGTGGACAGAGAAACACTGTATTGTTTCTTCGATGGCCAACTTACCAGTTTGTCTCCGAGGAACTTGATGTGACCCGATGTACTCTTTCTGTTATGTTTGCAACCTGCATGATCTGCATCTGAGTAGGCAGTTAGTTCGAAACTGGTTCCTTTCGGATACCATAGACCAAGGTCAGGCGTGTATTTTATAAATAACGAAAAATTCATTTCACGGCAGCCAAATGCGACTCTTTAGGATCAGCTTGAAATCGAGCACAAAGACATGTAGCAAATATTATATCTGGTCTACTAGCAGTTAAATACAGTAAGGAACCGATCATTCCTCGATATGTCGTGATGTCAGTGGATTTATGTAACAACTTGTAATTTATAAAATATAAATTATAGCAACAAACTTTGGATATTTAAGTAATTTTGCCTGATTGTGTTTAATTATGTGAAATTATGTGAAGTAATGGGAAATATGTGCCTTGTATGTAATTAATTATAATAAGTTATAATTAATTAAGGAAACTTGCTTAAATTAGCTAATATAAATTTAAACAATTAAATTTAGCTAATTGAAAGATTAAAGACTTGAAAATAATTAAACTAGCCTAAAAAGACAAGTACTAGCAAAAAGAAATATCTCCTTGCTATTTCTTGCATTTAAAATGCAAGATAAGGAGAAACAAGGGTAAATAAAACATTTCATTAAGGGTAAATCAGACTTTTGCTAATTAGGGCTGAATTTCGGATTCAAGGAAGGGGGTAATGGCTGAAATTGTTCATTCTTTGCATACTCCAAAAAAATCAGATTTTGAGGTTGAGAGCTTCTCTCTCTAAAAACCCTCTCAAAATCCCAACTTCTCTCTAAGATTTCTCCTAATCTACTTGGCCAAATATTGAGTTCTTTATGTCATTGGAAAGCTCTTACGAATTACTACAAGATACTGCAATTGCATGTTGATTTTGGCTAAAAACTGAGGTAAGAACACCCCATAAACTCTTCGTTTTTTACAGATTTTATGCAAAAATCAGAATTTCTGATTCTAAATTGTTTGAGGCTGTTTTTGCACGAGTTTAGGACTCGATTTTTTGCTTGGAAAACATCTGCAAGTGTTCTAATACCTGGATCAAGGTTAGTTTCATGTTTACCTCTTCTTTCTTCTCGTATTAAACCTAAAAAACGCAGCTCATTTTGCTGTTGTGCTGTCGAACGAAAAACAAGAAAAAGGGGTTGTTTGCATGTTTAAAAGAACTGAAAATGCATTAGAAATAGACCTAATCCAACCTTAGACATGTTCATTAATGTTCTTGTGAGTTGTGACCTGGAAATGATGCTTAAAGGCTGAATTTTTGGACCAAAAACACAAAGACAGCAATAGCCCTCGGCTAAGCTGCTTTCTGAAAAAAATAATGGGTTAAAACCCGATTGTTAGTTGGTATGTGGCTTAGAATTTACCCAAATTTGCTTGGCTATGTTTTGTGTGTGAAATGGATTTGTTTTGGGACCAAATTAATGCAATTATCAAGTTTTAGAAGTTTAGTAATGGTCCTTATTGCTATCGGTTTTGGACAGCCTTTTAAGGCTTTTAAATCTGAATTTTGCTCTTTAATTGTTGTTAATCTGATTGGTAAATGCTTGGATAGGTTAAAGGGACTTGTGTACATGTTTTGTTATGCCATTGGACTTGATTTTGAACCTTAATAAGACTTGGACAGAAGGAATAGAAACTCGACCGTATAAGTTTGTGAGGCATGAATCACGAACAAGTTCGTGAGGCTTCATAAGTTTGTGAGGCTTGATAAGTTCGGGAGGCTTCATAAGTTCGTAAGGCTTCTTAAGTTCGTGAGGAATCATAATTTCATGAGGTATTAAAAGTTCGTGAGCCATGAACTTGTGAGGATAAGTTCGTGAACCATAAATAAGTTTGTGAAGCATGAATAAGTTCGTGAGGCATGGATAAGTTCATGAGGCATGATTAAGTTCACGAGGCATGAGTAAGTTAATGAGGTATGATTGCACCTTACAAATGACCAAAACGTGAATTTGATGTATTTTGACTTGATAAACTCGAATATATGTATTTTACCAGCTGTTCCAACTGTTGGGCCTCATTGGGTCTAATGGGCCCGATTAATACTCTTTAATGGCCTAAACATGCACCCCTTGATCCATTGCCTTTGGGACTTAACTCACAACAGGAAAAACACTTATTTTATTGTTGCGGACCCTTAGAAACTGAAATGACCTGCATGGCCTTGCTGTAATTGAAAATGACCTTGAACAAACCTTAAATGGTCTTGACTAGCCTATAAAAGGACAACCATGACTTAACGACCTAGTTATGACATGGAAATTGACATGTACACTAAGGACACCAAATGACCCATGTTTGGCCTTAGTTGTCCCTAAGTATCCTGCCTTGCTTAAGAGTTGGCCGAGAATGGCCTATTTGGCCTAGGAAATTGGCCAAGGTTTAGGCCATCACCCTAAACTCTTAACCTACTTAACCTGAGACTTTGGCTACTGACTTGTGGGACTAAAATATGCCTTTGACCTGTATTTGACTTGCTATGCCTTGCAAGAATCTGAAATGGCCTTAATTACCCTAGTTAAGGCCTGAAACCGAGGCCGTGACTAGGCTAACTAGGCCAAACACTTAGAAACAGGTGACCATCACTTGGTAACACACTTGTATCCTAAAATAATCTTTTTGACCAACTTATGACCTGTTGTGCTTGTGTGTGATGTGTTTTTGCCTTGCTTGCCCTATGTTTGGGCTTGAAACAAGGCCATACCTAGGTAAAAACCTAGGAAACCATAGGAACTTGCTAGGAACTCATGGTCATACATTGGTACTGATCTAAAGGAGTTCTTATGGACTTATTGGACAGATGATAAAGATAGGCTCACTCTAGGACATTAGGAACTACCACAGACTCGACAACAAACCATGATAATTTACCTAATTAATCCAATTAGGGTTATATATAGATCATGCATATGAAATTGTCGTTGATATGCTAGAATTGGAACTGATCTGCAGGAACTGACCAGTTTGACAGAGTAATACGGACATCTTAACTTACTTAAGCACTATATTGATTAATTGCATTGCTCAGGACCGCTGTGAGTGACAGATTGCATTACTTGGTTGCATATGTTTCGATACTTATTGGTGATTGTTACTACCTTGTAAGGAAACAACTGCTGTTGTTTGTTCCTTGATGACTTAATTGTATGTTAGGAACGTATGTTAGACACTGCTGAAACTGGACAACTGCTACTGCATGTTCCTTGATTACTTTATTGTATGTTAGGAACTTACGTTTGACATTGTTGAAACTAGACAACTGATATGCCTTGAACTACATGCTCACTTTTACATTCTATGTAATACTTAGCATAATTGTTGCTCACTTGTTTATTGGTACATTTGCATCTGCATACTGCATTAACTGCTCTACCCGAATGCGAGATCTCCATTCACAGGAGGGAATTCTACAGATTCCTTACCTATCTGCCCCGTTTCCATACACTTCCCGTAGGGCTTCCGCCTTACACACGGGAATACAGACTGGGCTGATCCCTCAATCTTTTGCCGTCTCTAACGTGTTGCCTCGCCGACATAAGCTGATAGTATGTTATATACGTGTGTTAAGTAATGGAACTTTGTTAACTCACTAAGCAGTGATAGCTTACTCTGTCATGACAACTCTCTTTTCAGGAAAAGCTGATAAGGGCAAGAACAAAGCAGGTAGTTCGTCCCAGGCTAAGTGAACATGGATCCTTGATGATAGCATACTTTTTGGATCTAGTTGTTGATGCCTATTTTTTACAAGGATATTTGCGGTTTCCGGTAGCTTGTTCAATCTTCCCCACTCTGATCGAAGATTCTAGAAGCTAGAATACACCACCATTATATCTTTACATATTTTGTACTTAAAGTATCGTAAAGTAACTTGAATCAGGCATTTGGACCTGTGGTATCAAACACTTTAATATTTAATTATTACTTAATGCATTATCAACTTGTAACTTTATGACGTGTACTGTTTGTGGTAACTTGGGTGTTACAATTTACCCATTGGATCGGCATCAAGCTTTGAGGAAACGGACATGGGAGTTTTCAAAGGCGTACAGTTTTCCATCTTAAATCTCTTTAGTAGATCATGGATGTACTTTGACTGGTTTATGAGAATCCCGTCAGGAAGTTGTTTGACTTGTAATCCGAGGAAGAAATTCATTTCCCCCATCATACTCATCTCGAACCTCGATTCCATTAATTTTAAAAATTCTTCACATAGTGAAGGTTTTGTAGAAATGAAAATATGTCATCTACGTAAATTTGGACGAATAAGATGTCATTACCTTTATGTCGTATGAACAAGGTTGTGTCGATCGTACCTTTGGAGAAACCGAAATTGAGTAGGAATTCGGTTAAGCTGTCGTACCATGCCCGAGGTGCTTGTTTCAAACCATATAGAGCTTTCACGAGAGCATAGACGTATGATGGTCTAGACTCATCGACAAAACCTTCAGGTTGAGAAACATTTACCTCCTCCTTCAGAATTCCGTTGAGAAACGCCGTCTTCACGTCCATCTGATGGACAGTGAAGTCTTTGTGAGCCACGTATGTCAGGAAGATGCGAATTGCTTCAAGTCTGGCCACTGGAGCGAACGTCTCATCGTAGTCGATTCCTTCTTGTTGTCGATAACCTTTCGCCACAATTCCGGCTTTGTTGTGGACGACAATCTCGTTCTCGTCTCGTTTATTTTTGAAGATCCACTTTGTGCCAATGATGGACCGATCTTTGGTCGTGGGACTAACCTCAAGACGTGTATTCGTTTGAACTAATATAGCTCATCATGCATAGTGCTCACCCAGTCTGGATCTCGTAAAGCCTCGGTGATGGTTGTAGGTTCGACCTTGCTCAGGAATGCAGCGAATAGGCATTCTGCGTTGGTAGCTCTTCTAGTTCGAACCGGAGCGGACTTATCCCCAATGATTTGAGATTCGTGGTGGGATAAGGTCCATTTGCGTCGAAGGGGTACGAGATCGTCTACGGATTGGGGTGAATCAGACGTGGTTGAATCGGTTTGGGGAGCATCAAATGGTGTAGAAGGTTTCGGGGCTATATCGGGGTTCAGGTTAGGAACAGAAGAATCGGTTGGGGATTTAGGTGATTGAGGTGTGGTGTCAGTAGGTATGGGCTCAGATATAGGGATGAGTTAGGTACCGGACCGGTACCGAACCAGATGGTACCGATAATTTTTTTGTACAAATAAAGCTACCGAATACCGAACCGAATTTAATTGATCGATACCGGTTCGGTCCCGGTTTTATGGTGCTATACCAAATTTGGTACCGAAAATTCAAGAAAATAAATAACAATAAATTCATGGATCAAAAAAGAAGAGTAGTCGTTTATAATTCATTCTGAATACGTATGAACTATTTAACCGAATATTCATTGTAGCTTTCAAATACACAACCCGGAAATCATTTAAAAATAATTAAAGTTTACAAATGTATATGTGAAGTAACAAGATGTAAAACTCAAAGCACAAACATATGAAAATGAATTCGGTACAGGTACCGGTGGTACCATTTTTTTAACGGTACCGAAACCGGTTAGTACCGATCCCGATTTAATCAAAAAACAAGAACCGAATACCGGACCGAATGTACCGGTACGGTCCCGGTTCGGTATAAAAATCTCATCCCTACTCAGATATGTTAAGATTTGATGAGCTTGGACTGACTTCATTTGTATCTGCATCAGATTTAGAAAGAGAGTTAGTACTAGACTTAGAGTGTGGATATAATAATTCAAATAAAGAGTCTAGGTCTAGATCATCTTCACCGATTGGCGTGGCAGAGGTGGATGCAGATGACGTCTGAGTTGGTTCAGACGGTTGTTGAGGAGCCGGTTCTGAACTAATGCATTCAAAAACGTTCTCGGACTCAGCTAAATCATCGAATGTGATGTTGACACTCTCTTTAATGGTCCTTGTAAGTTTGTTGTACACCCGGTAGGAGGCTGAGTTTTTTTGAGTATATGATGAGTACTGATTCATCTCCTTTGGCGTCGAACTTACCGAGATTATCTTTGTCGTTCAGAATGAAACACCTGCAACCAAAAACACGAAAGTGTTTGACATTAGGTGCACGTTTATTAGTAATCTCATAGGGTGTTTTGCCAAACCGTTTGTAGATGATTGAGCGGTTTTGAGTGTAGCACGCAGTGTCCACAGCTTCGGCCCAAAAGTGTAGAGGCAGCTTCGAGTATGTGATCATGGAACGAGCTGCTTCAACCAGAGTTTGATTCCATCGTTCTACAACTCCGTTCTGTTGAGGAGTTCTGGAAGTGGAATATTGGTGGGTTATACCAACGGAATCTATGAATGTGGTTAACTCCTTGTTTTTAAACTCAGTTCTGTTGTCCGTACGGATGGCTTGGGCTTCAAGTTATAGGTTGACTTGGGTCTACTTCAGAAACGCGATGATCAATTCTGGCGTCTCATCCTTCGCGCGTAGGAACTTTACCCAAGTGTAGCGTGAGAAATCGTCGACGATCACCAGATATGCTTCTTGGCATTGATGCTCAGAATGTGCATCGGACCACACGAATCTATGTGGATAAGCTCCAGGGGTTGTGTAGTGTTGGGGACTGGCTTTAGTTTCTGTGAGGCTTTCTTGATCATACTCTTTTTTTTAGGCTGCACACAGTTGATCTTTGTCGAACATCAGTTCTGCTAATCAGTTCTGCGGATCACAAAGCACACATAACACATCCACAATTTTTGTTAAGTTATTCCATCCGCGAGTCACAACTCGTGGACATAGCCTCATCTGCAAGTTCCTACCTGTAAGGTCACCTTCCTACGGATCCTATCTTGACCCGACGCCGTCCAACGAGTGCGGAATCCTCGTTAGCGGTATGACGGATAGACCACGCACCTGAAAACACGGAGACACACACAGTGATAGACGAACAACAGAACACCCCGACACGTGATCTCTCCAAGAACAAAACAGACAATCTCCTTGCAAGTTCGAGATCGCCTCTGCACTAGTCCTCTCTCGATTTCTGCAAAAGTTTTTAATTAAAACGAATTAACACATAATTATAACATCTGGTTCGAACTTGCCCATGACAAGTTCGACTAAGCCCAAGGCCTTTCGAACTTGCCCAGGACAAGTTCGACTAAGCCCAAGCCTTTCGAACTTGTCCTCCATAAGTTCGAACCATGACCTTTGAACTTATGTTTGAACTTATCTTTGAATTTATGTTTGAACTTATTGTAACACATCAATCACAACCAAGTTCAAATATACATACAATTAATATCAAACATACATTATCAAACATATATTAAACACGTATTTATATGCAATTACGAACAAATTGACTATTACAATATAATTGTCTATACTTAGACTGCTATCGTCACACAGGATGCACTAACAAACTCCCCCTTGACGATAGCTTCTAACTACATATATTTTGTCTAAGTACTAGAGCTATATAAACTACTACCAGCATACAATCCCTTCTCTATACACATCTTGACTACCTTCTGATACTTCCTGCCTTCCGATTTCCAACCTTCATGGAAGTAGATAGGTTGTTCATGAATTTTCTGCAGGTCGCTTTGAGATAGGTTTACAAGCTGCAGAGGATCGTACACTTTCAAAATCACCTTGTCTTCATGATCTTCCATGACTGCCTCTGCAGTTTCATTGTCTACGTACCACCATTTCATGTTCGCAAGAACGTCCTGTGGCATTGTCCTCAACGGAACTTTCTTTAAGCATCAGACTGGTTTATAAAACATCTTCATCCAAGGTTTTCCAGTCAATGGATCTATTCTTGATTCATCCATCACTCTCATTCCTTCCCTCGACTTTATTCTCTTAAACCTTCCAAATCGACCTTCTTTTCTTATAATTCGCGCTATCACTTCAGCGTATTGGTCATCTCCTAGGTTTATCAAATTCTTCCATGCTAGTTCTTTGACCTGACATTTGGGTAGAGTATTAAATATTTTCAACATTTTCCTTAGATATTGCAGCTCATCTCATCTTTTCAGCACAAAGAGTTGAAACTCTCTATCGAAAAACCAGCTAAGAATGCCTCTAGACAGCTTTCCTGGACTTGGCAATATTATCTTCTTCTTCACAGCCAGCTCAGTTCTCTTCTCTTCCTTTCTAAACCACAGCTGTCTTTTCTCATCATTGGTAAGTTCCCTTTCAGGCTCTTCACTCTCTGATTCAACATTAAAAGCATCTTTAAAGGCATCGATGTCTATCAAATTCTGTTCAGCTGTAGTATATGTATCTGTGATAGGATTCTGTTGAACAATGATCTCATTTGCCTCATCTTCTTCGTCAACTAAGACCTCATCATCAGATTTCCAGTCTGCAATGTCTTCTGGCACAAACTCTCCTTCTTCAAGATCTTAAATTTCATCCTCAAAATCAATCATCACCTCTTCCTCTTCAATATCCATTAAAGCTTCAATCATCTCGCTCTCAACAGTCTTTGAAGTTCCACTTTCACCTCCTCCTTCTCTCATACCGGACTGACTTGGCTCCCCCTGAGTTTGAGCTTGCTGAGTAGTCTTTAGAGAAAGATCTGCTAGCTCACTCTCTCTTTCCATATCTGGATCATTGCCATCATCTTTCATCCTCAACACCTCAGCTTCTCTGCAACTACTCTCCCCCTGAGCTTGCAGATTTTTCATTAACTGCTCTAGGAGAGTTTTCATTGTCTTGATCTCAGACGCTTGATCGGCTATTGTTGTTCTCAACTCAGCATTTTCCTGATCAAGTCTGACATTATGTGCTTGTAACTCCTTCACTGCTGTGGACAATTCAAAAATTTGGACTGTCTGGAAATCCACATTTCCCTTCAGCTCTGTGAACCGCTGATTGTCAGTGAATGTAGTTGATGGTGATGGAGTGGAGGCGGATGTTGATGGAATGGTGGTTGGTTGAACAGCTTGTAACACAGGCTCAGGAGCAGAAGTGGATGGAGCTCCCTGCATGAATCTATGCCGCCTCGCCCTATGCCTAGGCACTAGTGGAGCTTCGTCTTCCTCTTCAAAATCTGAGTCATCATCGTCTGAATCCCTATCAAGTCGTCTTGTCATCTCTTTCGCCTGCTGACAACTAGCCTCGATCCATATCTGCCAATTCTGACAGTCGGATCAACAGGTTCAACAACCTCAACTTCTTTTACTTCCTCAGAATCAGATTCAGACTCGGAGGCAGTCATTGCTTGACCCGCAGCCTCAGTCTGCATTCTTTCTTCTTCAGCACCTCCTTCAACCAGGACCTCAGTGTCCAAATCTTCACCCTCCGGTGGCTGGTATTCATCAATTTCCTTAAAAATGTCATTGAACTCATCTGGAGGATCTAAAACATCCTGAACCAGTTGTTCATCAACGTTTTGCTCCGAGGAAGTCCCCTGTGCTCATATCTCTTCTAGGGTCTGCGCCGTCTGATCAAAAACTGGAGCCGAACTCGACGGACCTGCAGCTGTCGTGGATGGACCAGCTGCAGTCGATTCGGATTGTCGGGTAGAATATGGCCTAGCTGCCGGAATTTGCCTGGCTGGAGCTCTTTGCCTCCTACGCTGTTGCTGTTGTTGTATTGTTGTGGTTGTGGTTGTTGCTACTGTTGTGGAGCTTCACCTGCCCAGTTATCTCCTTCTGGAGCCACAAAATCTGGGTCAATAACTGCTCCGAACAAAGGTGCCACCTGTGGCCTGACCTGCTCAGCCCTTCGCGCATTATGCGACTGTCAGTTAGCAAAAATCCTTTTATCTATAATGGCCACGCCATGAGTATCTGGAAGTTGAGGCAGATTAGGCAAAAAGTGGCGGATAATCATCATCGCGAAGTGCGGGTACATCAAAAATCTTTCTCGGACGGGAGCTGTGATTTGATGCACAAACTCACTGAAGAACATCTCTGAAAAACTAAAACGCTTGTTATATACTAAGGCTATCAACACCCATTGCATCTTGGACACAATGTAATCAAAGCCGGCCTTCTTCGGCACAAAACAGACCATAAAAACATGTACCAAATAACGTCATTGGCCTATTAAGCCACTCTTCACATAAGAAGCCTTCGTAATATCCTGGGCATATCCCATACCCAAAAATGCCGCTTGCCTAATAAGAACAGGAAAGTCTATAGGCGCTGCCTCCTGGTCCTCTGTGCCTAGCTGTAGGATTTGCCATAACATAGTTACTGAAAATACAATAGGCTGTCCTCCAACTCTAGTACGCAAGACTGTAGGCGTCACTGAGCAATCTACCTGTAGATGCTCCCAAAATTTACGTACGTATGGCAGAATAATCTGCAGATTATGAGTCAATGCGTAAGCAACCCTCGATTGCGTCAAAAGTTCAACCATATGACGATACGGTTGAGCTTCAGGCAGCTCTCGATCTACTGACATAACCATGTTATGTTTATTGTAGAATGCTCGATCACCCATATCTGCACATAGAAACAACAACCAATATTAGGATTGAAAATTAAAATGAACTTGTTAATTTCGAATTTGCATAATTTCAAACTTACATAAGTTCGAAATCCAACACATTCGAATTTCTACAAGTTCGAATTTATTTTAAAAACACATTCGAACTTAAAACAAATTCGAGGATTATGTTCGAATTTGACTGACTTCGAACTTGTAGATATTTCAACAAGGTCGAACTTGTGACAAGTTCGAACATGATGAACATGTTCGAAGTCGGTCACTTTCGAATTCAAATCCATGATTTTAACCCTATTTGACTTAGAGAACAATATCAACTACTCCTATTGGGTTCTAATCGAAGTTATATGTGTTTTATTTGAAGTTTTCACCGGTTAAAACTTGTGATTTTGAACCACAAAGTTTAAACCCAAAAACCTTCAAATAAAGTCGATTTTTTTTGCCATAAAAGAGTCCTAAACTACCCAAACTTTGTATAATAGTGATTACTATACCTAAGGAAGTGAGTAGGTTCGAGAGAAACGAGCAAAACTTCGTGAAATTGGAACAAAATCGAAACGACAAGTTCGAATGAGTATGCTCGAAATCACTGGACAGAAGTTCGAAGGTATAAAATCGAATGTAGGTGAATTAAATGATTCACTGTTGACCTTTTTATACCAACCTCCTTCGAACTTAACATAAATTCGAAGTTACTGACAAATTCGAAATTTAATTCGATTTTGTCTTAAATTCGAACTTTAAATGAAAATTTTGAAAATGCTTGAATAAAATTCATCTTTTTCGTGTAACGGAATTTTACCAACCTTGCAAAAATTATTTACACCAAGCAATAGATTTTCACACAAAGTTTGTTTACTCAACCAAAAATGCTTCCTAGTAACTTTGACCTTTTTCCTACTTAGAATTAGATTAAAAATAAAATAAAATAAAAATAAAATAAAAATAAAAATAAAAATAAATTGAAATAAAAATAAAATATGAACTAAAATTTAAACTTAAGCTATTCTAAACTGCTTTTAAAAAATCACAAACTAAACTGGCAGAATATTTTTGGCGAGAAAGTCAAAGAAGGTTCAATCAGATAGCGGTGTCAATATGCACTTTCAGTATTACACGTTCACACTTAGGAATTTTTGATTCCTTTGATTGTTTGTCGTGATACACATTTCAAGTCGATTGTCGGTATTATTTTCCCTTTAAACATGTTTACACTTTGGAATATCAAGAAACTACCTTACATGTCCCATACTTAGACATACTTCTATGATCAAGGCATACACACAATGATTATAACTTTTCGGTATTGCAAATTTTCTTTAAAAGGAAAACGTCGGACACAGTTCTGTATTTACATACAACAGAGTGTCTTAGTTTGTCTTAAGGTTCATTTAAAGATAGCAAGACAGCGGTGACAGGTCTGTACAGACGTACAACAAAGCGACTTATCTTGCTAACTCGAGTCAAACTAGAGGTAACAGGTCTGTACTTACGTACAACAAAGTGACTTATTTTGACTCTCTCTTTACTATCATAAATATTCTTTTCTTTTCTTTTTGTTAAGATGTATCTGATGTGGCTATACATACCCCAGAAAATTTGCATACCTTATTTAGAATCATTGTCTGTATGTCTCTAACATAGAAATTAAGACCATTTGGTCATACATCTAAGTTAGTTACACATATGACTTTTTCTTGAATATTTTATTAGCTTTTGAGATTCCTTTTGTGTATTATGCCTACCAACACATCGAACGAGAAAATGTATATCACTTAGAGTTTAAGGTGCATTATGTGTGAAAGCTTAACACTTAGAGATTGTATCGACTGTGCTAATTTTCGTCACTTTGAACCTATGTGTCTAAGACTTAACTCATTTTCTAATATTCTCTTTTTTGAGCTTTTTATGGTTTTCTCTCTTTTTTCTTTTGTTTTTCATAAATAAGAATAAGCTAATAAGGTATCCTACTAACTTACTATAAAAGGAAGCTACTAACTCACTATAAAAAGAATGAAATTCTACTTAACTACTAACTTAAAAGAAATAAATGCTACTAAGGTCAAGTCACTCTGGATTACGCATACCATTCAGTTGAACTAACAACTCAAAGTGTGACTTATCAAAAGCTTTAGTAAATAAATTAGCATTATTATCTTCGGTTGCCACTTTTACCAGCTTTATTAAGTTCTTTTCAGCACAATCACGTATAAAATGATGTCTTATGTCTATGTGCTTTGTTTTACTGTGTTTAACTGGATTATTAGTTATAGCAATAGTAGATTGGTTATCTATCCTAATAGGAGTATGAGTGTAAGTCAAACCGTAGTCCCGCAATTGCTGTTGTATCCATAAAACCTGTGAACAGCAACTACCAGCAGCTACATTTTCGGCCTCGTACGTTGACACGGCTACCGAAGTCTGTTTCTTGCATTTCCAGGATACGAGCCTCCTTCCAAGGAACTGACAACCTCCAGTTGTTGACTTTTGATTCATGCTGCAACCTCCATAATCTGAATCTGTGAATGCTTCCAATTCCAAAATCACCATCCGCGTGATACCAAAGTCACAGCTTTGGTTTCGACTTGAGGTATCTCAGAATCCGCTTCACAGCTTTCATATGCATTTCTTTCGGATTGGCTTGAAACCTAGCACAAATACACACAGCAAACATAATGTCAGGTCTAGAAGCAGTTAAATACATGAGTGATCCGATCATGGCCCGATATAGTGTCGGATCCACATCAGTATCACTTTCTGTACCCGGTCCGAGATTGTGATTCACTTGAATCGGTGTGCTTAGGTGAGCGGTCAGCTTTGTTCCTTCCATCCCGAAGCGCTCTAGAATATCGTAGACATACTTCGTCTGATGGATAAACATACCCTCCTTCCTCTTTTCAACTTGCAAACCCAGAAAGAAGTTCAGCTCCCCCATAGCACTCATCTCGAACTTAGACTTCATCACCTTCTCGAAATCTTTGCACATCTGCTCGTCTGATGACCCAAAAATGATGTCATCCACGTACACTTGTACCAAGATAAAATGTCCACCCTTCCTCTTCACGAATAATGTACGATCAATTCTCCCTCTTTCAAACCCGTTGTCCAAAAGATGAGTTGAAAGCGTCTCGTACCATGCCCTGGGTGTCTGATGCAATGCATACAGAGCCTTATCAAGATGATACACCCTGTCTGGATACTTTGGATCTGTAAACCCGGGCGGTTGTTCGATGTACACCAGTTCCTTCACTTTGCCATACAGGAATGCACTTTTTACATCCAACTGATAGACTTTAAATCCTTTGAAGGATGAAAAGGCTAGAAACAAACGGATTGCCTCAAGCCTTGCCACTGGCGCAAACACCTCGTTGTAATTGATTCCCTCTTCATTGTTGAAACCCTTTACGACAAGCCTTGCCTTGTTGCGAGTTACAATACCCTGATCATCTCTCTTGCACTTAAAACCCCACTTGGTTCCTGTTGCAACTTCTCCTCGAGGTAACGGCACTAACTCCCACACTTCAAGCTTTCTGAATTGTGACAGTTCTTCTTGCATTGCTTCAACCCAAGAGTTGTCTTTCACTGCCATTTGCATATTCTTCGGCTCTACTTGTTAGATAAAACATGAATAAAGGCAAGTGTGAAAGGCCTTGGAGTCATTAATCATCGACAACAGCACTGTGTTGTTATTCAAACTATTCCTAGTTCTCACACCAGCATTCGGATTTCCTATGATGCTCTCAACCGGATGATCCTTATTTATCCAGGATGTTTCAATCTCATCGACCCTAAGATTATCTCCTAAGTTTGATCCTATTTCAGCTAACGGGGGAACGACTTCAGACGCTACATTCTCTTCCTCATGATCACTGTCTTCGGAGTTAGAATTAGTAGTCTGATTCTTGTTTGTAGGTAACTCAAAATCATTCTCTGCTGGAGACACATCTTCTGTCATTGTAGGCTCAGAAGTTGATGAAATGCTCATCTTTGGAAAACCTTGACCGTCGTCATTTAGATTTAATGACGATAAGTCATGTTCAATTGTACTTGCATTTCCATCCAAAGGAATGTTAAATGACTCAAACAATTTGTAATAATCAAATATCCATTCCGGACCAGTTTGGGATTCATGTGTATAACTTGTTACATCAATGTTATACACTGTAACAACCTCAACTTTATATACATCAATCCGCAACAATAAACATGATTAGCAATACTTAACAAGTTTAGAGTTAATTATTATGTTAATGTAATTTTAATTACATTTATTAGCTATGTATTTTCTTTATTAAGTTAATAAAAGTGATAACATGAAATTAACAAGTTTAACGTTAATTTAGTACGTTAAATGAAATTTGTACAAATTAAGTAATTTTAATTACTTAAATAGCAATGTGATTTTAGTTTAAAATAATAAAAGTTGATTAATTAAATCACATGTTTTTCAAGGTGATTAAAGCCTATGTAAAGGAAGATAAGTTAAGGGACTAAAAGTGTAAAATGAGAAATTGGACCAAACAAAACCCTTAAATCAAATGTATCTGTTTTTGTTTGCACATACTCAAGAAAATTGAGAGTTTCTTCTACAAAACCAAACATACGGCTCATCACCATCTTCATCAAAAATCTTGAAATAAATCAAGAATCAAGTCAAAGAAGCATCTAAGCCAACATCAACATCAAGATTGAAGGTTATTTCATCTATTATTCATATATAAATGTATATTACGGTTCCTGGATATTCATGCATGTGTCGATCTTAAATATCCGAAATTGAAGATCAAAATGGGTTCCAATCACAAAACAAGATCGTGCATGTTCCTAATTATTATGTAATTGATGGATTCCGAAATTTGAAAGTTTATTTGATGATTTAATTCACATTTCAGTAACTTAAATTTGTTTTTGTTCTTGATTTAGTTGAGACCATAACATGGTCTTCAACCTTGTCTATGGCCTTTTAGTGATGTTTACTTAATCAACATGCATCAAGTTCACCCTTTATCCATCTTATATTCTGCTGGAAACGAAGTAAAAGCAGAAATATAAAAAGAGCAGTGTGTGTTGTGCGTTTTGCATGTAATACTACCATTTGAGAAATACCAAGATGTATAAGGTTTCGGTGCTGCACTACTGCTGAAACAAACAGGAATCTACTGAAACCCACATAATTGAAATACCGAAAACATAATGCAGAAACCATGAGGATACAGAAATAGCAGAGACCATTACTGAAACCATGAAACCCACATATATACCGAAACCCATCTGCATGTATACCGAAACCTTATGGTTTCGGTAACTGCAATACCGAAACATATATATATATATATATATATATATATATATATATATATATATATATATATATATATATATATGTGAATGCTGAAACCTACAGAATGCTACCGAGAACCACATAAACCCATAACTGAAACCTTGAAGGTTTCGGTAATTCATCAATACCGAAACCCAGTAGGTTTTTCTTTTATAAATATAGCATATATATGTACATGCAAGTGTGTGATATGTGTGTCGATGTGCAGCTAGTGTCCAACCATTCTACTTTAAATCTTTGTCATTTATATAGTTTAAGGAATGTGTGTGCAGAGTGCATAAAATAGAAACAGAAGCAAAACTTGAAACTGATTTGTGCAGTGTGTGTGTGTCGTGAATAGCATTGTGTGTGTTGACTTAGTAGAGAGCAGAAACAGAAACCATAACTCTCAATATATATATATATATATATATATATATATATATATATATATATATATATATATATATATATATATATATATATATATATATATATATATATATATATATATATATATATATATATATATATATATATATATATATATATATATATATAAACAGAAACAAGGACATCCATGCTTTTTACTTTTAGAAAAGTAGCAGCCTTTCGTTTTTACTTTAAGTCTTTGTCATTTAGATAAGTTAATAAGATGTATGTGTGTGTCGAAATCAGAAAACAGGAAAGCATGTAGCAAGTTCAGCACCTTTCTTCTTTTTCCTTACATTTCTTTTGTTTCATAAAGGAGGTATGTGGGTATAATTATGGAATAAAAACACAAGATATGTAAGGTATGAACAACAAATATACAAGATCATTATATATAAATTATGGGTGCATGAAAGTATATTGTGTGGCATGAGTAAAATATTTAGTAACAACAACCCTTACATACGAAGTCTTGTAGCGATTAAATGTTATTATATAAGAGGGGAATGAACTCAAAGACTTAGCAAATTGCTAAGTCTCGGATTTAAGGATTAAAACATAACAAGTATAATGTATAAATGCGTGCTTGGTATGTGAATTAAGAACCTTTCAATAAAGCATAAAAATACAATGTCCATGATGCTCATTTCTTTAAAATTAAAGAAAAGTATAGTATTATTCATATCTATACTTATGAACGAAATGCCATGAACATGTATAAGTGAGATTGCAAGAACATTCAAGTGATGAGAAGCATGTTTAAAGCACTATATGTCATTAAATGCATTGATATGAGTTCAAATGTGCAAATAAAAGCCAAAGATTGATCAAATAGGTCACACATGTCCATGAAATGCATAAAAGCACATAAAGTCATTTAAATCATGTTAAGGCTAAATCATAAGCTTTAATGCCTAATTATGAATACGTCTATACATAAGCTTCAGAAAGTCCATGAATGCAACAGAAATACACAATTAAGTTGTGTAAAGTCAATAAGCTTATGTCAATTGATTTTCATACAATTAACAGGTTCAGCTAAATTTGAACTATAAAGTCAAAGTCCGTAAAGCCAAGCCAGAAAAGTCAAGTTAAAGCAATTAAAGCCAAGAGCAGTCAATAAAGTCAAGCCAAGTCAAATTCAGAGAAGCAAGTCAGAGCTAAAGTCAGTAAAGTCAAAAGCTAAATCCTGAGATAACTCAGTTGGTGGATATAAATCCGCTTGCGAAAGTCAAAATCAACAGTCATGCCATAAAAACCAGTAACTGTGAGTTATAGATATAACTGTATACATTCTTGTCTTCCTGTGAGACATATTGTTGTTCTAAGTTTATTTGAAAGTCTATATGCTTAGCTAGAATGTGACCTGTGCACACCTTGGTACGGTGATGCCCTGTGGATCATGATAGCTTTTATTATATCATCATTGCAAACTTGTCTTTACAGTCTGAATTAGTCTTGGATATATTATTGTTGCTATCTTGATTCATTACTTTGAATGTTTTCAGTCAATTGCCTTAATATCAATGCTTTCATATGCTTCCGCATAATTCAAGTCTGAGAAAGTCCATGTCAGTCTATGATTAAGTCTACTCCGATGTTTGCCCACATTGTCTTACTGGTAGCTAGCCCAGTATGTGGTTGGCCCCCACAATTAAAAGCGTGTGCGTGGGATAAAACATCATCCGATCTTAAGTCCTATGTCTCACAATGTCTGGCTGATAGCGGCAGTCATGTCAAAATCGCGCTTAAAGTCAAAGTCAGAGCTCAAAGTCAAAGTCAAAAGTCAAGTCTCCGCTTAAAATTGTCATGGCATGTTAGCTGTTAAATCTATAATCTCACTAAGCACCGCTTACAGTTGTTGTTGAATCTTTTTACAGGTTTAATCAAAGGAAAAGGTCCAGCTGACCCAAGTCTTTAGGATCTGCACGCTCGAATTTGAAGTCATTAGACCACTACTGAATCTGCAATTGGTATTGATTGTAGGCAATAAGCGTGGTGGTTTGGGTAGATCAGTGCTATGTGTTGTGATTATGTATTAGATTAGTGTCCTGGTGCCCTTTTGTGGTTTTGTTTTGAACTTATTGTATGATAATCCTAATTTTTGTATTAACTTAATTCCGCACTATATTAATCTATCTTAGTTTTGATTGATGCTGCATTGCTCCTTGGGACCTAGTCATTCAGGACTGCCCCATAAGGGACGGTCTTGACATACACAATCTTCACCGTGCCAGTAGTTTTATTAAAAACCCTCTTGTTTTGTGAGTTAGGCACATAACCTAGGAAATAACATTCGTCGGCCTTTTCACCAAACTTAGGTTGATGTTTTGTTTTCATTAAAGAACACGGTACCTGTAACATCCGGCATTGAACCAGGTTAGCAACAACGACCTAATTAGTATTTAATGGCCAATTATATCCTAATCAGTGGTCATTAGAAATTAACCAAAGTGATTAACAAGGTTCATGAAGAAATTCAACTCAATTAGAATCAAATTCATCGGTGCGATGAATCGGGAAATTAATTAATCCGATCGATTTATGATATGAGGGATTAATTCAACTAAGCACATAATTAAATTATGATTAGTAACACTAATCAAACACTAATACAATTAATTAACATTAATTATGCAAGACTAAAACAATTCATTAAAACAATGCATCCATAAGTATTTATGAAATTACAAGAAAAGGGAAATACAAGAATACATTTCTAAATACATTTATACAAAAAAAATATATAAATACATGTATGGCTGGCCTATAGGCCATGTGTGTGTAAGAAGTTGACTTTTATTTTTTTAATATTACTTTAAACACAATTATTTTGTTTAAAAGTGCACTCTACCTTTTCATTCATGCCTTTCATCATTTGAAAGACCAAACACTTTGCCTATAAATAAGACATCATTTCTCACTTCTTTTCCACACTTCAAACAACAAAAACCTCTCCTTTTCTTCTCTCAAAACCAGATTTATACACTCACACATCACAAACTTGTGCATTCAAGTGTTCTTCAAGAAAATCAAGTGTTTTGGTGCATATCTTGCAAGGATTTCAACTTCTACTCAAAATCATATTCTAAATACTTCAAAGTAAGTAAATACTAACTTATTTCATCATACATTTATGTTTATATAAGTCTTGCATAATATATATAATCACCAACAACAACAAGTTCCATAAAAACTCAAGTTTATAAGTTTCTAGTTTTTATTTTTAAGTTGTTTCTTTAAATGTGCATATGAATATATGAACACATTATAAACATGTTAATATTATGAAAACATGTGTTATATATGTGTTATATAACTTTTACAACTTTTATACAAGTAGTCTTTGAATAAACAACAAGAATCATAAGTTGTTTCAAGTTTATAAAACTGCGGATTTTCAGCAGAAAATTTATATCGACTTTGAAAAATCATAACTAATTCATAACTCAACGAACTGAGTTGATTCTTGTCTCAAAAGTTAGATCTATGTCTTAACTATAGATCTGGAATTTTTCATAATTTATTTTGGAGTTTAAGACCTCCAGAAATTATTTGGGAAACCGAAAGTTTGACAGCTCAAAAATGGCCAACATAGGGTTTTTAACGAGCTTTTTCACCAACCTAAACATCTCCAAAAATGGCCGTTCTTGATTCTAAAAATCCTTTGTATATATTAGTTTAATATCCTAGAAAACCAAAGTCTAAAACATTTTGGAGCTTGGTCAAAAACAACCTCAAAGTAGGCCAAAAACCTCCGAAAAAGCTGAAAAATTATATATATATAAACTTGACGTTTTAAGCGAATTTTATTTATAAACTTGTAATGTTGGGTGATTTAAGACATAAAAATCTATAAATATATATATCATCATATATTAGAGATATTAAGTCCTTATTATCATTTAGGACTCGATTAAACTCACTCGACGCATCATCCATCCATTTATGCTAAAAGCTTTTTACGCTAGATTTTTGCCATCGCAATTCCGGTGAGTTCTCATAGCCCCTATTTTCACACTGTTATGTTTTGGGGATGAAATACATGCTTCGTTTTTATATGGACACGAAAATATCTTCATTTATATTATGTATTACACATGTGGTTCCATTAGCCCTTATATCATGAACCGTTAATTGCATTTATTTGTAAGCGCGAATATATTGTGGATAGATCTATTGGGAGTCATGTCCCCCACTCGGGTTAGTTCGGGTCGGCTAACAGCGGGTGCATATATATTCAACACACGGTATTACGTATGGGAATACTGCACAGGACAAACTCATTTTAATTAAGCTTCGGGTTGCATGATGGTTTATATGTAATACATAACAATGAATTTATGATTTTATAAATTCAATCTCTATTATTGTTGTCCATACAAGTCAGATTTACGTGTAAACCTATGAGCTCACCAACAATTTTGTTGACGTATTTTAGCGTGTATTTTCAGGAAATTAAGGCAAGTCCATCACATCGGTAGTATTTTCAAGCTTCCGCATTTAAGGAGTCGCACTAAGTTTCAAACCATCGGAGATTTATTTGCATTATTTTGGATGATTTAATTATGTACTTAAATCTCTGTACCTTGCGAACTTCTCTTTATCATTTTGGGTTATGTAAAACATTATAGCTTTTAAAGTTACGCCGATGTATTTTTGAAAACGTCCATATAGTGCTCGTTCATTATGATTATGGTTACGCTTCCGCGAGGTCGCGCTTCGTTGCCAACCGGGGTAACGGGGTGTGACAGATTGGTATCAGAGCCATAGTTATAGTGAACTAGGTTGCATTAGTACCTAGACTATAACTGTTACAAAAACTAAACTTTCTTCAAGAACTGTGAACACGTATATGGACCCTGATGACAAAAACATGTCGAAATTCACCCCTAGGGAAAGTGTGTGACTAGCATAACGGGAGTCTATCCCGGTACTGCCCATCAGCCAAGCCCGCCGCAGTAGTAACGGTTAAGCATAGGACAGTGGGGATGGACGCGTCACACTCTCCAAGAGTGGAGAAACGAGGAGGGGATCCAAATCTAGTTTGAAGTCAGAACACCATCTTCCTCTCAAGTCCCGACACTTACCTAGAAACCTATGTAACAAACGATGCCCCTGTTGGTGGAAAGGGCCGCCAGACACGACCTCCAATTTCGACAAAATCCACCAAGAGGTCGGTGAGATCTTTGCAAGGATTAAGCAGGAGGCAATGCAAACCACCAATAAACCTTAGGCCAACCAGAATACCCAGGTGATTTAACAAGACGGAATCGACGAATTGTGACAGCACCTAGCGGAGCACAAAGCCCACACTGCAGAACTAACCCAACGACTTAACGCTCTGGAGTACGAGGAAACCCCGGAGGCATCTCTTTATAGTATTTCTCTAGGCTTTACTATCTAATATATCTTAGGGTAAATAAGGCTTAAGAATTTATCAGAAAATTCTGACCATATCATATACAAAGATTAAGTATCAAGAACTTTTATGAGGAATTAAGTTTTAACTACAACTCTGCGTAGGAAAAGATAAAGCTGTGACTATCTGCCTAAGAAATTTCAAACCCGTAGACTTATCCTCTTACCCCATTAGATACCACTTGTGCATTTCTACTATTTGATACTGGTGCTGATAGGAGCTTTATATCCACTAAGTTCACTAAGCAGATAAATTCCATTAAGTGCTACTTATGCTATTGATGTTGACGACAGTGAGACGCTTAAGACAAATAATATAAGTCGAGGATGCTCCTTAGAATTAGTAGGCCGACTCTTTGAAACAGACATGATACCCATCAAACTGGGAAGTGTTTACGTGGTCATAGGCATGGATTGGCTATCGAAAATCGTGTGGAAATAGTATGCAACAAGAACACAGTTCATATACCTTTAGCCAATAAGAAGGTCCTTACTGTCCAACGCAAAGCAAGAAATGCCAAAGTAAGCATCATCTCTAGCAATAGGACCCTGAAGTGTTGATAAAGAGGGAGCCAAAGGGAAAGCGGTTCGAAAATATTCTTATTATTTATGGTTACCCCAAAGTTTTTCCAGAACACTTACCTGAACTCCCAACATCGAGGCAAGTCAAATTCAAAAATAGGCCTAGTATCAGGTGCGGTACCAGTGGCTGGAGCACCATGCCGATTAGCCCCATCAATAGTGTAAGAATCGTCCAACCAACTGTAGGAGCTCTTAGATAAAGGGCCTATCAAACCGAGTTCCTCGCTTTGGAGGAGCTCCAGTTTTGTTCATAAAGGAGAAGGATGGAACTTTCGGGATGTGCATCAATTACCGAGAAATTAAATAAGCTAAAAGAACCAATACCCAATTCCAAGGATCAATGACTTGTTTGACAAAACTCCAAGAATTAAGCTTCTATTCGAAGATCGACCTAAGGTCTGGTTATCATCAGGTTAGAGTTCACAAGAAAGATATTCCAAATACAGCTTTAGATTCCGTTTCGGTCATCATAAATTCCTATTAATGCCGTTTGGATTAACCAGTGTCCCCAACGGTACTCATGGACCTCATCGGGTGTGCAAACCTTATTTAGATAAATTCGTGATTGTATTCATGAATGACTTTTAATCTACTCACGAAACGAGAAGGAGCACGAGCAACATTTAAGACTGATTCTGGAATTATCGGAGAAAGAACAACTATATGCTAAGCTTTCTAAATTTGACTTTTGGTTAGGAGAGGTGAAATCCCTCGGTCACGTGAACAATAGTAAGGGAATCCAAGTCGACCCCGCAAAGATCGAGGCTATCAGGAATTGGTCAACTCTTAGAACCCCCATAGAGATACCCATAGAGATACGACAGTCCTTAAGACTTGCCACTTATTATAAGCAATTTTCTCAAAGATCACCAGAACTCTAACAAAACTGACCTGAAAAGACATTAAGTATGATTGGAGCAAGGATCAGGAGATATCATTTCAGTTATTAAAGCACAAACTGTGCAGCACGCCTATTTTGTCCATACCTAAGAGGAACGAGAAATTTATAGATTACTATGACACTTCACACAATGGGCTGATGTAGAAAGATAAGGTCATAGCTTATACTTCATGAAAACTTAAGGTTCACGAGGTGAATTACACAACGCATGATCTAGATCTTGGAACAGTAGTCTTTACCCTTAAGACTTGAAGACATTAGTTGTACGGTAAGAAGTGTATTACACTCACGGACCCTAAGAGCCTCCAACACATCTTGAACCAGAAAGAGTCAAATATTAGGTAACATCGTTGATAGAGCTAATAAGTGGTTGCAACAGTGAGATTCGTTATCACCTGAGGAAAACTAATGTGGTAGCAGACGCTCATAGCCGAAAGAAATGAGTTAAGCCGTTAAGAGTACCAGCCATAGTTATAACCACTCAACCAAACCCTCCTTTCTTAGTTCATGAAGTTATTAAGGAGGAAAATATGAAAAATAAAGCCCTGCACAGAATGGATATATAGTTTGGAATAAGGGTTTATGGAAATCAATACTTCACGAATAGAGTCTGGTTACCCTGTTTTTGATAGAGTAAGAAAACTGGTTAAAGATGACGGACACAAATCAAGATATGTCGTTCACCCTGGATCCGATAAAATGTATCATAGGGAACTATACGGGTGGCCTATCATGAAGGATGACATTGCCACATATGTCAAAAAAATTTCTAACATGCTCCAAAGTTAAGACCAACATCAGAAACCATTTGAGTAATATTCGACCACCTAACAAAATCTGCGCGTTCCTACCAATCAAGAAGAACATCAGGATGAATAAGCTAGTCCAAACGTACCTCAAGGAAGTCGTCTCCGGACACGGAGTGCCTATTATAATCATTTTTGATATGGATAGCAGATCTACAGCTAAGCTTTTGGCAATTATTATAGCAAACTGTGCATACAAACTTGGACATGAGTACCACATATCACTCTCAGACCAATGGTCAGAATAATAGAACGATCCAAACCCTAGAACATACATTAAGAGCCTGTGTAATGGATACTCATTTGCCTTAGTGGAATTATCGTACTACAATAGCTATCACTCAAGTATTAAAGCTGCTCCGTTTGAAGCCCTCTACGGGCAAAAGTGTCGATCTTATTGGGAAGAAGTGGGAAATGGCCAAATCACTGGCGTTAAGATCATTCACGAAACAACCGAAAGGATAGTACAGATACGAAACTGACTAAAAGTTGCCTGCGATTGTAAGAAAGTTATGCAGATGAAAATAGAAAATCCCTTGAGTTCTAATTAGGAGAACGAGTACTGATGAGAGTCTCGCCATGGAAGGGCGTGATACGATTTGGGAAACGAGGATAATTAAACCCTCGATACATTGGCAATGCAAAGTCTTAAAGGGAATTGGACTCGTAGCTTATCGTTTAAAGTTACCACCAGAGCTTAGCAGCATGCACAATACCTTCCATGTATCGAATAAGAAGAATGTTTGTTAGAGGAGACACTTGTTACCCCTTGGAAGAGATCCAGCTAAATGATAAACTTCGCTTCATCAAAGAGCCAGTTGAAATCATGGACCGTAAGGTCAAAGGATTGAAGCACAGTTGTATACCCATCCTCAAGGTCAGATGGAAATTCTAGACATGGACCAAAATTCACTTAGGCATGCAAAGGCTAGTTTAAGCAAAGATACCCTCATCTACTCTTAAGTAACAATACCCCTGAGGAAACAGGATAAAATTTCGGGACGAAATTCCCTTAACAGGGGGAGACTGTAACATCCGGCACTGAACCAGGTTAGCAACAACGACCTAATTAGTATTTAATGGCCAATTATAACCTAATCAGTGGTCATTAGAAATTAACCAAAGTGATTAACAAGGTTCATGAAGAAATTCAACTCAATTAGAATCAAATTCATCGGTGCGATGAATCGGGAAATTAATTAATCCGGTCGATTTACGATATGAGGGATTAATTCAACTAGGTACATAATTAAATTATGATTAGTAACACTAATCAAACACTAATACAATTACTTAACATTAATTATGCAAGACTAAAACAATTCATTAAAACAATGCATCCATAAGTATTTATGAAATTACAAGAAAAGGGAAATACAAGAATACATTTCTAAATACATTTATACAAAAAAAATATAAATACATGTATAATACATATATGGCTGGCCTATAGGCCATGTGTGTATTA
Source organism: Centrapalus pauciflorus (assembly GCA_020465985.1). NCBI lineage: Eukaryota > Viridiplantae > Streptophyta > Magnoliopsida > Asterales > Asteraceae > Centrapalus > Centrapalus pauciflorus. The sequence continues at coordinate 341,712 of JAANYP010002965.1, read as the reverse complement.
GAAGTTGTCTTTTATTTTTTTAATATTACTTTAAACACAATCATTTTTTTTAAAAGTGCACTTTACCTTTTCATCCATGCCTTTCATCATTTGAAAGACCAAACACTTTGCCTATAAATAAGACATCATTTCTCACTTCTTTTCCACACTTCAAACAACAAAAACCTCTACCTTTTCATCCACACTTCATATTTTGAATTGTTCTTGGTGCAACTTTTGCAAGAGTTTCAACTTCTTCTCATTTGCATTCTTATAAAACATCAAAGTAAGTAAATACTAACTTATTTCATCATACATTTATTTTTATATAAGTCTTGCATAATATATATAATCACCAACAACAACAAGTTTCATAAAAACTCAAGTTTATAAGTTTCTAGTTTTTATTTTTAAGTTGTTTCTTTAAATGTGCATATGAATATATGAACACATTATAAACATGTTAATATTATGAAAACATGTGTTATATATGTGTTATATAACTTTTACAACTTTTATACAATTAGTCTTTGAATAAACAACAAGAATCAAAAGTTGTTTCAAGTTTATAAAACTGCGGATTTTCGGCAGAAAATTTATATCGACTTTGAAAAATCATAACTAATTCATAACTCAACGAAATGAGTTGATTCTTGTCATAAAAGTTAGATCTATGTCTTAACTATAGATCTGGAATTTTTCATAATTTATTTTGGAGTTTAAGACCTCCAGAAATTATTTGGGAAACCGAAAGTTTGACAGCTCAAAAATGGCCAACATAGGGTTTTTAACGAGCTTTTTCACCAACCTAAACATCTCCAAAAATGGCCGTTCTTGATTCTAAAAATCCTTTTTATATAGTAGTTTAATGTCCTAGAAAACCAAAGTCTAAAACATTTTGGAGCTTGGTCAAAAACAACCTCAAAGTAGGCCGAAAAACCTCCGAAAAAGCTGGAAAATTATATATATATATATATATATATATATATATATATATATATATATATATATATATATATATATATATATATATATATATATATATATATATAAACTTGACGTTTTAAGCGAATTTTATTTATAAACTTGTAATGTTGGGTGATTTAAGACATAAAAATCTATAAATATATATATCATCATATATTAGAGATATTAAGTCCTTATTATCATTTAGGACTCGATTAAACTCACTCGACGCATCATCCATCCATTTACGCTAAAAGCTTTTTACGCTAGATTTTTGCCATCGCAATCCCGGTGAGTTCTCATAGCCCCTATTTTCACACTGTTATGTTTTGGGGATGAAATACATGCTTCGTTTTTATATGGACACGAAAATATCTTCATTTCTATTATCTATTACACATGTGGTTCCATTAGCCCTTATATCATGAACCGTTAATTGCATTTATTTGTAAGCGCGAATATACTGTGGATAGATCTGTTGGGAGTCATGTCCCCCACTCGGGTTAGTTCGGGTCGGCTAACATCGGGTGCATATATATTCAACACACGGTATTACGTATGGGAATACTGCACAGGGCAAACTCATTTTAATTAAGCTTCGGTTGCATGATGGTTTATATGTAATACATAACAATGAATTTATGATTTGATAAATTCAATCTCTATTATTGTTGTCCATACAAGTCAGATTTACGTGTAAACCTATGAGCTCACCAACAATTTTGTTGACGTATTTTAGCGTGTATTTTCAGGAAATTAAGGCAAGTCCATCACATCGGTAGTATTTTCAAGCTTCCGCATTTAAGGAGTCGCACCCAGTTTCAAACAATCGGAGTATTTATTTGCATTATTTTGGATGATTTAATTATGTACTTAAATCTCTGTACCTTGCGAACTTCTCTTTGTCATTTTGGGTTATGTAAAACATTTATAGCTTTTAAAGTTACGCCGATGTATTTTTGAAAGCGTCCATACAGTGGTCGTTCATTATGATTATGGTTACGCTTCCGCGACGTCGCGTTTCATTGCCAACAGGGGTAACGGGGTGTGACAGTACCCCAAACGGTTCGAAGCAAGTTAAATTTGGTGGCCTTTTATTCAGAACTTCATAACAGGTTTTGTTCAATGATTTGACAGTAAGGACCCGATTTAAAACATGACAAGCGGTATTCACTGCCTCCCCCCAAAACATGGTAGGAAGCTTTGAATCCGAGAGCATGGTACTTGCTGCCTCAATCAAAGTCCTGTTTTTCCGTTCTGCCATCCCATTTTGTTGTGGCTCATATGGTGCACTAAATTGATGCACTATGCCTTTTGATAGGCAATATACACCAATTACTGTGTTTTTAAATTCTGTCCCATTATCACTCCTGATACATTTTACCCTCGTCCCATAGGAGTTTTCGACTTGGTCTAAGAACCCAATCAACTTTGCAGCTGTCTCATCCTTCGTACCGAAAAAGAAAACCCATGAAAATCATGAGTAATCATCAGTGATAACTAAACAGTACCAACTACCACCTATAATCCTTTTGTTGATAGGTCCGAATAGGGCCATATGCAACAAATCGAAAGTGGAAGCTATAGAGTTCTGAGTCTTTGACTTGTGTTACTTCTTGTGTTGTTTGCCTTTCTTGCACGGTACACACTTGTCTTCAAACTGAAAACTCTTCATCGGGACACCTTGCACCAGTCAATGTTTAGTGATGTAGTTCATTTTCCTCAGGTGCAAGTGCGCCATGCGTCTGTGCCATAAGACTGATTTGGTCTCTGAAGCTTTAGATAAAAGACAGACCGTTCCCATCGATGAATCGGAGATGTTCATGTCCAGCATGTACAAATCGTTCTTTCTTGGGGCTCTCATCATAATCCACTCTTCAGGAATTTTGAATCCCGGCTTCAACAATAACGCTTCAGTATCAGTAAACAACACTGACTTCTTCTTATCACAGATCTGAGAGACACTAATGAGATTTTGAGCAAGTCTATCAACGTGATATACTTGATCAAGTGTGATAGTCCCATTAGTTATCACTCCTGTTCCAGTGATATTTCCTCCTTTGTTCCCGGCAAATAATACAAAACCCTTGTTCCCTCCCTTGAAGTCTATGAGTACACTTCTTTCCCCAGTCATGTGCCTAGAGCAACCACTGTCGACAAACCACTTGTTGTTGAGACCTGTAGTTAACTCCTGCACATGAAAGAAAACAAGTTAGTTATCACGGGGAACCCAAGCCATGACTGACTTGGTAATACCGTTCTCATGCACATACTTGAACTCCTTCAAAAACCCATCTCTCCTTTCAGGTGATTTGGGTGTTTGATTGAGAACCTGTTGTGGTGCAGAGTGATTTAAATTCACTCTCGGCCTTTGAGTAGGCGTTTGCTGTGGAGCCCTCGAATAATTTTTATTATAGGGCATTTCAGATTGATATCCCTGGGCTCTACCTGGTGTCTGATGTCTTTCAGGAGTGTGAGACCTAACCGGAGTGTAGGCTCTTCTAGGTGTTGTACCCCTGTAGATTTGTTGAGGTCCTGACCTAGATTGATTAGGGACTTTATTCGGTGAATTAGTCCTAACCACATCATTTGGCCTACCTGACACAGGTGTTTGTCTAACAGCAATCTTAGGTGTGGCATGCACAACCTTCTCAGTGTTTTGAGAACCACTTGTGCTTGCTATACTTGGTGAAGGTTTATGTTGTTCAGGCTTTCCAACATTAGGTGTAGATTCTACCTTCCTATATGGACAGCTAGACGCAACATGTCCCCTTTCATGACATCTAAAACAAGACATTTTATCAATTGACTTCTAATGAGTGCCCTTTGACTTTGGTGTCTCACTCGTGTCATTTTCTTTCAACTCAACTATCGTGACTGTTTCCTCTTTCTGATTATTAAAGTCAGGTTTAGCTTCTCCTAGAATTTTGTCACTAGAAGACTGCACAAATTTGACATTCTTAATCGTGGCATTATTATTAGTCACCTTAGTTGCTTTGTCCTTATCAGATTCAGATACAGATTAAGTTGCTACCTCTAACTCAACTGGCTTATCAGGTTTATCCTGAGCTGAGGCACATAGTTATCATTAAAAGGTGGAGGACTCTCTATATACCTGTAACATCCGACATTTAACCAGGTTAGCATCTACGACCTAATCTGTATTTAATAGCCAATTATAAGCTAATCAGTGGGCATTAGAATTAATCAAGGTGATTAACAATGTTTATTAGAAAATTCAACTCAATTAGAAACAAATTCATCGGTGCGATGAATCGGGAAATCAATTAATCTGATCGATTTACGATATGAGGGATTAATTCAACTAAGTACATAATTAAATTATGATTAGTGACTCTAATCATATACTAATACAATTACTTAACATTAAGTATGCATAAATAAAACAAGTCATTATATAAATGCATTCATAAGTATTTATAAATTTACAAGAAAAGGGAAATACAAGAATACATTTCTAAGTACTTTTATTAAAAATAAATAAAATAAAAATACACAAAAAATACCCTATAGGCCGGCCAAGAAGGAAGGACACAAGGACCATGAAAAATAATTTTTTTTACTCAAAATTATTTATATATAATACATACATGGAATTTATGATTTTATAAATTCAAACTCTACTATTGTTGTCCATACGACTCATATTTACGTGTAAACCTATGAACTCACCAACAATTTTTGTTGACGTATTTAGCATGTATTTTCAGGAAATTAAGGCAAGTGTGCCTTCGGACGTATTTACTTTCAAGCTTCCGCATCCATGGAGTCGCATACATATTCAAAACTAACGGAGATTTAGCTGCATTATTTTGGATAATTTAATTATGTAATTAAATCTCTGTATTGTGCGAACTTCTTTTCTTCATATCAGACTATGTAAAACATTGCTATATTTTAAAGTTTTAACGATGTACTTTAAAAACGTCCATATAGTGGTCGTACGTTATGATTATGGTTATGCTTCCGCGACGTTGCGCTTCGTTGCCAACCTGGGTAACGGAGTGTGACAGATTGGTATCAAAGCCATAGTTATAGTGAACTAGGTTGCATTAGTACCCTAGACTATAACTGCACTTAAGTTTTACTAAATATTTTGTAACTAACTAAAAGACTATGCATGGACCTTGATAGCAGAAAACATGTCCCGCCAAGAGATAATCATTTTGTCCGACTCAGAAGAGGAGTATACCCCTACCAGTCCATACAACCCGGAAGTGTTTTCTGAGGAGGACCCGACCGAGGAGGAAGACCCCTCGGAAGACGAGGATCCAATGAAAGAGATAGAAGAAGAAGAACCAATGGAAGAGGACAACGCCAGAGTAGATCCACCATCCCTGGTGGTCCCCGCCTGCACCCCATACCACCCAGCGGTCCCATCATTCAGGCCGTACCGTCCATACCCTAACGGACCGAAGATGATGTATACACCCCGAAAGAGGGTGATCACACCGCGGCGGGAGTCTATTCCCATCACGACTCCTCAACCAAATCCCCCACCACAGCAACGACGGGCAGACGCCCGAAGATGGGGATGGATGCCCGAGACTCTCCGTGAGTGGAGACAAGAGGAAGGAATCCCTTCCTAATTTGAGGTCGGAGGACCATCCTCCGCACCGATCCCACCGCTCACCCAGGAGACGGCCGACCAGACCGTACCTCTCCTGGTAGCAAGGTCTTCACGACATGACCTCCAAATCCGGTTACTTAACCAGGATATTGAAGAATTGACTGCCCGTTTGGAGCGGGAGGAGATTCAGAACTCCAACTTATATTGGGTTAACCAGCATGCCCTCACCATCCAACAGGATGGCCTGGATGAGCTTTGGCAGCGACTAGCCGAAAGCGAGGCTCGGAACGAGGAGCTGACTCAGCGCCTCAACGCGTTGGAGAAGGGAGAGACTCCTGATCACTCCCACACTTAGTACCCTTTATCTATCTTTGTAATATTAGGAAAAGTATTATGTAATAGTGTAGGATAAAACTTTTCGGGTAATAACCTGCCCCATTGTAAGAAAGTCATGAATGATTAATGAATATTGCAGGTTATTTATGAAATGGTGTTTGATGATTATAGTATTGTAACTTAAGAAAATTTTAAAATCTTTAAGATTCAACTTCTTACACTATGCTCTTTTCTTTAAACTTTAAGATAATGCCGCCAAGAAGAGCCATGAACGCTGCAGAAATCGAGGAATTAGTCGCACAAAGAGGGGTCGCCGCTATAGCCACTTATGAGACCAACCGAAACGGTTCTGCTAATGGCAATGGTGGTGCTAGCCGCACCACGAGAGGTACTGAAACCCACCCAAAGGGTTCCAGAATCAAGGGGTTTTTGAGTTGCAAGCCCCGATACTTTAATGGAACTGAAGAAGTTGTCGGATTGGTACGATGGTTCGAGAAATTGGAATCTGTCTTCCGTGTTAGCGGATGTGTCGAAGGAGACAAGGTGAAATTCGCCACCCACACTCTGCAAGATAGCGCCTTGACATGGTGGAACTCGTATACCCAGTCGGTGGGGATTGATGCAGCTTACCAACTCGCCTGGACCGAGTTAAAGCAAATGATGACTGATGAGTATTGCCCAAGAAATGAATTACAGAAGATGGAGTCAGAGTTTTGGAATCTGGCTATGAAAGGGACGGATGGGTACACCAACCGATTCCACGAACTAAGCATTCTGTGCCCTCAAATGGTGACCCCTGGATACGAGAACATTGAGCGTTACATTTGGGGACTCGCTCCTCAAATTCAAGGCAATGTCACTGCTTGCAACCCAACTACCATTCAGGATGCCATCAGAATGGCTAACAACCTCATGGATCAAGTGTCCCGGAGAATCGAAGCCAAGGCCGGGGAAAACAAGAGGAAATGAGAGGACAAGTCTGGAAAGAATACGGTCTCACAATCCAAGAAGCCCGAAACCATCAAGGCTTATGTAGCGGGAGTCGAGACAAGGAAAGGCTACACAGGTACAAAGCCTTTCTGCACCCAATGCACCTATCATCACAACAAGGGTCCCTGCCCAACCCTTGGTGGAAAATGCAAACGTCTTGGTCATTTGGTCAAGGACTGTAAATTTGGTACCCCGGCTAGCAATGGCGGCAATCAGAGAGGCTGCTATGAATGTGGAGCTGCCGGGCACTTCAGGAGTGAGTGCCCGAAGTTGAAAAATGGTGGAGGAGCTCAGGGGAGAGCTTTTTTATTAGGAGCAGGTGACGCTCGTCAGGATCCCCATGTGGTATTAGGTATGTTTCTTTTAAATGACATTTACGCTTACGTACTCTTTGATACTGGGGCTGATAGGAGCTTTATATCTGATAAGTTTAGTAAGCAATTGAATGCCACTCCTTTTCCCTTAGACAACTCTTATACTATAGAGCTGGCTGACGGCAAAATAATAGAGGCAAGTAGTATTATTAAGGAATGCACACTGAAGCTGGCAGATCATCCCTTTAAGATAGACTTGATGCCTATAGAACTCGGAAGTTTTGATGTACTAATTGGTATGGATTGGTTGTCACACAATCATGCCGAGATTTTGTGCGGTAAGAAAGTGGTACAGATACCACTCGACAAGAAGAAGGTCCTAACAGTCCAAGGGGAAAGAAAGAATCGTCAGCTGAATGTCATATCCGGCCTAAGAACATTAAAATGCCTTAGGAAAGGTTGCCATGTAGTGATAGTACAGATTGCGGAAAAAGAGTCGGAGGTAAAACGACTCGAGGATTTTCCAGTGGTTTGAGACTATCCGAAGGTCTTCCTGGAAGATTTGCCTAGGCTTCCGCCAGCTAGGCAAGTGGAGTTCCAAATCGATTTGGTGCCGGGAGCTGCACCGGTCGCAAGAGCCCCATATTGACTCACTCCTTCTGAAATGCAAGAGCTATCCAATCAACTACAAGAGTTGATGGATAAAGGATTCATTCGACCAAGTTCCTCACCTTGGGGAGCTCCGGTCTTATTTGTGAAAAAGAAAGACGGATCCTTCAGATTGTGCATAGACTACCGAGAGCTAAACAAGTTAACGGTAAAGAACCGCTACCCCCTTCCCAGAATTGACGATCTGTTTGATGAACTACAGGGATCTAGCTTCTACTCTAAGATTGATCTGCGATCCAGTTATCATCAAGTAAAGGTTCGGGAAGAAGACATTCCCAAGACAACGTTCAGAACTCGTTATGGACATTACGAATTTCAGGTGATGCCATTCGGTTTGACCAACGCACAAGCCGTATTAATGGACCTCATGAAACGAGTGTGTAAACCGTATCTGGACAAATTTGTAATAGTGTTCATAGACAATATCCTCATCTATTCCAGAATTAAGGAGGAGCACGAACAACATCTCAAGCTGATCTTGGAGTTGTTAGAAAAGGAACAGTTATACGCTAAATTTTCAAAATGTGAATTTTGGTTGCGAGAAGTTAAATTCCTTGGACATGTGATCAACAGCCAGGGAATCCAAGTTGATCCATCAAAAATCGAGGCCATAAAGAACTGGGCAACTCCTAGAACCCCCACGGAAATCGGCCAATTTCTAGTACTTGCTGGTTATTATAGGCGATCATTAAAAACTTCTCAAAGATAGCAGGTTCCCTAACAGAGCTGACTCGGAAAGATGTAAAGTATATCTGGGGTGAAGAGCAGGAAAAGGCGTTTCAACAGTTAAAGCAAAGATTGTGTAGTGCACCAATTCAGTCCTTACCTGAAGGGACAGAAAATTTTATGGTCTACTGTGATGCCTCACACAATGGATTAGGTTGTGTGCTCATGCAAAGGGATGAAGTCATTGCTTACGCATCACGACAACTCAAAATCCACAAAGTGAACTATACGACTCATGACTTGGAGCTCGGAGCAGTGGTGTTTGCACTTAAAATATGGAGGCACTACCTGTACGGAACAAAGTGCACGGTGTTCACAGACCATAAAAGCCTTCAGCATATTCTGAATCAGAAAGAGTTAAATATGAGGCAACGTCGTTGGGTTGAGCTGCTTAGCGATTACGACTGCGAGATTCGTTATCATCCGGGGAAGGCGAATGTGGTAGCTGATGCCCTGAGCCGAAAGGAACGGGTTAAACCTTTGAGAGTCCAAGCCTTGGTCATGATTATACAGTCAAACCTAAACTCTCAAGTCTGCAAGGCACAAGCAGAAGCAGTCAAGGAGGGTAATCTATTGGATGAAGCCTTGAGAGGAATGGATAAGCAGTTTGAAATCAAGCCAGATGGATGTCGGTACTTCATGGGCAGAATTTGGCTACCAAAATTCGAAGGAGTAAGGAAGCTGGTCATGGATGAAGGGCATAAACCAAGATATGCTATTCATCCAGGGTCAGATAAGATGTACCACGACTTGAAGGGAATGTACTGGTGGCCAAACATGAAGGCTGACATTGCTACATATGTCAGCAAGTGCCAGACGTGTTTGAAAGTAAAGGCTGAGCACCAGAAACCATCAGGATTGTTAGTTCAACCAGAAATACCCCAGTGGAAGTGGGAGAACATCACCATGGACTTCATCACCAAGTTGCCAAAGACTTCTGGAGGTTATGACACCATTTGGGTGATTGTGGATCGACTTACCAACCCCGCACACTTCCTGCCAATTAAGGAGACTGATAAAATGGATAAGTTAACACGAATCTATCTTAAAGAAGTCGTCTCAAGGCATGGAGTGCCAGTATCAATAATATCAGACAGGGACAGCCGGTTCACATCAAGATTTTGGCAATCGTTGCAAGAAGCACTGGGTACACGTCTAGATATGAGCACAGCCTATCACCGCAAACGGATGGTTAGAGTGAAAGGACGATTCAGACTTTGGAAGACATGCTAAGGGCATGTGTTATCGACTTTGTCAAAAGTTGGGACAGGCACCTACCATTAGTTGAGTTTTCCTATAACAACAACTATCACTCAAGTATTAAGACCACTCCATTCGAGGCACTCTATGGGCAAAAGTGTCGATCACCACTTTGTTGGGCTGAAGTAGGAGATAGTCAGATAACTGGACCTGAGATCATCCAAGAGACTACAAAAAAGATAGCCCAGACTCGAAACCGACTAAAGATCGCGCGGGATCGACAGAAAAGCTATGCCGATGTTCGACGGAAGGATTTGGAATTCCAAGAGGCAGATCAAGTAATGCTGAAAGTCTGGCCTTGAAAGGGCTTAATCCGTTTTGGGAAACGAGGAAAACTCAATCCTCGTTATATCAGACCATTCAAGATCACCAAAAGAATTGGCCCGGTAGCCTACCGACTCGATCTGCCCCCATAGCTTAGTAACATTCATAATACCTTCCACGTGTCCAATCTTAAAAAGTGCCTGGCTGATGAAACACTCGTTATACCCATGGACGGGCTAGAATTAGATGATAAGTTGAACTTCATTGAGCAACCTGTACAAATAATGGATCGAGAAGTCAGATGGAACTCTAAGCGAGGTCCTTAGTTTACGTGGGAACGCGAAGATCAGTTCCGGGAAAAATACCCTCGTCTGTTCTCAAAAACTCAAGCACTGGAGAACATGAGCTAATTTCGGGACGAAATTCCCTTAACAGGGGGAGACTGTAACATCCGACATTTAACCAGGTTAGCATCTACGACCTAATCTGTATTTAATAGCCAATTATAACCAAATCAGTGGTCATTAGAAATTAATCAAGGTGATTAACAATGTTTATTAGAAAATTCAACTCAATTAGAAACAAATTCATCGGTGCGATGAATCGGGAAATCAATTAATCCGATCGATTTACGATATGAGGGATTAATTCAACTAAGTACATAATTAAATTATGATTAGTGACACTAATCATACACTAATACAATTACTTAACATTAATTATGCAAGATTAAAACAAGTCATTAGATCAATACATTCAGAAGTATTTATGAATATACAAGAAAAGGGAAATACAAGAATACATTTCTAAGTACTTTTATAAAAAAAATAATACACAAAAAAAATACCCTATAGGCCGGCCAAGAAGGAAGGACACAAGGACCATGAAAAATAATTTTTTTACTCAACCTCCATAACCCTTTCACAATCAAATCCTCCAACACCACTCCCCTTTCATTTCAAATGTGATCTTACACTCCACCTCCAAACTTTGAAAGATCTTCTTTTCTCTATAAATAGAGAGTTTTATCTTCATTATTTTCACACCAAAAATCTCTCCTTCTCCTCTCTTGGTCCGGCCACAAGACCACACACACACCACCTCAAAAATCTTCTTTGTTCTTCAAGTGTTCAAGAAGAATTCTTTGTGCAACTCTTTCAAGATCAAGTCTTCTACTCATTTTCATTCCTCTAACACATCAAAGTAAGTAAATACTAACTTACTTCATCATACATTTATGTTTATATAAGTCTTGCATAATATATATAATCACCAACAACAAAAAGTTTCATAAAAACTCAAGTTTATAAGTTTCTAGTTTTTTTGTAAGTTGTTTCTTTAAAGGTGTTTATGAATATATAAACACATCATAAAAGTGTTAATATTATGAAAACAAGTGATATATATTTGTTTTAAAACTTTTATATAAGTAGTCTTTGAAAAAACAACAAGAATCATAAGTTATTTCAAGTTTATAAACTGCGGAATTTCGGCAGAAAATTTATATCGACTTTGAAAAATCATAACTAATTCATAACTTAACGAAATAAGTTGATTCTTGTCTCAAACGTTAGATCTATGTCTTAACTTTAGATCTAGAAGTTTTCATAATTTATTTTGGAGTTTAAGACCTCTAGAAATTATTTGGGAAACTGAAAGTTTGACAGCTCAAAAATGGCTAACATAGGGTTTTCAACAAGCTTTTTCACCAACATAAACATCTCGAAAAAGGCCGTTCTTGATTCTAAAAATCCTTTGTATATAGTAGTCTAATGTCCTAGAAAACTAAAGCCTAAAACGTTTTGGAGCTTGGTCAAAAACAGCCTCAAAATAGGCCGAAAAACCTCCGAAAAAGCTGGAAAATTATATATATATATATATATATATATATATATATATATATATATATATATATATATATATATATATATATATATATATATATATATATATAATATATATATATATATATATATATATATATAAACTTGACGTTTTAAGCGGGTTTTATTTATAAACTTGTAATGTTGGGTGATTTAAGACATAAAAATCTATAAATATATATATTATCATATATTAGAGATATTAAGTCCCTATTATCATTTAGGACTCGATTAATCTCACTCGGTGCATCATCCATCAACTTACGCTAAAATTGCATTTTTCGCTCGTTTTTGCCATCACACTCACGGTGAGTCCTCATAGCCCCTATTTTCACAATGTTATGTTTTGGGGTTGAAATACATGCTTCGTTTTTATATGGACACGAAAACAACTTCATTTCTATTATGTATTACACATGTGGTTCCATCCGCCCTTATATCATGAACAATTAATTACATTTATTTGTAAGCGTGAATATATTGTGGATAGATTTATCGGGAGTCATGTCCCCCATTCGGGTTAGTTCGGGTCGGCTAACAGCGAGTGCATATATATTCAACACACGGTAGTACGTATGGGAATACTGCACAGGGCAAACTCATTTTAATTAAGCTTCGGTTGCATTATGATTTATATGTAATACATAACATGGAATTTATGATTTTATAAATTCAAACTTTACTGTTGTTGTCCATAGAAGTCAGATTTACGTGTAAACCTATGAGCTCACCAACAATTTGTGTTGACGTATTTTAGCGTGTATTTTCAGGAAATTAAGGCAAGTGTGCATTCGGACGTATTTACTTTCAAGCTTCCGCATCCATGGAGTCGCATGCATATTGAAAATTAACGGAGATTTAGCTGCATTATTTTGGATACTTTAATTATGTAATTAAATCTCTGTATTGTGCGAACTTCTTTTCTTTATATCAGACTATGTAAAACATTGCTATATTTTAAAGTTTTAACGATGTATTTTAAAAACGTCCATATAGTGGCCGTTTGTTATGATTATGGTTATGCTTCCGTGACGTCGCGTTTCGTTGCCAACCGGGGTAACGGGGTGTGACATGATGCAACATATCCAACAAACACGTCGGTGATTATTTAAACCATATTTTTGACATCATTATGCAACATATACTAACCTTTCGTTTTTTGTATGCAGATATGATATGGTGTTTGTACAATTCACAGGAATAACCAACCACAAGAAGTGTGTCACATTTGGTGCATGTCTGATTAAAAAGAGAATGAAGAATTATATGCGTGGTTAATGAATGCATTCCTTGATACATTTGGGAAAGAGCCAATTTTTGTATTTACGGACAAAGACCCGGCTGTCATTAAAGCATTCCCTACTGTATTCACAACTGCAAAGCATCGTTTCTGTATGTGGCATATCGCCACAAAACTACAACAAAAGGTATGCATCACAAACCACAAGAATACTACTCTGTCGTTTGTTATTTCCATTTACTTAAATATTGTCTACCAGGTTGGGTCTAAATTATGCAATGATAAAACATTTCTTGTTTCACACCCTACTACGCCGGTTGGCAGCGAGGCGTGACGAGTGCGGAAGCGTAACCATAATCATAACGAACGACCACTACATGGACGTTTTCAGAAAAATATATTGATATAACTTCAAAATATTTTATTGCTTTACATAGCCCGAATAAAATGAAGAGTACTTCACAAGTTACAGAGATTTAAATACATAAATGGATTATCAAAAATAATGCAAATAATCTCCGAGTTTGAAAATGATGCGACTCTAAAATGAACAGAAGTCTTGGAATGATTCCGACGAATGCGCATGTCTTAATTACCTAAAAATACATGCTAAAATACGTCAACAAATTGTTGGTGAGCTCATAGGTTTACGCGAAAAGACTAATTCTATGGATATTATCAGATGAGTTGAATTTATAAAGCATAAATTCCATGTATGTATTACATAAACCATCATACAACCGAAGCTTAATTAAATGAGTTTGCCCTGTGCAGTATTCCCGACTAAAATACGTACTGTATGTTAAATATATATGCATTCCACTGTTAGCCGATAAGACTAACCCGAATGAGGGACATGACTCCTGATAGATCTATGCACAATATATTCGCACTTACAAATAAATGTAATTAACGGTTCATGATATGAGGGCTGATGGATCCACAAAAACATATGTGTAATACATATAGGAAATAAACAGTTTTGATGTCCATATAAAAATAGTGCATGTATTTCCACCCCAATAGATAGTGAAAATAGGCGCTCTGAAGACTCACCGTAAGTTGATGATAAAATCAAGCGTAAAACGAAGGTTTGCGTTGTTGATGAGTGACGATACCGGACGCGTTTAACCGAGTCCTAAATGATATGAGGGTCTTAATAACTCCCATATATATGATAATTTGTATGTATAAAGGTTTTTATGTTTTAAATCACTCAACTTCACAAGTTTATAAATAAAACTCACTTAAAATGTCAAGTTTATATATATAATATTCCAGCTTTTTAAAGGTTTTTCGACCTACTTTGAGGCTATTTTCGACCAAGCTCCAAAACGATTTGAGCTTTGGTTTTCATAGACACAAAACTACTATATACAAAGAATTTTTAAGCTTAAGAATGACCATTTTTCAAGGTGTTTAGGTTGGTAAAAAAGCTCGTTAAAAACCCTATGTTGGCCATTTTTGAGCTGTCAAACTTTCGGGTTCCCAAATAATATTTGAGAGTCCAAAACTCAATATTAAATTATGAAAACCTCCAGATTTTTAGTTAAGACAACTTTTGGGACAAGAATCAACTCATTTCGTTAAGTTATGAATTAGTTAGTCTTGCATAATTAATGTTAAGTAAGTGTATTAATGCATGATTAGTGTCACTAATCATAATTTAATTATGTACTTAGTTGAATTAATCCATCATATCGCAAATCGATCAGATTATTTAATTTGCCGATTCATCGCACTAATTAAATTGTTTCTAATTTGTGAAGACCTCCCCTTATGGGACAGTCGTCATGAGTCTAGGTCCACACATCATGCAACACGAATAAATCTACCCAGACCGCCACATTAAAATTACAGTACAAGCATTTTAGGATAAGTTTAATACTAATTTTAGTACAAGATACAGTTTCCAAATTAAACTTATAAAGGGCACAAGTCTAGTCTAATTCATGTCATCATATAATCAAGATAAATCTACCCAGACCACCACATTATCATCTTCCAATCAGTACCAAAAGGGTTTGCTGAGTAGAGGTCTATGAAAACTTCTGTCTTGATCTTGTAAGACCTAAGATCTAGGTCCAGCAGCTTACTTTCCTTTATCTTTTCCTGTAAAAAGGTCAAACAACAACTGTAAGCAAAGCTTAGTGAGAATATAGATTTTCATATTACATGCATTATCAAGCGGATCATGGATCTAGCGTGATATATCTTGACTGCCGCTACAGCCACTCATGATTGAGACATAGTAGTCATAGAGTCGGATGATGTTCAAACCACGCTCACGCTTAAATTGTGGGGATCAGCCACATACTGGGCTAGCTACCAGTAAATCAACATGGCGGAACATCGGAGTATCATTACCAAGTTCAATAGAACTGGTGAAATAGCATGGTCTAGAACAATAGACCGTCAAGGCTAATCATTCTAAGCTGAATCGATATGTCAAAAGTGCGAGCAATAGTGAAAGCATAAGTCGTCAAGGTCATGATAGCAATAATCTCATAGCAATATCTGAAATGAACTGTATATTCAGTGTCATGCGAAATGATAAATCAAATAGCTATCATGATCCACAGGGCATCACCGAACCATGGTGAGCACAGGTCACAATCCAGCTGATCATATATGAATGTCAAATTAATCTATCATCAACAATATGTCTCAACCGGAAATCTCACATGTAAAGGTGAATATCTATAACTCACAGGTCTGTTGTCTTTATCAAGCAGATTTAAAATCCACCACCTGAGTTATCCCAGGATTTTATGTTTAATCTTTGTCAATCTGTTCTCTGGCTTTTCTTTTCAAATCAGTGACCACCATTCAATGGCTTTCAATCTTTAGTTCTTTAAATTCTTTATTCAGATTTATCTGAACCTGTTCAAAATCATATCATAGCAAGAAGATTTTAGGTCTAAATCTTTGTCTGCTCTGATTCTGATAACTGATAACTCATTATTTATTCATTGGTTCATTTTCCTTGTTTCTTCGAATTCTCAAAAGATCAATATATATAAATCTTTATTCGTAAATCTTTAATTCTTATTTTAAAATATCAAAGTAAGACATTCGGATTCGGACCACCGGAGTTCGGGTCATCCGAACCAAGCATCCGAATTTGGACCGAGCTGGTTAACCAATTTGGCATCCTAATTGAGCAACCGAATTTGGGACCTATCCGAACTCGGATCAACTTATATCCGAGATGGGTCCAAAATTAATTCATCATCCGAGTTAGACCACATCCGAAACGGGTACGAAGTGAGATCCGAATTGAGTACCATCCGAATTTGATTCCAACCGAATTCGGATCCTTATACTTAGAATTTTCCAGGTTTTGTTCTTGGGGTTCTTAACTTTATCTTCATACGGATTTTAACAAAAATTCACTAAACTCATTTTCATTAACATGCAACTTAGTACAATGTTATATTATCATATTTGGGTTGTTTTTATATAATTTTCTCTATCATAAACACATTAATCCGTCCAAAATCGTCCAAATTCAACACTTTTCTTCAAGAACACAATTTTTACAAAAATTCAGATTTTGAACATATTTGGACAATTTAAGCTATAATTTTTGTTTCTATAACATTTAAGTACTTCATTACATGATTTTCTTGTAGAATTTTAAACATGCAATACATAATTTTCATGTTCTAATTCTTGGTTTCGGTTTTTCACAAAACCGAACCAAACTCTTAAAATCTTGAAATTTAATCAAGAATTACCTCGAAATCTTGTATATTGTTGTTATTGAATGCTTCTTGTAACTCCTTCTTGGATTAATTCTTCACTTAATTGCAATTTATGAACAATTTTGATCATTTCTTGATGATGGCCGTAGGTAGAGAGAGAAAGATGTAACAACCTAACTTTTGGTCCAGCTTAATTTCAGTATTTTTGAGCTAATAATGTAATTTTATTACATTATTTATTTTATAATTTAATTAAGTTATGAAATTATTTAGTTAAATTATATTAATGTTATAAATTATTTTGATGATCAAATTAAAGAGATGTATTATACAAAAGTGGAGGGGTTAAATTACATTTATAGCTAAAGTGAATATATAAAAACACTTTTAATGCCATTATCAACATTTAAAGAAAATTTAATCTCTCTCTCCTTCTCACTCTAAACTTACGTATCATCCAAAATATCACAAAAAAATTCCATAAATTGTGTAATTAATTGAAGAATTCATCCAAGGAAAGTTACAAACAACATCAAGGAACGACAATCTACAAGATTTTCAGGTAATTCTTGATTTAAATTTCAAGATTTCTAGAGTTTGGTTCGGGTTTTGTGAAAAACCGAAACCAAGAATTAAAATATGAAATTGTTGTATTGCATGTCTAAGATTTTAGTAGATAATGATGAAATTAAGTATTTAGAAGTTACAGAAACAAAAATCATGGATTAATTTGTCCAAATATGTTCAAAATCTGAATTTTTATAAAAATATTGTGTTCTTGAGTTTTCTACCTATTTTGGATGATTTTGATCTAATAAAGTTAATATAACTTTATTTAAAGTTAATTTAACTTTATATAAAAACACTCTAATAATGATAATATAACTTTATTTAAAGTTGCATGTTAATTATAAATGGGTTTAGTAAATTTTGATAAAAATCCGTATGAATATAAGATGAACACCAAGAACAAAAATCTGGAAATTTGTAAGTTAAGGATCTGAATTCGGTTAGGACTGAATTCGGATGAAGTAACCAGTTCGGATCCCAATTCGAATGGCTTGGTTTGGATACCCAAATTCGGATAAACTAATTTCGGATGGTCTAATTCGGTTGAAGCACAATTCGGATGCCCACTTTGGTCGGTCCTAATTCGGGTTAGTCATTCGGTCCGAATCCGGGTGCCTGATCCGGATTAGTCCGAATCCGGATGGTCCAAACCAGGGGTCCGAATTCGGGTGTTTGATTATCACAAATAAATGAAAATTTAAAATTATAATACCCATGAATTTATGATGAAATGTTGATTAAAGCAATATGAGATATATTAATATTTATATCTCATTAAGATTTCAAAGAGTCAAAGAGAATGCAAAATCATTGATGAGTTATCAGTTATCAGAATCAGATAAAATAAAGATTTTAAGCTAAAAAGCTAATGATATGATATGATATGATTCTGGACAGGTTCGGTTCAATTCTGAACAAAGATCTAAAGATTTAAAGATATTGAAAGCGGGTCACAGAATTGAAAAGAATTGACAGAGATCAGATTTATAAAGATTTAAAGATAAATCCTGAGATAACTAAGGTGGTGGATTTTATATCTGCTTGATAAAGACCACAAGAACCTGTGAGTTATAGATATTCACCTTTACATGCGAGATTTCCGGTTGAGACATATTGTTGATGATAGATTAATTTGACATTCATATATGATCAGCTGGATTGTGACCTGTGCTCACCATGGTTCGGTGATGCCCTGTGGATCATGATAGCTATTTGATTTATCATTTCGCATGACATTGAATTTACAGTTCATTTCAGATATTGCTATGAGATAATTGCTATCATGACCTTGAGGACTTATGCTTTCACTATTGCTCGCACTTTTGACATATCGACTCAGCTTAGAATGATTAGCCTTGACGGTCTATTGTTCTAGACCATGCTATTTCACCAGTTCTATTGAACATGGTAATGATACTCCGATGTTCCGCCATGTTGATTTACTGGTAGCTAGCCCAGTATGTGGCTGATCCCCACAATTTAAGCGTGAGCGTGGTTTGAACATCATCCGACTCTATGACTTCTATGTCTCAATCATGAGTGGCTGTAGCGGCAGTCAAGATATATCACGCTAGACCCATGATCCGCTTGATAATGCATGTAATATGAAAATCTATATTCTCACTAAGCTTTGCTTACAGTTGTTGTTTGACCTTTTTACAGGAAAAGATAAAGGAAAGTCACCTGCTGGACCTAGTTCTTAGGTCTTACAAGATCAAGACAGAAGTTTTCATAGACCTCTACTCAGCAAACCCTTTTGGTACTTATTGGAAGATGATAATGTGGTGGTCTGGGTAGATTTATCTTGATTATGTGATGACATGAATTAGATTAGACTTGTGCCCTTTATAAGTTTAATTTGGAAACTGTAACTTGTACTAAAATCTGTATTAAACTTATCCTAAAATGTTTGTACTTTAATTTTAAATTCCGCAACTTAATTACTCTATCTTAGCTATGATTGATATCGTGTTGCATGATGTGGGACCTAGACTCATGACGACTGTCCCGTAAGGGGAGGTCTTCACAAGATGGTATCAGAGCCCATAGTTTGAGTGAATCAAGTATTACGTGAGTAATAGTTGGTCTTAAACTGAAGCAATACATATGTATCAATCATTTAGGTGGTTTGAACTGAGATAGGATGTACAGACTGTTAGGATGGGAAAAAGGGTACATAGATCTAAGTCTATAAACTGATAGTTAAATGATTTTAATTTTCAGTAAAGATGTCAGGATCAGGTGACATTCCCAACAACATGACTCCCCAACAAATGTTTGAAATGGTACAACAATTACTAGCTCAACACTCTGAACAACAAAACAAGAATACGTAAGAACAGCTTCAGGCTAGAGATGAGGCCGAAGCAAAAACACGTGCTGATAAAAAGAATAAGAGAAAAGATAAACAAGTCCGGAATGATGAATCTGATTCTGATAACTCTACCCCTAATGTCCAAATTGAGCAGCCGAAAGGCTGTAAGTTTAAAGATTTCAAGCCAGCGGTGCCCTTAAGTTTGAGGGTACAGTCAACCGAATCCAGGCGATGGATTGGAAAAGCCATACCGAAGAAATCTTCAGGATTTCCGACTGCTTAGAATTAAAGAAGGTGAGTTATGCATCGGCGCTGTTTGTTGGTGCTGCCCGTGCCTGGTGGAAAACCTAGAGAAGTATTTATGGCGAAGAAGTCATATAGACTTTAGAGTGGGACCAATTCCTAGACATGTTCAGTGCGAAATATTGTTCAATTGATCAGCAAGACAAAATGGAGGTTCAACTGATGCAGCTAACTCAGGGAACCAAGACTGTAGATGAGTACGAGCATGAATTCTCGCGGCTTTGTGGCTATTCCTCGTATCAAGTAGCCACTGAAGAAAGAAAGATGAATCGTTTCCGCGGAGGGCTTAACCCGAGATATCGACACCCAATGAGCGTGATAAAGTATAAGAGTTACTTAGAGATGGTTGAAGCTGCTAGACAGATCGAGAGAGGATATTTAGAGTATGGCGATCAACTCTATGCTCCATCAACGAACCCGACATGTCCATCTCCCCCAAAGAAACAGAGGTTCGGCAGATTCTTTAAGTCCAACAAACCGCAACCCCAGCAATCTGAACAATATAGTTCACCACAGAAAGCACAAGCATATTCTCTAACGAACGAACCACGATTCTGCTAAAGATGCAGAAAATCACACACGGGAATGTGCAGTCCCGATGATGTAACTTGTTATGCATGTAGCAGAATCGGTCACAGCAGTGAAGAATGCCCCCAGAGAGGACTTGGATGTGCAAAGTGCGGAAAGCGCGGACACTTTGTGTATCAGTGTCGTAGTGGACAACGAGGTCAATCGCAATCATCAGCTGGAGGTTCTATAATGAAAAGTTCAGCTGCAACTCCAACTGCAAGGACTCGTGCATTTCATATCACAGCCGAGGAAGCAAAGGAAACTCCTGACGTAGTTACCGGTACGTTCCTGTGAAATACGATACTTGCTCGTGTATTATTCGACTCCGGTGCTTGTCGTTCCTTTATATCAACTACTTTTGCTCGAAGACTGTCTAAATCTCCATCGAAGCTTTCCGTTATACTTGATATTGAGACGGCCAGTAACAATTACGTTATGGCTGATTCTGTTTACCGAAATTGCACTCTGCTTGTTAATAACATCGTGTTCAACCTCGATCTCATTCCGATATCGTTGAAAGAGTTTGATGTCATTATCAGCATGGACTGGTTAATGAACAACGAAGCTACAATCGTCTGCAACCGCCGAATTATCAGGATCAAGTCTTCAGACGACCGAGTATTAGAAATCAAAGGCGACAAGCGAAAAGGTGCTCACTGCTTCATATCTTCAGAAAAAGTGCGTAAATATCTATCTAAGGGTCACGAATCCTATTTATGTTATGTTTCGTCTGAATCCGCCTCTGAAGCCAACAAGAAATCCATTTCTGATATTCCGATCGTCTGTGAGTTCCCAGACGTATTCCCAGATGATATATCTGGAGTGCTACTGGAACGTCAAGTCGAATTCGGCATTGACTTAGTTCCTGGTGCGGCTCCAATTGCTAAAGCTCCCTACAGACTTGCACCTGCAGAAATGCAGGAAATGTCAAAGCAATTGCAAGATCTGTTAGAGAAAGGTTTTATCCGACCTAGTTCATCTCTGTGGGGTGCACCTGTCTTTTTCGTTAAGAAGAAAGACGGAACTCTCCGTATGTGCATCGACTACCGTGAGCTGGACAAAGTCACTATCAAGAACAATCCTCTACCAAGGATTGATGATCTATTTGATCAGCTACAAGGAGCAAGTTACTTCTCTAAAATCGATCTTCGTTCTGGGTATCATCAGTTGAAGGTTAAAGATGAGGATATTCCGAAGATAGCCTTCCGAACGAGATACGGTTTTTACGAATTCCTCGTAATGCTTTTCGGTCTGACAAATGCACCAGCGGCGTTCATGGATCTCATGAATCGTGTGTGCAGGCCAATGCTGGATAAGTCAGTTATTGTATTCAATGACGATATACTGATTTATTCCAAACGGAGGCTGATCATGTCATTCATTTGCGTCAATTGCTAGAGTTATTGAGAAAAGAAAGACTCTACACAAAATTTTCCAAGTGTGAATTCTGGCTCACACAGGTACAATCTTATATTGTCTCGAGCTATTTCCTAAGCGTTCTTTGATTGAATAAAAACTTGAAATTCTCCCTTGTTATTTTATAGATCCAATTCCTTGGCCTTGTTGTATCTGGCGAAGGTATCTCAGTTGATCCGTCTAAAGTCGAGGCTGTTCAGAAATGACAAACACCTCGCAATGCCTCCGAAATCCGAAGTTTCGTTGGATTGGCTGGTTACTATCGGCGATTCATTAAAGAATTCTCGAAAATTGTTGTGCCACTCACGATGCTAACACGAAAGAACACACCTTTCGTATGGGCTGATAAACAGCAAGAAGCATTTGAGACTCTGAAGCAGAATCTGATTCAAGCGCCGATCCTAGCCTTACCGGAGGGCAATGATGATTTTGTTATCTATAGCGATGCATCTGGTACAGGTTTAGGTTGTGTCCTCATGCAAAGGGGAAAGGTTATTGCCTACGCTTCAAGGCAATTGAAAGACTATAAGAAAAGTGCACCAACTCATGATCTTGAGTTGGCTGCTGTTACCTTTGCACTGAAAATCTGGCGTCACTATCTTTATGGGACTAGGTGTCAGTTGTATACCGACCATAAAAGTCTCAAGCATTTATTTACTCAAAAGGATCTGAACATGAAACAGCGTCGGTCCTTGGAGCGTATCAAGGACTATGATTGCGAGATCCTGTATCATCCCGGCAAAGCCAATGTGGTCGTGGATGCTTTGAGTAGAAAAGTCTATCCTGAAAAGTGTTGCTATGCCCTAACTCTCGTTGTATTCTCTCCCGATCTTATCGAGGACATCAAATTTGCTCAAGCTGAAGCGTTGAAAGAAGAGAATATTTGTTCTGAAAATCTCAAGGGGCAATTACAATTCTTATCTATGAATCATTTGGGGCTTCAATGTCTCAAGGGAAACCGAATCTGGATTCCTAAGTATGATTCGATCCGCAACACTCTTCTATCAGAAGCTCATAAGTCCAAGTTATCTATTCATCCTGGCAGCTCAAAGATGTACTTCGATCTAAAAGCTGATTATTGGTGGCCAGGAATGAAGAAAGACATCGGTCAATGTGTTGAAAGCTGCAAAGTCTGTCAAATGGTTAAGGCAGAAAATCAGAAACCCTTCGGGGATATGCAACCACTGCCAGTTCCTGAGTGGAAGTGGGAGCATCATGGACTTCGTCACTAAATTGCCAAAGACCAAGAGACAGCACGACTCCATCTGGGTAGTCGTGGATCGATTAACAAAGTCAGCTCATTTTATACTGATGAAAGAGACATATTCTCTTGATAGACTGACACAAATATACATCACCGAGGTCATTTCTCGTCATGGTGTGCCAAAATCTATCGTCTCTGATCGTGATAGTCGTTTCACTTCGAGATTCTAGAAAGCGCTGCAAAACGGGATGGGTACTCAGATTTCCATGAGTACTGCTTATCATCCTAATGCAGATGGTCAAAGTGAACTCACTATCCTAACTCTTGAAGATATGCTCCGTGCCTGTGTTTTTGATCTGGGTGGTAATTGGGATGACCACTTGCCTTTGGTCGAATTCTCATACAACAACAGTTATCATTCTACGACCAAGATGGCTCCTTTTGAAGCTCTATACGGAAGAAAGTGCAGAACTCCCACCTGTTGGTGCGAAACAGGTGAATCGCCTATAGCGGGTCCTGCCCTTTTACAGTTGACTCATGAGAAGATTCAACTTGTCAGAAGGAATATACTTGAAGCTCAAAGCAAGCAGAAGTCATATTATGATAACCGGCACAGATCGATTAGTTTTGCAGTTAACGATTGGGTGATGCTGAAAGTATCCCTAATGAAAAATGTGGTAAAATTCATAAAGCGAAACAAGCTAGCTCCGAGATTTATTGGCCCGTTCAAGATTGTTGAAAAGATCGGGAATCAATCCTACCGTCTTGAATTGCCAACAGACTTAGCGGGAATACATCCTGTACTCCATGTTAGTCATTTGAGAAAGAGCCTAGCAGATGAAAGAGAAGTTCCAATACCACATGTTAATGTGAAAATCGATGAAAAGCTTCGAGTGGTTGAAGAGCCGGAATGTATACTAGATTCGAAGACCAAAAAGCTTCGAAATAAAGAAATACAAATGGTGCTCGTTCAGTGGAAACACCTCAAGGGTTCGCATCTGTCTTAGGAATCTGAAGATGTCATGAAAGCTACATATCCAAGTCTGTTCGAACATAGCTAACTTCGGGGACAGAGTTTGTGCGTGGTGGAGCCTATTCTGTAACAACCTAACTTTTGGTCCAGCTTAATTTCCGTATTTTTGAGCTAATAATGTAATTTTATTACATTATTTATTTTGTAATTTAAATAAGTTATGAAATTATTTAATTAAATTATATTAATGTTATAAATTATTTTGATGATCAAAATAAAGAGATGTATTATACAAAAGTGGAGGGGTTAAATTACATTTATAGCTAAAGTGAATATATAAAAACACTTTTAATGCCATTATCAACATTTAAAGAAAATATAATCTCTCTCTTCTTCTCACTCTAAACTTACGAATCATCCAAAATATCACCAAAAAACTCCATAAATTGTGTAATTAATTGAAGAATTAATCCAAGGGAAGTTACAAACAACATCAAGGAACAACAATCTACAAGATTTTGAGGTAATTCTTGATTTAAATTTCAAGATTTCTAGAGTTTGGTTCGGGTTTTGTGAAAACCCGAAAACAAGAATTAAAATATGAAATTGTTGTATTGCATGTTTAAGATTTTAGTAGATAATGATGAAATTAAGTATTTAGAAGTTACAGTAACAAAAATCATGGATTAATTTGTCCAGATATGTTCAAAATCTGAATGTTTATAAAAATATTGTGTTCTTGAGTTTTCTACCTATTTTGGATGATTTTGATCTAATAAACGTGTTTGAGATAGGGAAAATTATATAAAAACACTCTAATAATGATAATATAAGTTTATTTAAAGTTGCATGTTAATTATAAATGGGTTTAGTAAATTTTGATAAAAATCCGTATGAATATAAGATGAACACCAAGAACAAAAATCTGGAAATTTGCAAGTTAAGGATCCCAATTCGGTTAGTACTGAATTCGGATGAAGTAACCAATTCGGATCCATTTCGGATCCTAATTCGGACGACTTGGTTTGAATACCCAAATTCGGATAAACTAATTTCGGATGGTCTAATTCGGTTGAAGCACAATTCGGATGCCCACTTTGGTCGGTACTAATTCGGGTTAGTCATTCGGTTCGAATCCGGGTGCCTGATCTGGATTAGTCCGAATCCGGATGACCAATCCGGATGGTCCAAACCAGGGGTCCGAATTCGGGTGTTTGATTATCACAAATAAATGACAATTTAAAATTATAATACCCATGAATTTATGATGAAAGATTGATTAAAGCAATATGGGATATTTTAAT
This sequence comes from Centrapalus pauciflorus, assembly GCA_020465985.1. Classification (NCBI taxonomy): domain Eukaryota; kingdom Viridiplantae; phylum Streptophyta; class Magnoliopsida; order Asterales; family Asteraceae; genus Centrapalus; species Centrapalus pauciflorus. Next base: position 316,133 of record JAANYP010002965.1, on the reverse strand, counting down.
ATTTATATCTCATTAAGATTTCAAAGAATCAAAGAGAATGCAAAATGATTGATGAGTTATCAGTTATCAGAATCAGATAAAATAAAGATTTTAAGCTAAAAAACTAATGATATGATATGATATGATTCTGGACAGGTTCAGTTAAATTCTGAAGGAAGATCTAAAGATTTAAAGACATTGAAATCGGGTCACAGAATTGAAAATAATTGACAGAGATCAGATTTATAAAGATTTAAAGATAAATCCTGAGATAACTCAAGTGGTGGATTTTATATCTGCTTAATAAAGACCACAAGAACCTGTGAGTTATGGATATTCAGCTTTACATGCGAGATTTCCGGTTGAGACATATTGTTGATGATAGATTAATTTGACATTCATATATGATCAGCTGGATTGTGACCTGTGCTCACCATGGTTCGGTGATGCCCTGTGGATCATGATAGCTATTTGATTTATCATTTCGCATGACATTGAATTTACAGTTAATTTCAGATATTGCTATGAGATTATTGCTATCATGACCTTGATGACTTATGCTTTCACTATTGCTCTCACCCTTGACATATCGATTCAGCTTAGAATGATTAGCCTTGACGGTATATTGTTCTAGACCATGATATTTCACTAGTTCTATTGAACATGGTAATGATACTCCGATGTTCCGCCATGTTGATTTACTGGTAGCTAGCCCAGTATGTGGTTGATCGCCACAATTTAAGCGTGAGCGTGGCTTGAACATCATCCGACTCTATGACTACTATGTCTCAATCATGAGTGTCTGTAGCGGCAGTCAAGATATATCACGCTAATCCCATGATCCGCTTGATAATGCATGTAATCTGAAAATCTATATTATCACTAAGCTGTGCTTACAGATGTTGCTTACAATTTTTTTTGCAGGAAAAGATAAAGGAAAGTCACTTGCTGGACCTAGTTCTTATGTCTTACAAGATCAAGACAGAAGTTTTCATAGACCTCTACTCAGCAAATCCTTTTTGGTACTGATTGGAAGATGATAATGTGGTGGTCTGGGTAGATTTATCTTGATTGTATGATGACATGAATTAGATTAGACCTGTGCCCTTTATAAGTCTAATTTGTACTGTAATTTTAAATTCTGCAACTTAATTACTCTATCTTAGTTATGATTGATATCGTGTTGCATGAGGTGGGACCTAGACTCTGACGACTGCCCCGTAAGGGATGGTCTTCACAAAAGAAGAGAGAGAGAGAGAGTTTGAATCTTTAAATTTGTGATAATGACAATTAAGTCATAAATTTTTGGTTTTTATATACTTCATTTGATAAATACTCATTTAACCTCTCACACTTTTGTCTAATACATATCTTTTAATTTTATCAATTAAATACTTTATAATAATTATTCATTTTATATCATATTTAATTAATTAAATTTCATTAATCAATTAAACTACAAAACAAATAATGTAATAAGATTACATTATTAATTCCAAATACTGAAATTAAAGCTGGTCCAAGAGTTAGGTTGTTACATAATTGGATTGAATTTCTTTATGAACTTTATTAATCACCTTGATTAATTGCTAATGACCACTGATTAAGTTATAAATTGCTAATAAATACTGATTAGGTCATAGTTGCTAACCTGGTTTGGTGCCGGATGTTACAGTCTCCCCCTGTTAAGGGAATTTCGTCCAGAAATTTTATCTTGTTTCCTCAGGGGTCTTGTTACTTAAGAATAGGTGAGGGTATCTGTTAGGAAATATTAGAAGTATGTCAAGCTGTTAGTTAGATTTCTCAGAATGTTAGTAGATTTTTTGTGTAAGTACAAAGTTCAAGCTGTTAGTTGAAAAAGTTCGAGCTGCTAGTTCAAAAGTTCAAGCTGTCAGTGTTAAAGCTCAAGCTGCTCAACAGATAGACTTCAAGCTGCTCAACAGCTCAATAACAGAAAGTGCTGATATTCAGGAAAAGATATATTTTGAAGATTCAAGCATATCTACTATCAGAGAAATCAGAGTTTTTCAAGGAAACAAATCAAAAAGCAATATATATACATAGAATAGGTTTTCTATTGTAAGAATGCATGTACAAGTTTATTCAATTGTAATTGTCTTTCTGATTAAGTTTTCATAAGCCTCTAAGGTTGTAAAACCCTAAGAACAATTTGTGTTCTTCGCCTAATCAAACAGATTAGAGGTGATTGTAATCATTGAGTTTGACAATACAAATGACTTTTGATTATTGATTATGTTTATGTGTTTATTTGTTCTGAAAGCTTTTCTTAAAACAGTTAAGTGTTATTCCGCAAACTTCTTAATTGGACTTTGATTCAATATAAGGTTATTGGTTTATATTCTGATTAATTCAAACCAGTTAATCTTAGGTAGTAATTTTGATCTTGACAAGTGGTATCAGAGCCACAGGTCTTTCTTTGTTTTCAAAGTCAGAAGCTTTCTTTTAAAATTTTAATTATCTGCAATGGAATTTGATAATAGCAGTAGTGGATCTGGGCAAGGACTCAAAGTGCCTATGCTCAAACCCACTGAGTTTGAGATGTGGAAACTCAGGATTCAACAGCATATTCAATTTATTGATTATGTCAAATGGAAAGCTGTTGAATTTCCTCCAGTAGTTGATCCTGAACTTGATGCTGAGGGCAAACCCATAAAAGCTCCTCCAAAAACTGAACTTGAAAGAAAGGCTAGAATGAATGAAGTGAAAGCTCTTACACTTCTTCAGATAGCCATTCTTAATGCTTATCAACACTAGTTTAAAAAGTTTTACACTGCTCATTCTCTTTGGATTGCTTTAGAGAAAAGATTTGCTGGCAATGCTAGCACCAAGAGAAATCAAAAGGATCTTTTGAAACAGCAGTATGAGAACTTTTCTGGTGGCAAGAATGAAAACCTTACTCAAATATTTTACAGGTTTAACAAACTGATAGGTGAATTGGAGAGTGCCAAAGTCTGCTTTGATCAAGATGAAGTAAACAGAAAATTTCTCAGCTCTCTTGGTGAAGATTGGACAGTTTATGCTGCACAATGGAGAACCAAAGACACTCTTGATGAAATAGAGCTGGATGATCTTTACAACAGTTTGAGAGTGTTTGAAACTGAGATTGAAACTAAAAGGAAATCTTTTTCTTATAATCATAACACTGCTCTGTTGTCATCAGCATTAATTGATAAATCTAACTGCTGTGATTCCTTCTCAGGTGCTGACGGTAACTCTACTGAAGTTCATTTTGAGGCCTTTGTTGCCAATGATGGACTAGTTGCTTTAAATGCTCAAGATTTAGAACAGATCCATCCAGATGATATAGAAGAGATGGACCTGAAATGGCAGCATGCAATGTTGACTATGAGGGCTAAAAGGTTTCTGAAAAAGAACTGGCAGATCCAACTTCCAAGCCAGAGCTGAAGGGAAACCAGCATTTGATAAATCCAAAGTTGAATGCTTTAAACAAGCTTGGCCACTTTGCCAGAGAGTGTAGATCCCAAGGTCAACAACCACCAAGACCCCAACAAACTACTCAAGCTTCGTCATCTCAAGCACTTGTTTCTCAAGAAGACAATGTGTTTGACTAGAGTGATCAGACAGAGGAAGAGTTTCAAAATCAAGCTCTAATGGCAGAAACATCAACTGCAACCTCCACTGAACTACCATCTGAGGTAAATGCTAAACTTTGCTCTCAAACATGCAAAAATATGGTTAAAAAGTACAGAGATCATAATGAGAGCGTGTGCAAAACTCTAGCTAAGATGGAAGAAAGGAGATATGAATATATGCAGGCCATAGAAGATCTTGAAAAACAGATCAATGACTATAAGGATAATGAGATTCAAATGGGACATGATAGAACATATCATGAGTGGGAGAAAAAGGAGCTGAATAAGAAAATAGAGTCCCTTAATAAGAAATTAGATGAGGCTGATCAAAAGGTGTTAGAAGCTAATAAGAAACTAGAATCTGTCAATATAGATCTAGGAAACTTCAAATTGGCAAATCAAAAGCTGGAACACCTAATGGAAGTTCAATTTAAAAATAGGGTAAAATCTCAGCTCAATCCCAAACAAGGTATAGGATACAGAGCCACTCCACCTCCATACAACAACAAATATATTCATCCAATGAGTGAAGTTGCTGATAGGCTTGTTGATGAACCATTAGATGAGTCTCTGACCACTGTAGATCCTGTTCTTGAAATCAGTCTAGAATCTAAAGAAGATCTCATTAAAAATGAAGACTGTGAGTTCAAAGAAGCTGAGAAAAGACACAAAACAATGAGTGTACCTATAGCAGCCCAAACCCCAGTAAGAAAGGAAAAGAGAAGATGAGTGTATGCCATGCTACTCCCCAGGTTTCTGTACCTTCTAACTGTAACACTGCATCTTCCTCAAAAGGGAATAAAAGAGGTAAAAATGTTCCAATCTGCACATGCCAAAAGCGTGGTGTCCAAAAGTTTCCCAAACAACAGCAAGTAAGGGGAAATCAAAGGAACAAGAACCAGTTATGGTCTGATAAAACTGGTTCTAAAATCAAAACAGTCAAAAAAATGTTTCCATTGTGGCAGGAAAAACCACTTGGCCAGACATTGCTTGTACAAACCATCTGTTGCAAAACAGACTGTGGTTCAGAAACAGACATTTGTTAAAAACACAAAAAATCTTAAGGTCAAACCACCTGTTGCACCAGTTCCAAAGAAAACAGTTGATCACAGGTTTTCCAAAGTAAATAAGAAACAGTCTACACACCAAAAACAAGTTTTAGCAAAACCAAAATTAAATTTTAAACATATACGGTGTGTTAAAGGTAAAAACTCAGGTGAAACTGTTGATTCAAATGTTGAAACTGCCAAGCCTAAAGTTGAAACTGTTAGTGCAAACTCTAAAGATGTTAGCACTACAGACTCAGTTCAGACTGCTAGGCTCAAAACTGGGACTGGTAATGGATCATCTGAGACTATTACTGCAAAAGATGGACAAAACACCTGGATACCTCATGTGATAACTAAACACTCTCCACAGAATCCATCAGTGGATCTCACTAAGTACAAGAAGTCAAAGACAGTGTTTAGTTATGTCAATGCACAAGGACAACGCAAAACCAACTTGGTTTGGGTTTACTCCACTACTAACTAAGCTTTTATTTGTGCATGGCAACCACAGATCACAACATAAAACAAGATGGCATTTAGACAGTGGCTGCTCTAGGCACATGACAGTCAATTCTGAATGCTTGTCAAATTTCAAAGGCTTTGAAGGAGGTTTTGTTGCATTTGGAGGAAATTCCAAGGGAGGTAAGGTCACAGGTAAAAGTACTGTAAAAGCAGGCAATATGCTTTTCAATGATGTTTTGTATGTTGAACAGCTGAAGTATAATTTATTAAGTGTGTCTCAAATCTGTGATAAACAAAACATTGTAGTCTTCACAGCTTCTGAGTGCATTATTCTTTCAAAGGATATTAAAATACCTGAAAATCTTGTTTTACTTAGAACACCAAGAAAGGACAATGTCTACTGTTTGGACACAGATCTTTTATCCAAATCAAGCACTTTAAGCTATTTGATATCCAAAGCATCATCTAATGAGTCTGCTCTTTGGCACAGAAGAATGTGTCACATGAACTTCAATTCCATGAATGTGCTAGTCAAAAAGAATTTGGTAAGAGGTTTACCACAAAATAGTTCATTTGTGATGATCATTGTGTAGCATGTCTTAAAGGCAAGCAACACAAATCTTCTCATAAGTCCAAAGAAGTAAATTCAATCTCATCTGCTCTTCATCTTATTCATATGGACCTCTTTGGTCCAACATCTGTTTTGAGTTTGAATAAAAGGGCTTACTGTTTAGTCATTGTTGATGATTTCACCATATTCACATGGGTATACTTTCTTAGGACTAAAGATGAAACTGCTGAGCTAGTTAAATCTTTTATTCTTAAGATAGAAAACCAATCCAACATAAAAGTTAAGGTGATTAGATCAGACAATGGGACTGAGTTTAAAAACCATATCCTAAACAGTTTCTGTGAGTCTAAAGGCATTGCTAGGCAATATGGTGCACCAAGAACACCACAGCAAAATGGTGTAGCTAAAAGAAAGAACAGAACTCTAATTGAGGCTGCAAGAACCATGCTAGCTGATTCCAAACTGCCAATGACCTTTTGGGCAGAAGCAGTCAATACAACTTGTTATGTTCTGAATAGGGTTCAGGTTGTTCAATCACAAGGGAAAACTCCATATGAGTTATTTCATCATAGAGTCCCCTTAATAGCCTTTCTAAAGTCTTTTGGCTGTTCCTGCACCATTCTTCACACTAAGACTCACTTAGGAAAGTTTGAAAGCAAGGCTGAAGAAGGTTTCTTTGTAGGATACTCCACCCAAAGCAAAGCATAAAGAGTATATAACAATGTGTCTAAAACTATTGAAGAAAGTGCCAATGTTGAATTTAATGAAAACACTGCAAATGTCAAAGGCACTGGTCCTGATTGGTTGTTTGATTTAGATTTCCTATCTAATTCTCTGAGCTTTGTTGAGTATAATGCAGAAACTGGTGAAAATAGGGTTGAAGCTGCCAACACAAATTCTCAAGCTGTAGGTACAAAGATTCAGACTGTTGCAGCTTTTGGTCAATGGGATGAGTATACAGTCATACCACTTCTATCTTGTGACCCACCAGGGGTACTGGATGCACAGCATGATTCAAATCCAAACTATGAAGTGCCAATCCCAAGTCCTGAGAGAACAGCTCCATCACAAAGGGAAACAATCCCAGATTCAAGTCAAGTTGTTCCTGAAGCTGAACCATCAAGTGGTCCTGATGGAGATGATACAAATCTAGGAACCTCTTTTCAGACAGACAGAGAGCCAACACTCAGAGTTCACAAGTATCATCCTCTGAATCAGATAATGGGTGATCCACGCACTCCTGTGCAGACAATGACAATGGTTCACAAAGAGTCTACTGATGCTGATTCAGCAGTTCCAGAATTCAGTCTAGCTGCCTTTGAACATGTCTGTTTCATGTCACAACTAGAACCCAAAAAGGCATCAGAGGCTTTGAAAGATCCATCTTGGATTAAGGCAATGCAGGAGGAACTACTACAATTCAAGATTCGGAATGTATGGACTCTAGTTGATCTTCCTAAAGGAAAGAGAGCAATTGGTACAAGATGGGTTTTCAGAAACAAGAAGGATGAGAGAGGGATAGTCATCAAGAATAAAGCAAGATTGGTAGCACAGGGATACACTTAAGAAGAAGGAATAGATTATGATGATGTCTTTGCTCCAGTGGCAAGAATTGAAGCCATCAGACTGTTCTTAGCCTATGCAAGCTTCAAAGGATTTAAAGTGTATCAAATGGATGTGAAGTCTGCTTTCCTATATGGCACAATTGAAAAAGAGGTCTATGTGTGTCAACTTCCTGGATTTGAGGACTACAAGTATCCAGACAGAGTCTACAAATTGGACAAAGCCCTCTATGGACCCCACCAAGCCCCTAGAGCATGGTATGACACTCTGTCATCATACCTTCTACAGAATGGATTCAAGAGAGGTACACTGGACAAAACTTTGTTCACAAAGTCCATCAAATCTGAGATTCTGCTTGTTCAGATATACGTTGATGATATTATCTTTGGGTCTACTAATGACAGTCTGTGCAAGGAGTTTGAGGCATTGATGCACAAAAAGTTTCAAATGAGTTCAATGGGGGAACTCACTTTCTTTCTAGGATTGCAGGTTAAGCAAAAGCCTACAGGGCTCTTTATAAGTCAATCAAAGTATGTTAAAGACATACTGGAAAAGTTTGGATACAAAGATACCAAAGTTGCAAGTACTCCAATGGATACTCACAAGCAGCTTGATGCAGACAAAGATGGAGTAGATGTGGACATTCATCTATACAGATCATTGATAGGATCACTTATGTATCTAACATCTTCTAGACCTGATATAATGTTTGCTGTTTGTGTTTGTTCCAGGTTTCAATGTGCTCCAAAGGACTCACATATGTTTGCTGTTAAGAGAATCTTTAGATATCTCAAAGGCCAACCACATTTGGGCCTCTGGTATCCTAAAGACTCTCCTCTTGAACTAACAGCCTATTCTGACAGTGATTATGGAGGCTGCAACATCGACAGAAAGTCCACAACTAGTGGATGTCAATATCTAGGAGCAAGATTGGTCTCTTGGCAGTGTAAAAAGCAAATAATTGTCTCCACCTCATCTACTGAAGCAGAATATGTAGCAGCTGCAAGTTGCTGTTCCCAAGTGATGTGGATTCAGAATCAACTGAGAGACTATGGTATGAATTTCCTATCCACTCCTATTTACATTGACAACTCAAGTGCAATAAGCATTGTACAAAATCCAGTGAAATTTCCCAAAACCAAGCATATAGACATCAGATTTCATTTTATAAGGGACTGTAATGAGAAGAAATTAATCCAAGTTACCAAAATTCATACTGATGATCAGTTAGCTGATCTATTTACAAAACCATTTGATGTAGGAAGATTCACCTTCCTAGTTTCAAATATTGGCATGGTTAATATGGATTAATTTGTTTTTCATCATTCTTTCTTATTTTATGAAAAATGTATCTATTTAATATGATTGTTTAAGGGGGAGACACTGTTTTATTCGGATATGCTTATTTTTCAACTAACAGCTTGAGTCTTTTCTCAAGCTGCTAGTTCATTTTCTCGGACTGCTAGTTGTTTCACTTGATTTGTCAAAGTGTGCAGGGTATTTTGGTAACTTTCACAAGTGTGTGCGCGGGATTAGATATTTTCGAAACCTTTAAAAGGTCCCAGTTTCGTTCTATTGTAACTACTAGTTGCAAAATATCTTCCACGACCTTTCTTTTCTCTCTGAGCGATTCCCTCACACATCTTTGAAACCCTAATTCACTGATTGATTGTCAATGGAGTTTGTCAAAGAACACAACTGTCTTCCCTACTCTCTCAAACACGCTGACCTTTAACCATTCCACGACATGATGGACTTGCTTCGAAGTTCTCATATTCATCATGCTCTTACCATAAACCCTACAATATACATATCTCATATAGAGAAATTTTGGAACCATGCCTCTGTTCAAACCATCAATGGAGTCACTTCTTTGACGTCCAAGATTGATGGAACCACTGTCAACATCACTGAGGATCTCATACGCCAACACTTGCATCTTCAAGATGCCGCAGGTATAACCGATTTACCTCTTACTGCCTTACATGAGGGTCTTTTTGCTATAGGGTATAGGGGCCCTACTGATTCTTATACGTTCTTTAAAACTCATTTTGCCCCTAAGTGGAAATATCTGATACATATTGTACAGCAATGCATAAGCCCTAAAAGAACTGGTTAGTCAGAATTTTCCTCAAACATAGCCACTGCCTTAGTGTGTTTATCTACAGGCCAACAGTTCAAGTTTTCTAATATGATTTTTCAGGGTATGCTAAGGCATCATACCCTAAAACATGGGAAATTTTTTATGTATCCTCGATTTTTGGCTGAAATTATTGCAAGAACTTGTAGTAATTTCAATGTACATAAAAGGATTCGTGTTTCCCATAGGCACTCTTTACCAACTATAAAACGTCTTCTAAAAACAAGTGCCAATTTTTTGCTTGTTGATGTCACATTGCCCTCTGCAATGATGGGCATCAATCCACTCAACAGAGGAGAGGGTCCTGAGCAGGCTCAGCCAAACATCACTGCTTCACCCCCAGGACCCCAACCCACTCCTCATGATACAAATAATCCCTCTGTTCCTTCTGTTAATCCCTCATCCCCACTCATATTATACAAAAGAAAAAGGGTTTCAGGAGCTCCTTCCTCCTCAGCCCAAATACAAGAGCCAAATGTCTCTGTGCAGGAGGACACTCCTGCACAGAATATCCAAAGGGCACCCACTGAGGACTCTCTCATCCTCAATTTGGAGGTGGACATCTCAACAACAGATGTCCATACGGGTACTGTGGCTGACACTACTGTTGTTTCTACACAAGAGGCACATGACAGTGTCAACACAATTAAGACCACACCCATGGCAGCAGAGGGTGTGCAAGCACCTTCTGGAAGTCCCCAGAACCAAGAAAAGAGGGGCCCAGAAGCTTCAACTTCTGGAATTCCTGCCAGTGATAGATCACAAGCACCACACACTTTTGTTGATCTTGAGGCTAGTCTGCAACTTATGCTTTTGACGAATCCTCAGCTGAAACCTGTTGTAGCAATGTTGGAATACTATCAGTCCATTATTGCTGCACAAGGGGCACAAATCATTTCACTTCGACAGACAGAAGTTGCTCAGAATCAGAGAATGGATTATCTTCATAAGGGGTTCACTCTCTGTGGAAATAAGATCATTCAATTTGAGAAGATGATTCGAACCCACATGGCAAAGGTTGTAGGTCCTCCTGACCAAACCAATGCATCCAAAAAGGGGGAGAATCAGGAGATCCCTCCATCAGTCCAAGCAGCTCCATCAGTCCAAGCAGCTCCTACTCCAACAGTCCAAGATTCTATGCTAACAGTCCCAACAGCTACTCAAGCTGTTAGCCTAGAAACTCAAGCTGCTCCCACAAGAACAACAGGAGTTGTTACTAGAGAAGGCAGTCAAGCTCCCATCAGTACAGTTCAAGCTACATCCTCTGCAACTAAGGATAAGGGCAAGGGCATTCTCATAGAATCTCCAAAGTACAAATTTTCATCCAGAGATGCCCAGGTTGCTCATGATGCTGAGTTTGCTAGAAAGTTAGCAGAGGAACAAGATGAAATTCTGGACCAGCAAACTCATGCTCCAATGCAAGATGATGAAACCTTAGGTGACTACCTATGAGGGTTTGTGGTTAAACAGAATGAGAAGAAAAGGAAAATGCCAACAGGGCATTCAAAGGCAGTGCACAGAAAGTTTTTGATCAATTTTGCCTATTCAGCTGGAATTCCAAAGAAGATGGCTCAGTCCATGAATACAAAGAGGCTGCAAGTTATTCATGATAAAGAAATGGAAAAACGAAAAACAGCTAAAGTCTCCCATCAAGTCCAAAGCCAACAGGAATCAAGTCAAGCTGGTGCCAGTAATCCAGATCCACCTGTTCAAGCTGTTGCTTCCAATCAACAATCAGAAGTAATCTCTCAAGCAAAGCTTGATCAGGTAAAGAGGGTGTTGTTTGAACATCAGCTTTAGAAAGTAATGGAGATTGAAAAGTCCCTAGACCAGCATGATTTCTCAAAACCTCTTATTACATATTGGTATGCTAAGCCAATGGATAACATTGACTTAAGATATCATTTTGTAGTAAGAAGAGAAACTGGTCCTGAGGAAGAATATAAGAGTATGATGCATATAGTCCAAGGGATGACCAGAGATGAGCTTACAAGAATGCATAATGTTGGATCTGTGACCCAAGTCAGATCCTCTTTTCCACAGGTCAAGCAGGCTATCAAAGATCTAAAAAGCATTTTCGATCCAGAGTCAATAAGAAGAGATATAGAAGATGCCAAGGAGATGAAGATTACATAGGTTGATCTGTTTGTCAAATCAAAGACATACAGACTCCAATTTGCAAATGGATCCGACATGTACTTCAATTTTGAATTTTATGATCTTCCAAAGGCACTGTTAGTACAGATGATATCAGTGAGATATATTGTGATAGAGAAGATCTGAAGAGAGAATTTTTGAAGGCTGTTAAACAGAAACTTTCACAATTGTAAGTTTTTGGATGCCTTGGTTTGTAAATAACAGTTTTACTTTGTTTTATTTCCTTATTTGTATAAAAACTTAAAGTCTTGTGTAAAGAATTTTAAGTTAGGGGGAGATTGTTAGGAAATATTCTAAGTATGTCAAGCTGTTAGTTAGATTTCTCAGACTGTTAGTAGATTTTCTGTGTAAGTACAAAGTTCAAGCTGTTAGTTGAAAAAGTTTGAGCTGCTAGTTCAAAAGTTCAAGCTGCCAGTGTTAAAGCTCAAGCTGCTCAACAGATAGACTTCAAGCTGCTCAACAGCTCAATAACAGAAAGTGCTGATATTCAGGAAAAAGATATATTTTGAAGATTCAAGCATATCTACTATCAGAAAATCAGAGTTTTCAAGGAAACAAATCAGAAAGCAATATATATACATAGAATAGGTTTTCTATTGTAAGAATGCACGTACAAGTTTATTCAGTTGTAATTGTCTTTCTGATTAAGTTTTCATAAGCCTCTAAGGTTGTAAAACCCTAAGAACAATTTGTGTTCTTCGTCTAATCAAACAGATTAGACGTGATTGTAATCATTGAGTTTGACAATACAAATGACTTTTGATTATTGATTGTGTTTATGTGTTTATTTGTTCTGAAAGCTTTTCTTAAAACAGTTAAGTGTTATTCCGCAAACTTCTTAATTGGACTTTGATTCAATATAAGGTTATTAGTTTATACTCTGACTAATTCAAACCAGTTAATCTTAGGTAGTAATTTTGATCTTGACAGTATCTTTGCTTAAACTGGTCTTTGCATGCCTAAGAGAATTCTGGTCCATGTCTAGATATCCATCTGACCTTAAGGATGGATATACGAATGTGCTTCAATCGTTTGACATTACGGTCCATGATTTCTACCGGCTGTTTGATGAAGCGAAGTTTGTGATTTAGCTGAATCTCTTCCAGGGGGGGGGGGTAACAAGTGTTTCATCTAGCAAACACTTCTTCAGATTCGATAAGTGGAAGGTATTGTGCATGCTGCTAAGCTCTGGTGGTAGCTCTAGACGATAATCTACTAGTCCAATTCTTTTTAAGACCTTGAATTGTTCAATGTAACGAGCATTCAGTTATGCTTTTTTCCCAAATCTTATCACTCCCTTCCATGGCGAGACTTTCATCGGTACCCTTTCTCCTAATTGGAACTCAAGGGATTTTCTCCTTACGTCTGCATAACATTTCTGACAATCACGGGCAACTTTTAGTCAGTTCCGTATCTGTACTATATTTTTGGTAGTTTGGTGAATGATCTTAGGGCCGGTGATTTGGCTATCCCCTACTTCTGCCCAACAAATCGACGATCGACACTTTTGCCCGTAGAGTGCCTCAAACGGAGCAACTTTAATGCTCGAGTGATAGCTATTGTTGTATGAAAATTCCACTAGGGTTTGGATCGTTCTTTCATTCTGACCATCGGTCTGAGGGTGATATGTGATCCTCATGTCCAAGTTTGTATCCAAAGCTTGTTGTAACGATTTCCAAAATCTAGATGTAAATCTGCTATCCATATCCAAAATGATTGAAACAGCCACTTCGTGTCTAGAGACGACTTTCTTGAGGTGCATTTGGGCTAGCTTATTCATCTTGTTGGTCTCCTTGATTGGTAGGAATGCGCAGATTTTGTTAGGCGGTCGACTATTACCCAAATGGTTTCTGATGTTTTGTCTTAACTTTGGAGCATGTTAGGAATTTGCTGACATATGTGGCAATGTCAGCCTTCATGTTAGGCCACCAGTATATCTCCTTGAGGTCATGATAGATTTTATCGGATCCGGGGTGAATGGCATATCTTGATTTGTGTCCTTCATCCATAGCTAGCTTTCTTACTCCACCAAAACAGTGTAACCAGACTCTATTCATGAAATATCGATTTTCATTAGCCCTTATCCAAAACTATTTATCCATTTCGTGGAGGGCTTCATTTTTCATATTTTCCTCCTTAACAACTTCTACTTGTGCATCATGAACTAAGGAAGGAAGGTTTGGTTGAATGGTTATAACTAGGGCTCGTACTCTTAACGGCTTAGCTCGTTCCTTTCGGCTCTGAGCGTCTGCAACCACATTTAGCTTTCCCCAGGTGATAGCGAATATGACAGTTGTAATCACTTAATAGCTCCATCCAACGACGCTACCTCATATTCAACTCTTTCTGGTTCAAGATGTGTTGGAGGTTCTTATGGTCTGTGAATACAGTACACTTCGTACCGTACAACTAATGTCTCCAAGTCTTAAGGACAAAGACTACTGCTCCTGGCTATAAATCATTCGTCGTGTAACTCACCTCGTGAATCTTAAGTTGTCATGAAGCTTAAGCTATGACCTTATCTTTCTACATCAACCCATTGTGTGAAGCGTCACAGTAATTTACAAATTTCTCGGTTCTCTTGGGTAAGGACAAAATACGCGTGTTGTGCTTTAATAACGGAAATGATGTCTCCTGATCCTCACCTCAATCATACTTAATGTCTTTTCAGGTCAGTTTTGTTAGAGATCCGGTGATCTTTGAGAAATTTTTGATAATTGCCTATAATAAGCGGCAAGTCTTATGGACTGACGTATCTCTATGGTGGTTCTAGGGGTTGACCAATCCTTGATGACCTCGATCTTTGCGGGGTCGACTTGGATTCCTTTACTACTGATCACGTCACCGAGGGATTTCACCAAAAGTCAAACTTAGAAAGCTTGGCATATAGTTGTTCTTTCTCCAACGACTCCAGAATCAGTCTTAAATGTTGCTCGTGCTCCTCCTTGTTTTGTGAGTAGATTAAGATGCTTATGAAGACAATCACGAAGTTGTCTAGATAAGGTTTGCACACCCGATTCATGAGGTCCATGAATACTGTTGGGGCATTGGTTAATCCAAATGGCATTACTAGGAATTTATGATGACCGTAACGGGATCTGAAGGCTGTCTTTGGAATATCTTCCTTGCGGACTCTAACCTGATGATAACCAGACCTCAAGTCGATCTTCGAATAGAAGCTTGATCTTTGGGGTTGGTCAAACAAGTCATTGATCCTTGGGAGTGGGTATCGGTTCTTTTAGCTTATTTAACTCCTGGTAATCGATGCACATTCAGAAGGTTCCATCCTTCTTCTTTACGAACAAAACTAGAGCTCCGCAAAGTGAGGAACTCGGTTTGATAAACCCTGTATATAAGAGCTCTTATAGCTGGTTAGACAATTCCTATATTACTGATGGGGCTAATCGATTTGGTGCTAGAGCCACTACTGTAGCACCTGACACTAGGCCGATTTTGAATTCGACTTGCCTCGATGGTGGGAGCCCAGGTATGTGTTCTGGAAAAACTTTGGGGTAATCTCAAAATAATAGAAAAATCTTCGAGCCGCTTCTCCTTCGGCTCCTTCTCCGTCATTTGGATTTGGATTACCTTACAACCGTTTCGTAGACACTTCAGGGTCCTAATGACGGAGATGATGCATACTTTGGTATTTCTTGCTTTTCCTTGGACAGTAAGGACCTTCTTATCGACTAAGGGTATGTGAACCGTCTTCTTGTTGCACACTATTTCCACATGGTTTTTTTTCCGATAGTCAATCCATGCCTATGACCACGTCAAAACTCCCCAGTTTAACGCGCATCAAGTCTATTTCAAAGGGTCAACCTACCAATTCTAATAAGCATCATCGTATTATATTATTTGTTTTAAGCGTCTTACTGTCATCAATCTCAATAGCATAAGTGGCACTTAATGGTGTAAAAATGACATTTATCTGCTTACTAGACTTAGTAGATATAAAGCTCCTATCGACACTGGTATCAAATAATATAAATGCGTAAGTGGTATCTAATGGGGTAAGAGGATAAGTCTATGGGTTTGAAATTTATTAGGCAGTTAGTCATAGCTTTATCTCCTCATACACAGAGTTGTAGTTAAAACTTAATTCTTCATTAAAGTGCTTGATACCTAATCTTTGTACATGATATGGTCAGGATTTTCTGATAAATTTTCAAGCCTTACATACCTAAAGATACATCCGATAGTAAAACCTACAGAATTACAATAAGATGGTAGAGTGGCACTAAGTATGAGATGCCTCCGGGATTTCGCCGTACTTCAGGGCGTTAAGTTGTTGGGTTAGCTCTGCATTGCGGGCTTCGCGCTCTGCTAGGCACTGTTACAATTCGTCGATTCCGTCTTGTTGAATCGTCTAGGTATTCTGGTTGGCCCAAGGTATATTGGTGGTTTGCATTGCCTCCTACTTAATCCTTGCAAGGATCTCACCGACCTCCTGGTGGATTTATCGAAAGTGGAGGTCGTGTCTGGCGGCCCTCGCCACCAACAGAGGCACCGTTTGTTGCGTAGGTTCATGGGTAAGTGTCGACACTTGAGGAGAAGATAGTGTTCCGAATTCAAACTGGATTGGGATCCCTTCCTCGTTTTTCCACTCTTGGAGAGTGTGAGGCATCCATCCCCACTGTCTTACGTTTGCCTGTCGCTGCTGCGGCGGGCTTGGCTGATGGATAGGTACCGGGATAGACTCCCGTTGTGCCAGTCACACCCTTTTCCTAGGGGTGAACTTCCTCAATGGTCCATTGGGATGGCTTCTGAATAGGGTGTAGGATGGAACACGTGGTGGTGATGGTGGAGCAATTTGTGCTGCAGGGCCACAATTGCCCTCCTCTTGTTCTGACGGGTCCTCTACCTCGTCATTGATTGCGTCTAGGTGGGTCTCCGATCCAATGTACATCTCAGTGTCACCTTGGTTTCCTTGTCCCATGGGTGAGTATTCATCCTCGGAGTCAAAGAGGATAACGACCATATTGTTTAACATGAATCTGTCATTAGGGTCCATATGTTCACAGTTGTTGAAATAAGAAAGTTTAGTTTTTGTAAAAGTTATAGTCTAGGGTACTAATGCAACCTAGTTTACTATAACTATGGCTCTGATACCAATCTGTCACACCCTGCTACCCCCGTTGGCAGCGAGGCGTGAGAGTGCGGAAGCGTAACCATAATCTTAACGAACGATCACTACATGGACGTTTTCAGAAAAATATATTGATATAACTTCAATATATTTTATTGGTTTACATAGACCGAATAAAATGAAGAGTAGTTCGCAAGTTACAGAGATTTAAATACATAACTGGATTATAAAAACAACGCAAATAATCTCCGAGTTTGAAAATGATGCGACTCCAAAATGATCGGAAGCCTTGGAATGCTTCCAATGAATGCGCATGTCTTAATTACCTGAAAATAAATGCTAAAATACATCAACAAATTGTTGGTGAGCTCATAGGTTTACGCAAAAAGACCAATTGTATGGACATTATCAGATGAGTTGAATTTATAAAGCATAAATTCCATTTATGTATTACATAAACCATCATGCAACCGAAGCTTAATTAAATGAGTTTGCCATGTGCAGTATTTCCGACTGTAATACCGTATTTTAAATATATATATGCATTCCACTGTTAGCCGGTAAGACTAACCCGAATGGGGGACATGACTCCCGATAGATCTATCCACAATATATTCGCGCTTACAAATAAATGTAATTAACAGTTCATGATATGAGGGCTGATGGATCCACAAAAAACACATGTGTAATACATATAAGAAATAAACAATTTTGATGTCCATATGAAAATAGTGCATGTATTTCCACCCAATAGATAGTGAAAATAGGGGCTATGAAGACTCACCGTAAGTTGATGATAAAATCAAGCGTAAAACGAAAGTTTGCGTTGTTGATGAGTGACGACACCGGACGCGTTTAACCGAGTCCTAAATGATATGAGGGTCTTAATAACTCCCATATATATATATATATATATATATATATATATATATATATATATATATATATATATATATATATATGTGTGTGTGTGTGTGTATAAAGTTTTTATGTTTTAAATCACCCAACTTCCCAAGTTTATAAATAAAACCCACTTAAAACGTCAAGTTTATATATATAATATTCAAGTTTTTAAAAGGTTTTTCGTCCTACTTTGAGACTGTTTTCGACCAAGCTCCAAAACGATTTGAGCTTTGGTTTTCATAGACATAAAACTACTATATACAAAGAATTTTTAAAGTTAAGAACGGCCATTTTTCGAGGTGTTTAGGTTGGGGAAAAAGCTCGTTATTTACAAATAATGTGTAATACTTGGAAATCGGATTCAACAATTAATATTTATTCTACGTAGGTTATTTACCAGTCCACGTAAGATTAATAACCGGTTTCAACCAGTTAGTCAGTGATAAAACCTTGATTTACTGATTTTTAGTTAGTTAGGGGTTTTCTATGCAACGAAAAATGATTAGGGGTTTTAATCACAAAAAACGGACAAGTTTGGGGTTTTTTGCGCAATTATCCCTCCCAAATAATTTTTGAGGGTCCAAAACTCCATATTAAATTATGGAAACCTTCAGATTTTTAGTTAAGACATAGATCTAACCTTTGAGAGGCATCTATTTGGCCGATTTTTTTGAGAAACTTGAGAGAGTTTTTGTGTTTTGATGGTCTGAAGGAAATGAAATGAGAGCTCTCTATTTATAGAGGAAATTTTAGTCTTACAAGTGGAGGTGGAGTGTGAGAATGCATGAAGTGAAAGAAGATGGTGAAACGAAACGGAATGGAGTGAAGGATTTGATGTAGATGGTGCAAGGCCTTCTTATTAATTGAAAATCAATTGTGTGTGTACTTGATGAGGGCCGGCCATGTGAGGTATTTCAAGGGTATTTTCATTTTTTTTGTATATAAGTATTTCAAAATGTATTCTTGTATTTCCCTTTTTTGTAGTTTCATAAATACTTTTGAATGCATTTGTTTAATGAATTTTTTTATCTAGCATAATTAATGTTAAGTGTATTAATGCATGATTAGTGTCACTAACCATAATTTAATTATGTACATAGTTGAATTAATCCATCATATCGCAAATCGATCGGATTAATTAATTTGCCGATTCATCGCACCGATGAAATTGTTTCTAGTTGGATTAGATTTCCTTATGAGCTTTGTTAATCACCTTGATTAATTGCTAATGACCACTGATTAGGTTAAAAATTGCTAATAAATACTGATTAGGTCATAGTTGCTAACCTGGTTTGGTGCCGGATGTTACATCTTGGGCGCTGGAATAGTGTTGTTCGGAACAAAACGAATGGACCCGATGAATTTGAAAACATGTGGAATAAATTGATGAAGGACTATAACTTGGAGAAAATACACGGGTTCACGGAGTTGTTTGACATGCATGATTATTGGATTCCAGCATTCTCGCTCGATACGCCGTTGAATGGACTGATACGTACTACATCACAATCAGAGAGCACAAACTCCTTTTTAAAGTTGTTTACAAACAATGAATCAATGTTGCTTGAGTTTTATGCTCAATTTGAATCCTCCATGGACACTCAGCAAGAGAACCAGCGCTTACTTGACCTCAAGACCATGGACACTGCACCTATGTTTCAAACAATGTTTAGATCCGAAAGAGTTGATGTAGAGCTTTTTACGCGGTCAATATTCAAAGAATATCGGATCGAGATTTACAACTCTGCAATGAAATGTATGTCATCAAACATGTTTGATAACACTGATGATGGACCATCTCGGACGCCAATCTCGAATTGGGCCCAATTCGGGTGGCCAACTCGGATGAGTACTGATCCGAATTCGGATGGCCAACTTCGGGTGATTAAAATTCGGATGAGAGTTCAATGCTAATATATACATACATACATACATATATATATATATATATATATATATATATATATATATATATATATATATATATATATATATATATATATATATATATATATATATATATGTATATATATATATATATAAACCAAGTGATGTTCTTATATGTCTTATGCGAAATTCAAATATGCATATAAAACCTTAAACGACTTAATAATAGTCACACATATCTATGAAAAAGGACATGAAACATATGAGTTATCAGAATCAAGTTAATTAAAGTTTAAAAGCTAATGTTCTTGCAATGATAAAATTTTAGACATGTTCAGATAAATTCTGAACAAAGTAGAAAAGTTTAAAGTACTGAAAGTGGGTCAAAGTGTGTAAAGCTAAGCTAAAGTCCAGAATGTCAAAGATTAAAACCTGAGATAACTCAGGAGGTGTAGAGATCTGCTTGATAAAGTCAACAGTGCAGCATAAACCAGTACCAGTGAGTTATAGATATTCAGTTTTACATGCTTGATTCAGATTGAGACATATTGTTGTTGACTAGTAGTGTACCCGCGCAAAGCGGCGACGGCGACAAATAGTTTCTTGATTACATGGTTCAATAGCAAATTGTTTCTGAAAGACAATGGGAGAAGAAGTTTGCTTTCAAAAAACATGTCATTTGGATTGCCATATAGTTAATATTGTTCTTATGTTTGAATGTCAATATGTCATTTACCATCATAATATATATTGTAGTAAACGATTTCAGAATTGACCCGGAATTGGTTTACCCAAAACCAAAATTTGAAGATGTATAAAACTGATAACCAAACCAAAATATACTCTCAAACCAACCAAAATTCTTCCCTAACCAGCAAAAATACACAAAAATACTTCATAAAGTTGAATCAGTGAAGACCCAAATACATATAAAACAATATAAACCAAATACATACTTGGATTTCACATATCAACATCAAATATCATTTATATATGAATTAATACTCAATGATCAAGACCACTCAAAACAAACACTACAACAAACACTAAAAAACATGTGCAACGTCAAAACAAATAGATTCGATAATAACCATTAATATCCATCCATTTAAAACCGACAATAATCAATTTCATTTCCTTTGCGGTTATTTTCCAAATAGCTATAAAATTGTAACATAAAAGATTGACAAGCCACATTCTGTGTTTTATAAACACAATGATCAATAACCATGGGCTCCTTGTAGTTGAGCATTTCCAACGGTTGAAACCTGCCCCAAGTTACTTGGAGGTGTGGTAAAAAATTGGTGTGACAGATTAAGTTTATCACAAAATGAGCAAACACGTAAGAAACAATGCTTAGTTGAGAATTATTGGGGAGAAATAATGGAAGTTGTTATTTAAGAAATAATGTTGTATTTGCCAAAACATGTTGCACATCACTTTGTTAAAAACTATTTAAGTTTTTTTATTTGGTTTGTCTTGGAACTGTATTTATAGGTCAAAGGTTTTGGAGCAATAATGAGGTGGTTTTCCATCTCGGTTTAGCCAAATTTGTGACTTTTAACATCTTTTTTCATGATAGTATTCAAACACTTTATATGGTTTCAATGTTGTTACCCTTAGCACAAATGTCCATGTATGATAATTTTTTCTTGCTTATACTGAATCTAATATTTGTGTTTGGTGTAAACCAATAACAATAAATTTGGGACGCAACAGGTATAGCGGGACATTTTTTGGCTTCATCTGAATCATGAATTTGCCACTGAGTTTAAGGTGGTCAATGAAACCACTTGAGTATTTACATTTCAACATATACAAATGGGCTCTGTATTTCACTCTAACATACTTTCTGTTCACCAGGATGTAAATTTGGATGAATCGGAGACCAATCATCTAGTCCTTATTCATGGAGGTGGTTTTGGAGTCTGGTGTTTGTACAAAACAATTGTTCTTTTAGAAGAATACAAATTCAGAGTTACTATAATTGATTTAACTGGATCTGAAATTCATTTATTTTATGCCAATAGCATTAAAAGTCTTTCACAGAATGAGATGCCACTCACATTTCATGGAAAAGCTTGTAGATGGAGAAAAGCTTGATTTCTTATCTAAAACGAACTCTTCTTATTTCATGTCGTACTTTGTGTTCTTTAGAATACAAATGCCAACTTCAAATATAAACCGGCCCCATGCCATGTATACCATCTTAACCTACACAAAGCCCCCAACAAAAACATAAAAATACTATTTTCCAAGGTAAAAGAATCCTTAGAAAAAATCTTGAAACCAGATTCGATATCAAAAAGATTGGTTAAATCCTACAATCAGCACATCAGGAATTTTTCTTAGTTTTGTGACCATGCAAAATGGTACCTCTAGCCTACCACAACCCAATAAACTTTCACCAGACCCCTCCGACTCCAAACCAGATGATGTTATTTATAATTGACACAAAGAATCCATATTCCCAACAAATTCACATTTCATGCCTACAAGAGAGACAAAATGAACGAGCAACTTAACAGAATTTTAATCACTGAGAATTAGACTACAATGGGTGCAGTAGTTAAATGCAAAATACAGAATTGAATATTCAAGCTTGGGTCATGTGCTTATCTTATAAATATAAATAAAGATATTGCCTTGGGTCTCACCAAAGGTACACAGCTCCACAAATTCAGTAATTTCTTCATTTAGAATATACCTCCAAAACTGCAACATGATTACATCTATTATATTATCACTTTTATAGGTGCTAAAGCATCAAAACCAGCTACATTCCCAACTTTAACTAACAAATACATGTAAATAGTTTCATATATAAGTTACAAATCAAAAAATATATATATTTAGTCTAAGTATCTTTTAAATTATTTCAATACAAGCTGAAAAAATACAATAAATATAAAAATAGGAGTGTCCTATACCATGAAAGTCAAGAATATGACATGGAAGTAGGGGTGTTTAAAAATATCCGAATCCGAGCATCCAAACAAAAATCTGAAAATCCAATCCGAAACTATTCGAAATTTCGGATATTCGGATTTTCAGATATCCAAAAATCTGATATCCGAAATTTCGGATTCGGATAGTAAAATTCCAGATTTTCAGATATTCGGATAATCCGATATCCGAAAATCCAAAAAAAAAAAAAAATTTTAAATTATTTTTTATATCTTTAGTATTGATTATTTATGTTCATTTATAAGAGGATTGATAACCTGCACACACTAAAAAGCATTCAAAATAAAGTACTAACATAGAACTGTGCTCATGTAGTCATGTCAAAGCCATAATCACAAAAAAATTCTAGTCATAAATTAAAGAATGTAATATATATAACGTGCAGAGATGAGCTGATTAAAAGGAAAGTAACCATAGGAAAATCAAATGTCTAGATCACACGTGCGTATAAATTTCCCAATGAAAATTCTTGCAACAACTCTTTACTTAATTTTTCAAATCTGAACCTACATAATTAGAAAACAAAATAATAAAGCGGTTTTTCCAGACACTACAAACTTATTACAGTTAATAAGTCATGATATCAATTTAAATTCACATCTAAAAACATTATTTAGATAGTCGGGAATTGGAAGATCATAATCATTGAGTTGATCCAAAAACTAAGGCTAACCAATATGAAAACGACAGAAAAAAAAAAAATTTGAAGTTCAAACATGCAAATAGGAGATCTTTAATCAAATACCAACTTTTTTTTTTGTGATGATTGGGCAATGGGATACCTTAAAAAGGTAACATGTAAATAATTAAATGCATAAATGTATGCAAACAAAACAAGAACAAATAGCATTGTATAGAGAAAAAGTCAAACCTGACAAGAAACTTCAATATGCTTTACTAAAGAAAACAAAATTCATCAGTAACCTGACCAGAAAATTGAAAATAACAAAAAGTTGAAATTACAAGGAAAACAAACTTCATCTTGATATATTTAGACCAATTAATCCATTGATGTCCATTTTCATATATTGATGTTGATGATACTGTCCTAAACACACACAAATGCCTAGATTATTGGAATAAAGGCTGCTGTTGATATTGATGTTGCTGCTGCTTTATTTCAACACACACATATTTGATTTTAGTTTATATCTTGCTGTTGTAACTGCTACTACAGCTGATCTTACTGGTCCTGTTACCAACAACAACAACACTCTTAGATTCTCAAAAGGCTCGGAGACCCTCATGCCCACACACACTACACTACTACTTAGTTTATATTTCAATTTGATATTTAAATAGTGCTGCTGTAATCTTCTAATCTATTTTCCAGCAACCATTATCACCATTCCGAGACTCATTGGAGTTATGGGTCTCGAACTCAGCAGCACACAACCACACTTAATATTCCATTAACTAATTAATTTATATATATTTATTGGTTTATTGTTGTTGCTACTGATTTATAATACCCACACAAGTACATAGCATAAGATCAGAAAGAAAGATACAGTCCAAGAATTAGGTAGCAATACGAAAGGATTATGGACGAATTGAGACTAAACATCCAAAAATTAGGCAGCAAAACTGAAAGGATTATAAACCATTAATTAGGTAGTCAAACTCCCCAAACATCCAAAAATAAGACATTGTTTTTTAAGTCAAAACGAAGAAGAATAATTGACATCCTCATGCGCCTCACACGGAGCAGGGAAGCTTTGGCACCAAAACTGATGGGTACAATCTAAATGCAGCACAATGTTATATGATAAGGTCCTACATGCCACTAACATTATACTCCGGCAAGAAAAAAATTCAACCAAATAGCCTGATTGACCAGAGGCACAATTGCCTTATGAGTTATGACTACACACAAATACATAATGCATGGCCACATTCAACGTTAAATGAAATAAATTTAAAAAAAGTAGCATAACCATAATAAGAGCTCATGGTTAGTTAAAAATATTACCTGCCCAAGGCAATGAAGCTTATACAACCAATATGGAAGCGGTTTTCCATCTCAACCCATTGGCAATTTCAATGGATTGTATATTTGTTGGTCTTCATCATCACTTTCGATTTCATGTACTTCCTCCTAAAAATTATGCTATCATCAAAACAATATTTGAAGTCCAGATCAATTCAAATATAAGAAAAGTTGCTTAAAGTTCTAACATTTTAAATCGTAAGTTCCTTTTCTATGGCAGTAGGAAGAAGTTAGAACACAAATATGAGTCCCAATTATTTAACTCACAATGGAGAACAATAAACGAGAAGATGTTATCATGTATTGAATACAAGAATCCTATCTTGGTGGCATAATTAATAGAACCAATCAGCAAATAAAATTTGAAGTTCATCATCAAAAAGATGATTAGAATCGATTTTTTCTGTAATGAAATAACATATAAGCTCTTAAATTATAAAGTGATGAAGAAAAAAAGAATGCCGCTTACATGGATGATGAGAACAGGGCACTTCACGAATTGAATTTTATCATTGTTCTACACATTACCAATCAATAACCACAATTTCCGAAAAGCAATATATATATACATGATTGATGATGATCCATTAGTAAAACAAAGTGACTGTTCTCACCTTATAGATGCCAACCCAATATGTGTGTTTAACAGCGTACATGACTTTCAATCCCGATTCACAATTGGGCCACTCCCCGACGGATTGACCATATAGGATAATATCTTCTTTCTTTGTATTGTAGCTCTCCTCCAAACATTTGTATGCAGCTTCAATATCTTGTGTGTGCGTGATGTTGAGTCAGTGACTCGACATTAAGTTGAGCCACAGACTGGTTAATTCTAGTAGCAGAAGCCCCTAATAGTCTATTAAAATCAAGTAATTAGTGTATTTTGTGTGCTGTAAAATAGAAAAAAAAATCAGCAAAACAACATCCCAATAATCGGATTGTTGTTGTCGAAAACAGAAAGGAAATATCAGCATCGACAGTAGCCCTTTTATTGTTATATAAAACCTAAATTCTTTAGTAATGTATGTGTGACATTAAGGCAACTACAGCAGCCTTAATGTGTATGTTTCTATGCTAAATGTCGGAGTAAAGTGTGCATGATCGAGGCAAAAAATAATAAGAATATTAGTAGCCCAGATAGTAAGAAAAAAAGAGTTTTGTGTGTTTGGGTGCTGGAAAACAGAAAAAAAAATCGCTGCAGTAGACAGAGAAGACACAAAAACAAGACTTACACTCCCCATTGATATACCAAGACTTACACTCCCCATTGGGACTCCGAGACTTGGCACTTCTATAGGACTCAGAGACTTACAATATCTAAGTATAAGGAGGGGAGTGTGATAGCATTAGGACCCCGAGAGGTGGGCAGTGTTAAGAGGACAGACAGACAGAGAAGACACAAAAACAACCCAGAGAAAATGTAGGTGCATGACTGCATGGTCCGAAGGTGTGTGCGTCTAATAGCTGTTGGGTATGTGTGTGTGTATGCTGATTAAAAAAGACAGCAACATCGACAATTTAATGTGTATGTGCTGTTAAAAGAGAGCAAAAATCATCAGCATTATGAGTGTTTGAGTGCATTATTGCTCAATTGAACCTTCAATACTCCTTAGTTCGGTGTTGATCACTTATACATATATACACATATATAAAGGCTGCCATAGGGTGTTTGTAGCATAAATACACCGGTTAGTGACTGAACCAAAGGTCCACTACGAGGATCATTCATTAATAAACAACTAACATACAAATCAAATCAGATTTTCTCACTGGACTTTGAAAATCATTACTAAAACCTGAAGTTGATCATCTGGATACTGGTTGTCTATTATCAGAATAATATATATAATGATTACATTGCATAAGCTAGAAAACTATTTTTATAGTTGATTAAAAATCACCAACTCTACTTTCAATACCAGTAAAGTTCCATTATTCCCCTGCAAATCTGCAATTAACCAAAGCATAATCTCATTCGCAGTATGTGACTTCATATTATTCATGGTTTATTAGATACTACTTTCTTCCCAGTAGATCCCAATTCCAAACTATTTGAATACCAAATTTCTCAAAATATAAGTCTCGCGTAGTTATTTATATAAAGAAATCAACTAATCACTCAAACAATGCAGATATAAATGAATAGAAACCAAAAGAGTGTGTGTTCATGCCAAAAGCTAAGCTGCAAAGCAAACCTGTAACAACAGTGTTCCAAATTTTCCGCTATTCATCAAGAATGGGAAAATATCACCATGTCCTGGAGGGTACCTATAATACAAAGATGCTTGTAACTCCCAAATTATATCTATACAAACCATAGTACTATCTAAAGCATTTAACTGTAATCCTAAATGTTCAAATTGAAGTATAAATGCAATAATGCCCATCCATTTTCTAGTAATCCCTTAAGCCATAACAAAAGTAATAGAAGTTAGTTTTGACAAAATAAAGAAAGAATTGATTGACCTTAAAAGCAAATCCGAAAATAGTAAACGAATGAAGCATCATACCAACATCCTTAAGTGCCAATTTCGATTGCAACAAACAACAAATATATTATGTACGTAAAGTAAAAAAGAGCAATTTATTCAAGGTATATTATCAATTTATCATATGTCAAAGATCAAGAAACAGCACTCACCGTCTTCCCTGAAGTCGAAACAACCTTAATGTCTGCACCTGCTACCTCAACAACTTCCCCATCTATCCAAGCCTCAAGTGGATCCTCCACCAAGACCTGTATAAGACCACCACTTCTTGACACCCTTACTTCTATTTTTGTATCCAGTCCTGCATAATGCAACTAACAAATGAGCAAAAAAAAACATTGCACTTTGTATAGTTAAAACGGAATGAATACAACCTGCCACTAATAGTTTCATCCATTTACATGGATATCGAAAATCTATACCATGTATGGAGATAAAAGTAACAACAGACAACTCACTTTTCTTGACTCGTAGATAAATACAAACATAACAAAATTCTTTCACTTAATTCGCAACAAAAGTGAATATGTGGAAAATTAAGCAATATTCTATAGAAGCATCGAAATCCAAAATCAAGAACTACATTAACCAACTGCACCCTATATAAATAAATACAAAAGCGTGTCTTATAAATTTGTGATATTTAATTGATAACTTACGAAAGAGATAAATAGAGTAAAAATGGTCTTCATCTACGTTATGGTTTTGTCGTAGCAAGGGTATGTCATAGAAGCAGATCCTGAGCAACCAAAAATGGATAAATTTATATAAAAGCAATTGATTGAGAAGAGAACCTGATTAAATGCAAGGACGGCAATAACGCCATCAATAAAATCAAGAGCAAGATTAACAGTGACAAAAGCCTTCGAGTAACAACCAGACTCTGTGAACTCCACTATCATCATCTCGCTCCTCAAGCATTCAGCCCTCGTTCCTGAGACTCCTATGTATTCATACATACATATAGAAGAATAATCATAAAATTGGAGTCGATAGTGAGTGTGGGGTTGGGTTGCAAAGGGATTCTGCTGGTGTCGATGGCGGTGCTGGTGTCGTAGCAAGGGATTCTGCTGGTGTCGATGGCGGATCTGCTGGTAGTCTGTGGATTCCTGGGAACATGAAAGGGATTCTGCTGAGAGTGTGCAACAAATTAAGACATTGGGAAGATGGAATTGGGAAGATGGAAGGGGGATTACCAACAGGTGTGCAATGTTTGGTTTGGACTCGAACAAACCGAAAACCAAAACCGCATCGAATTCGAATAAAACCAAACCGAATTTATAAAGCGGTTTTCGGTTTGGTTTGGTCCCAAACCAAATTTCACAATATGGTTTTCGGTTTGATGATCGGTTTTCACTTTTTCAGACCAAACCAAACCGAAAACCGAATTTGGTTTTTAATTAAAAAAATAAAATAATAAATATTATACAAATAACAAATATACAAGTAAGTAAATAAATAAATAATAAAATTCCTTTTCCAGTCCATGACTCCACATTTGCATTTCCACATCCACAAGTTATACATCCTGGAATCGAATGTGACGTCTCCCTCTCAGTCTCTCAGTGTCTCACGATATCAGCCTCTTAAAACCCTAGCGTCGCCGGCCTCCTTCTCCGCCCCCCTTCACCGCCTACTGGTCTCCTCTCCTCACGCCGCCGTAACCAACCGCTCTCCTCTCCTCTCGCCCGCAGACCGGCAACCGTCGTCTGACGAGAGTGAGTTTTTGTTTCAGATTTGCACTTCTTCTCCGACGACGAGGTTATCTTCTGCTCCACTATATCCTCTTCTTCTCCGACGACGAGGGTGGGTTTTGATTCAAGTGTTTAAGCCTTTAACTTGTTGCTCTTTTTGAGTTTTTGTTTCAAATTTGCTCTTTTAATTTAACTATGATGTGTTTAAAAATTTTATATAATGATCTTGTATGATGATTTTGTTTCAGATCTGATGTGCTTGTTATGATTTTGAATTCGGTTTTCTTGGTTTTAAAACCGAACCAAACCGATTTTGAATTCGGTTTTCGGTTTGGTTTTGTCCAATCTGAAATCGGTTTGGTTCGGTTTTCGGTTTCACCTTCAAAAGTTTTCAAACCGAAGAAATCGAATAACCCATAAACCGAACCAATGAACACCCTAATTACCAAGAGGAGAACGAAGAGTCGATCGCGTGTGCTTCTCGGAAGCATGAGAGTGTGCAGCAAAGACATTGGCTGCTTATGTGTTGTACTTATGCATTAATTCATTGTACCTCTTAAAATTAAGACACCTGCTTTAAAAACTTGTACATTATGCAATAAGATTTGTTTTTAAGACATTTGTCTAAGGGGATGTTTGATAACAACTTATAGGCTTAATCTAAAAAATCCGGTCAGTTCATTTGAAATAAACTTTGTTTGATAATGACTTATTAAAATCAGAAATCAAATTCGCTCAGCCAATAAATAAGCCAATAGACCCTATGTGTTCCCCATTCAGACAATTTATTTTCACCAATATCACCCTTTTTATCTTTTCCAATAAAATTTCTCTAGTCAGCGTTACTTAATCCAGACAGCTCTATAAATCTAGACTCTAAATGCTTTATAAAGGAGTTAAGATATATATATATATATATATATATATATATATATATATATATATATATATATATATATATATATATATATATATATATATATATATATATATATATATATAGAGAGAGAGAGAGAGAGAGAGAGAGAGAGAGAGATAAATACATAAAATGCTAATCATAGGAAAAAAATAACAAATTATATGACATAGAAGTATGAGAGGTTCATGTGAGGCAAAAGAACCAAAAAAGAAAATACCTAACCCAATACGTTGAGCCATCATTTAACAAATTAAATTGGGAAAAAAAAAATCCTAATTCGGTATTCACAAAACCAAATTAGTACATGCACGCATTCACATGCCTAACTTATATTCGGTTGTCCTAAGACCGAATATTGGCTGACAAAAGATGGGGAGTATTCGGGGCCAAATATAGTAGATTTGAAACCAAAAAAAATACCTTATTTTTTTTGGTTTTTCAAAAAACCAATAATTTCCAAAAAAGTTTCATACATATTACAATCTCTATACCAACTATATGAAATTTATATTATCTAGTCTACGCATATTACACTAACCATATCATCGATCTATATCATAACAAGTATACTATATATATCATAGCAAGTATACAATATACATCATAGCATATAACAAGTATCATTTAGAGATTAAGTGACTTACACGACGATGGGACATTGTTGTTTTTAGAAAATGCAGATCTAAGAAATTCTAGCAATTGGTCAATTGAACTATCAGTCCATTTAATCATTACTTTTGTGTGCGACATCTTTTCTAGAAAGTCCAATCATGACATCCAGTCACAACCAGGGTATAGCTAAATAGCTCATCAAGATCGTCATTTGTACCACCGGGAGCTGTAGTGGGCTCATTACTAGTATCATTACTAGTATCATCAGTGTCTGTGTTGCGATCATTGCTAATATTTTCCCGAAAAATATCATTAAGAACATCAACCATCTCATTCGTCATTTGAGATATTTCATGTAGTATTGGAGGTGGATTAAGTTGTTCGCCGTGATACCACCATATCTTGTAACTAGCGCTAAACCCCCATCTATGTATGTGAGCCCCAATATTTTCAATCGTAACCCATTTATGGTTATTACATTTTTCACATGGACAACGACATACTTTAGCACCATTCAAGTGGTCCTTGCACCTCTCAAGGAATATGATAAGACCATTAAAAACTCCTCGAAAATTTGATTTCTAGACGTAGTCCAACTCTTATCGGTGGTCATAACTGCGTTTGTAATGATTAATTATCAATACCAAGATATGTAAACTAACAAATCGTATTAACTCAACATGAAACTAGGGAATGTAAAGGGTGGCCATCCTAACCCACTTTCTGAATGGTATGTCTCGTATATGAATGCATATAGTTACTTTACTATTTCCGAAAAACTCGACAACATTTCCCCTTAACTCCCAAAATATGTGTAAGAAACACATATTCGTAGGAGCAAAAGGAAAATGATAGCCGAATTTTTCTCAAATAGTGAACCAACTATACACATCCATATTCTAAACAGACAAAACATTCAAAAAGGAGTCCCAAACAGGGGACTTTCCGAAATTAATTTCTAATTAATTAATTTCAGATGGGTGACTTACGGTATAAACACAAACATATTTAATCGTCGAATATATTAAAACCACCTATATAATCTTATTTTGAATAATAATACTACTAAATAAATATGTGATAATAGATTTCCATACTTTAAAGTAATAATAACTGTAAATTTGTTTTAACTTTATGTTATCTTTCTATTTCATATATATTAATTAAATTCATGTTAACTTAAGTTAATAATAACATTAAATTTGTTACTTTAAAGTAATATATGTTTATATTTGATGTTACTTTAATATGTGTTTTAAGTTAATGTTACTTTAAATGAATACATGTTTTTATCTGATAATACATTAATATATGTTTTAACTTGCTTTAACTTTAAATTAATATGTGTTTTAATAGCATTAATCAATATACATAATAATATGTCGTAATTGTATGATACTTTAAAGTAATATATATGCATTATCTAATTTGATGTTACGATGAATTAATATATGTGGTAACAACACTAATTAATATACTTACAAATATATGTTCTAATTTGATATTACTTTAATATATATTTTAGTTTGATGTTACTTTGAACTAATATATATTTTAATAACACTAATCAATATATACTAATATATGTTTAAACTGTATGATAATTTAAAGTACACATATTGAAGCAATATTATAATTTATAAAATTATGTCATTTTAAAAGTTTGTGTGTGTATGTATATGTGTATATTCTAATCATATATAGTAACAACTAGTAGCAGTGGCGGATCCAGAAATTTTTAGGATTGGGGGCATATTTATAATGGTATTCATTATTTCGGTTTTGAAGCTCTCAATTGTCAGGCCACGGTTTCACATTTTTTACGTTTTATTTATTTATTCTATTGATAACAACTTAACAATTAGCAAAACTATTGAACCATTACAATTTAATCAACCAATAAAATGATAATCAAGTAATATGCCTATAATAATTAACCAAACAATGTAACAATCACATATGTTAAACAAAAAAACATTTCAATTTTTGGACATAAAGTCACTCAAAATAGAAAACCATATAATTTAAAAATCAAAAGAGCTCGAAATTAAAAATGACAGTTTAGCAATTAGAATGAAAAATCAAAATCAAGAGAGTTTATTTACTTTTCACATATTTACCAATTCTGGAATCACAAATTAATTATAATTTCAAAAAGGATCAATTTTACTTAAAATCACAAGAGTTTAGATTAGTTGTGGGCTTGTGGGCTTTATTAATTTTGTTTTTGAATAACTTTTAGGTTATGAAACCATTGACGGTCTAATAAAGAAAAGGGAAAATTACCAAGAAAGGTAATATAAAATACAAAATTTGACAATAAAGGTATTGTAAAAAATTTTTTGCCAAGAAAAGTAATTTAAAATTCTATTTTAGCCGAGAAAGAACATGAAATTCAAATATTAGGCGAAGAAATATAATCAATTATTATTCTCTTACAAAAAAAGGAGCATAAAATTAAAATTTACCTTTTTAATTTGTCATCAATACCCTTTTTGTCAAATTTGAATTTTATGTGATCTTTCTTGGCCTAAAAATTTTTACATTACCTTTATTGGCAATTTTTGAATTTTATATTACCTTTCTTGGTAATTTGCCCTAAAGAAAACATTGAGGGCCTAAAACTTTTCTTTAGTTAAACCCTCATTGCAATTTAGAAAACCATAGAGGGTCTTTCCGCATTTTGGTATACTTCCCTTCTTAGTAGATATTAAATTGATCATAAACTTTTATTGAAGCTATTTTATATCAGGCAATTACGTATTCCTTTGTTTTTAATTAAAAACTACAAATGAAATTATCAAACATTTATCTATCACAAACAAACAATACATATTCAAATCATTAAAAAAAACAATTCATGCATTAAAAACCCAAATTACATAAAACTCAATCCATACACTATTTTATATTTTTGAAAACAAACTCTAGATATGTAAAACTACTAAAAATATATTTTCAAATTAAAAACAAAACAATAATGCATACATTTAAACCCATATTATATACAAAACATATTACACCAACATTATATATTTAAACACATCATAAACACATAATAATAACTTAAACATTACATAAAAATAATAAACTAACCTCAAATGAGTTGGGTGACCGGAAAAAAGGAGGTGACCGGATCACGTATTTGTTATGTTGACTGGAAAAATTGAAGGTGACCGGATCGGATCTTTATGGTGTTCATCGGAAAAAATGATGGTAAAAAAATGCATGATTTGCATAAAACAATATTTATATTAAAATAAAAAAGAACATAAGCATAAAACCTTACTCTTTCGTGGTTGTTGCCTGAAAAAATGGAAATAATAATCTCAAAGTTCGCCGGAAAATGAGAGTGGCCGGATCTTTTCTGGCAAAATGGACGGAAAACTTGGTGGTGGTTGTTCACCGGTGACTTATCCAAAAATGACGAAGTTCGCCAGAAAAAAGTGGTGGCCGGACCGATCTAGAGAGGGAGAGAGGGGAGAGCGGCTGTGGGTTTGAGGGGGTAAGTGAGAAAAAGGGGCATTTAAATCGATGCTTTTTAGATGCGACGTGGTGCCGTCGAAAAAGCGCATCTGCGGCGACATGTCGTCGCAGGAACTCGATATTGTCGTCGCTAAAGATCCCGAAAAAATAGCGGGCTTTCCACCGCGAAATAATAATTTTGTAGCAAAAAAAATACAAAAAATTATGTTTACCTTCTTCGACGACAATGTCACCGCAAAAGGTGTATCTCGATCTTTTCTAAGTCAAAGCGAAAATGTAACTATTTTTTGTTGTGTAGTGACTCTTTTGCGACGACATATGTCGCCGCAAAAGGCTTCCGTCCCCTTTTCCTTTTATTCTTGTAGTGAATAGCAATTCATAATTACTAATTCTATTATACAAGGTGTAATTGAGGTGATGAGAGGACATGAATGTGGAGGGGTATCCCCCCTAGGCCACCGACCATAATGATGAGAGAGCAAAGAAATCAACAGAATAATCAAATACACTCTCTCGTACTTGTGATAACCTCGTAGGAGAAATCACACTTCCAAAAATCCAATCAAACAATAAATTAGATACAATGAATGATGATAAAGATATATCAACAAAAGACACTAAGATTTTTAGCATGTAAAACCTTCTCAAATCGAGAAGTTAAAACCACGGAACCAAGTCCAAGAACCAAGCCACCAAAAATCAGAGAATACACGAGAGTTCTTAGCTAGTAAAAAAATAGATACAAATCTGCAACCAATAATCAAGATTAAAACATCCCTTGAATAAGAGATCAAGAAACTAAACTACTGGTAAATACTCACCAGCACATCCAACTTCGAACACCTACAGACCTCTGTAGAAATCTCCAATGAAGATCTCCACTGTACCAATCAAAGAACTATGAGCTGTGAAGCTTCTCCCCGAATTTCACGCAGATCCAACGTTGAACAAGTTCGCATCGATGATTCTCCCACAACTGCGCAAAGCTACACGAAAATTTCAAAGGCTTTGTTTTCTCTCTTATATTCATACAGTGCCATCTCCCGCTATTTTAGAAAAACCTACTTTTGGTTCTAGAGGCCCTAACAAACTTGGTCCAACGTTCAACAATCACATACACAAAATTAAATAAACAAAGTAAAATAAAATTAACGGAGGTGCATCCCAACGAGGAGGGAAGCCCAAACCCAACAAACTCACCCTCCCGACTACGTTGAGGATTCCATCATACCTGCAATCTCACAGCAAGTATCATGTTTGATCTTGGGCAAGCACTTTGTCATTATGTTAGAACCATTGAGATCAGTGTGGACTTTTTCTGTGTTGAACAATTTGGATTCCAATGCATCACGAATCCAATGGTACCTCACATTGATGTGGTTTGACTTTGAATGAAAACTTGAATTCTTTGCAAGATGTATAGCACTCTGGCTATCACATAATACCACATACCTCTTTTGCTTAAAGCCAAGTTCTTGTGTAAACCGTTTCATCCATAACATTTCCTTTGAAGCTTCAATGCAACAGACTTTTGTAATCTTGATTGTCATGACACAGCTCCCCCTCCAAAAGTGACCAAGTATCCTGATATGGACATTCTTGAATATGGATCTCTTACCATATTTGAATCTGTAAAGGCTTTTAGAATTGGTGTGTCTTATCCGTAACAAATACACATCTTGGAAGTGCCTCTGAGATATCTTAGGTACCATTTAACCGCTTCCCAATGTTCTTTTCTTGGATTTTAGAGATACCTACTCACAACACCAACTGCATGAGCTAAGTCTGGCCTCATACAAACCATTGCGTACATGAGGCTACGAACGGCTGAAGCATATGAGACTCTCTTCATTTCTTGTTTGTCCTTCACAATAGAGGGACATTCCTTTGAGCTTAACTTGAAATGATTGCCATGTGGAGTTCCAAGTGATTTGCATTTTGCATCTTAAACCTTTCAAGTACTTTCTCAATGTACTCTTACGATGGCCATAACTTCTTTGTCTTTCGATCTCGTAAAATTCGCTTTCCAAGAATTTGCTTTGCCGCACCTAAATTGTAACAACCTAAACTCTGCTTAGCTTCAAACAACTAGTTTATCGTTAATTATATACGATTAAATGTAAGTTAGTTACATTATTAACAAAGTAAAATCACTTTAAATTACTAATAATTATGTCAAGATTAAAAAGAATCAGAATTAAACAAAAGTGTTAATTATGTAATTGCGATAAGTTAAAAGTGAATAAATAACAAATATGCAACTTTTGGGATCAAATTGGGAAAATTAAAACTTTAGATTATATAAATACCCAAATTTAACTTTTCCCCGCTCATTTCACCCAAATCAAATCCATCTTACTGTCTCTCACTCTAAAACAAAACTCACGAATAGCAACAAGATTCAAGAGTAAAGCAACAAGGAATCAACAAACAACAATAATCTCTCAAGATACAAGGTAATTTTCCTTTTAATTAGCTTTCCTGGGAATTTATACTTCAAAATGGTTAGAAAATCATCAAATTGATCACCAATATGTATTTTAATCTTCAAAGCAAATGCATGCATATTTATATTTGCTAGTTAAATGATGATAGTTGCAATTTGAAGTCATAATTCCAACTTTGAAGATAAAATTCTGAGATTTAAAATAGTTGTTGTCCAGGAGGCTTGTCTTTATGGTTTTAATCGGTTTAATGGCCAAAGAGGGTCATTTGGCCATCGGCCAAGATCATGTGCATATTCATGTGTTTATACATCAAAAAGAAACCTGAAATCGCCTTTAATCTCCCTTATGTGCTGCTGTGAATGGAAAGAAAAAAAACAGAAAAGAATGTGCTGTTTGTGTAACATCCTGTTTATCGAGTCATTACGTGGATTTATTTTAGTAGAGGTTTAAATTATTATTATTGTGTTGGTCTAATTATTATCCCGAGTAGTGGATTATACGTGTCAGAATTGCGAGTTACGTGTCACCAGGTTATGATTTTAGTGGACTAATCGTGTTTATGAGTTCGTGGATTTAATCGGGCTAAGTGGATATTAATTGTGAAATTGGGGTGTCAGGTTCGGTTTATTGGGTCAGAAACCCGCCTAAAAGTGGAAAATATATAC
The DNA here is from genome assembly GCA_020465985.1 of Centrapalus pauciflorus. Classification (NCBI taxonomy): domain Eukaryota; kingdom Viridiplantae; phylum Streptophyta; class Magnoliopsida; order Asterales; family Asteraceae; genus Centrapalus; species Centrapalus pauciflorus. Next base: position 279,447 of record JAANYP010002965.1, on the reverse strand, counting down.
GTGTTTCCCTATTTCCTCCTTCCTTTCCCTTTTAGAAAGTGTGTGTACGTGAGACGTTTCCAGTAGCAAAACAGTTCCTTAAACCAAGAATTTGAAGCTGAAATTCGGTTTAATTCTCACCATCATCTCCATCTTTGTGTTCTTGAGGCTTGGAGGTAAGAGACTATGAAATTGGTTCCTGAATTCGTATGAGTTGTTATGGATTTGTGTGAAAAAGGGTTTTAAGCATGTATACACTAATATATATCTTGGTTATATGTGTTCTGGTGGCTAGAATCGAGTATACAGGGAGTTTAAAACTCCTGGCCAGATCTGAACGACGAACAGGAGAAGGGACAGCCGCCAGGAATTACGGTCGCGAGGCGATCGCGATGGGGCGAGTATGGGCACGATCGAGGTGTGGGGTTGGGTTGCTGTTTTAGGTTGTGGGCTGGGTTCTGGTGGGCTTTGGGTTGGTTTTGGGTTCTTGGGTTAGTTGGGGCTGTTTATGGGATCCGAGTCGGTTATGTGGTCAGTGTATAAATTGTTATGTGTATCCGTTGAGTTGGGTTTGTGTTCACCGTTGGGATCTGTGTGATTTCAGGGACGAGTCAACAGCAAACTGAGCCGAGTCAGAGATTGAGAGATTAGTGTAGCAAAGAATTGAAGTTTTCTAGAGAGATTGGCTACACAGTGATTCCTATCTCCGGCTACCTCTTTGAGAAGAAGGAAAACCCATTCAAGAACTGAGCCGAGTAAGAGATTGAGAGATTAGTGGATCGATCAGGTGAGTACTCGAGTCTTTTCCAAACGAGCGCTCCATTTTCTGAGTCGTATTGTGTTATCTGTGTATGTGGTAATGTACTGTGTACGAGACAGGGACGCGAGCTTCAGGTATGATTCCATCCTTATATGTGTGATATTTTTGCAAGAGATGAGATCCAGTCCAGGGGCCCGTGATGAGTTCCATACGGATGGGGATTCACTATGAGTGATCGCGCGGGTTGACTGTCCCTAACAGTCCTTGGGGCGTGTATACACGGCAGGGCCTGTAGCCAGTTTGCGCCCGTGCTACAGGGTTTTAGCTAACCATCGCGGGGGAAGGGTCCTTCTCAGTGATTGTGTGTGCAGGGCTTCGGATCTCATGTTGCGTGGTCATACCTGCATAGTGATGGTGATTGCGAGGGATATGGATAGAGTTTGCGTTGTGTGTATGTGCTATGTGTATGTGCGTTACGTGTTTATATTGCAAAGTCTAACCCTCGCGTACTCACGAGCTTCCGAGCTTACGTATTCGAGTGTACCGTGTTCAGGGAATTAGAGATGGGATCAGTAGCTGTGTTCACTGGAGCCGGACGTGGGGACCTTGTGTCTGTTTTGTGTATTAGTCAGACTCGTGCTGTATGTGATAGTGGATAGTGTGACGTTGTATGATAGCCCAGTTGGGTTAATCGTCTGTATCATATTGTGATATGTTTGTGTTAAAGGTTTTAATTAATAGTGTTTTGTAACTTCCTATGACATGTGTCATGTGGATTATATGCGATATTGCCACTTATGATATCGTGTTGACGTGGATTTTCTGCGATCAGAAGGGGTGTTACATGACGGTATCAGAGCTTGTGGTTTGACGTCTGAGTATCATTAGTGGATGCTTAACTTAAACCTTGTTCAGATCCTTAGGGGTGGGATCCTTCTTAAGAGTGATATAGTGGAATAAACTGACCTAGCTTAGTGTATAACGCTGGGTGACTTGACTGTTGTTCTTAATTGCTTCGGTTTGTGCATATTGATATGGCATATCAGGGCTAGGGATCTAGTGCGAGTAAGCCGGCGGGCGACGAGTATATTCGTAGGTTAGAGCTTCTGGAGGTCTTGACAGAGTTCTACAGACAGCAGGGTTTGGGTCCGATTCCGGGCCCGGTTGTTCAGCCGACAGGGACAGAGTCTGGAATTGGTGCTTCTTCGTCTACGCAACCGGGTGGGTCCTTTAAGGACTTTATGACAAGAGCTCCACCCCAGTTCAGTGGCGGTGGTGAGCCAGGGATGGCTCTGGCGTGGGAGCGTGAGGTAGAGGCCGCGTTTCGAGTTGCACATGTGGACCTGAGGGATATGGTTGGGTATGCGACGTATGTGTTGAGTGGAGGGGCATCCCAGTGGTGGAAGCCCATTGAGTCAGCGATGACATCTTCTGCAGTGTATGCGATGACGTAGGACCAGTTCAAGGCCGTGTTTGAGCTGCAGTACATTCCAATGGATGAGAGACAAGAGATGCAGAGGCGATTCCTTCATCTACAGCAGGGCGAGATGACAGTGCAGCAGTGTGTGGATCGATTTAATGAGTACTCGCAGTTTGCTACCCAGCACATTGCCACAGAGTAGCAAAAGGTCGATGCGTTTATTGATGGAGTGCGAAAAGATATCAGAGAGTTTGTTGGACCGCACAAGACTCCTACATTTGCTAGAGCGTTGGAGATGGCCCGCATAAGGGAGCGAGAGATAGCCAAGCAGAGAGAGAAGTCGTCTGTTCAGCGCTGACATGCGAGGACTCCTGAGCGATCCTCGAGAGATTGGAGGCATTCTAGAAATGATTCCAGGGAGCGGCAGCCAGATCATGAGCGACGTTCGGGCCAGAGTTCGAGAGACAGACGAGACAGAGATAGAGACAGAGACATGGGTGAAGATCGGAGGTCAAGTGGACCAACTCAGAGTCGACATTCAGGTGATCAGAGTCAGATGCAGAGATCGCAATATAGTGGGCAGGGTCAGAGCAGTGGGGGACAGAGGTCTCGAGATTGGGGCAGCAGGGTTGATAGTTCAGCGGAGGATCGAGAGTGCCCGAGATGCCATCGTCGCCACATTCGGCCGTGTATGCCCATATGTCACCGGCGCGGCCAGCGGGGGCATGCTGCCGCCACGTGCTTTTCTATTTCCTCCTTCTTTCCCATTTTAGAAAGTGTGAAGTATGTGTACCCTGTGTGTGTACGTGAGACGTTTCCAGTAGCAAAACAAGTTCCTTAAACCAAGAATTTGAAGCTGAAATTCAGACTAACTCTCACTATCATCTCCATCTTTGTGTTCTTGAGGCTTGAAGGTAAAAGACTATGAAATTGGTTCATGAATTCATATGAGTTGTTATGGATTTGTGTGAAAAGGGTTTTAAACTTGTATATGTTGATATATATCTTGGTTATACATGTTCTGGTGGCTGGAATCGAGTATAAGGGAGTTTAAAACTCCTGGCCAAATCTGAATGATGAACAGGGGAAGGGACAGCCGCCAGGAATCGCGGTCCTGCGGGCGCGGTTGCGACACGATCAGCTTGTACACGATCGCGATGGGGCGAGTGTGGGCGCGATCACGGTGTGGGGTTGGGTTGCTGTTTTGGGTTGTGGGCTAGGTTTTGTTGGGCTTTGGGTTCTTGGGTAAGTTGGGGCTATTTATGGGATCCGAGTCGGTTACGTGGTCAGTGTATAATTTGTTATGTGTATTCGTTGAGTTTGGTTTGTGTTAACCGTTGGGATCTGTGTGATTTCAGGGACGAGTCAACAGCGAACTGAGCCGAGTAAGAGATTGAGAGATTAGTGGATATATCAGGTGAGTACTCGAGTCTTTTCCAAACGAGCGCTCTATTTTTTGAGTCGTATTGTGTTATCTGTGTATGTGGTGATTTACTATGTACGATACAGGGACAGGAGCTTCACGTATGATTCCATCCTTATATATGTGATATATGTGCATAAGATGAGATCCAGTCCAGGGGTCCGTGATGAGTTCCATACGGACGGGGATTCGCGATGAGTGATCGCGCGGGTTGAATGTCCCTGACAGTCCTTGCGGCGTGTATACACGGCAGGGCCTGTAGTCGGTTCGTGCCTGTGCTATAGGGTTTTAGCTTACTACCACGGCCACAGTCGTTAGCTGAGGAAGGGTCCCCCTCAGTGATTGTGTGCAGGCTTTCAGATCTCATGCTATGTGTTCATACCTGCATAGTGATGGTGATTTCCAGAGACATGGATAGAGTTTGCGTTGTGTGTATGTGTTATGTGTATGTGTGTTACGTGTTTATACTGCAAAGTCTAACCCTCGTGTACTCACGAGCTTCCGAGCTTACGTATTCGAGTCTATCGCGTTCAGGGAACTAGAGAGGGGATCGGTAGCTGTGTTCGCTGGAGCGAGACGTGGGGACCTTTGTGTCTGTTTTGTGTATTAGTCAGAATAGTGCTGTATGTGATAGTTGATAGTCTAACGCTATATGCTAGCCCAGTTGGGTTAATCATCTGCATCGGATTGTGATATGTTTGTGTTAAAGGTTTTAATTAGTGTTTTGTAACATCCTCTGATATGTGTCATGTGGATTATATGCGATATTGTCACTTATGATATCGTGTTGACGTGGCTTTTTAGGGATCGGGAGGGGTGTTACAGTTTGTGTGTGCGTGTTTTTGTTTGAAAAAGAAAGGTCCGAGACTCACCATTTCAGGTGAAAGTCTCAGATGTATATGACCCAACACCAACCCCATCTCAACCTAATATAAACTAAGTATTTGTGTGGTGTTAAGTGTAAAGTTCTGAGACTCACCTTGTGGTGAAAGTCTCGGATCTTATGATCTGGATAGTAGCGAGTAGTAGCAGCAACAATAATTACTCTTAAGTAAATTCAAGTCTCTGATATGGAAACAGAAATATAAAGCAGCACTATAAGTGTTAAGTTTGTGTTGCAAATGTTCCTAACACTCACTTTTGAGTCTCGGATGTGGGAATTGTAACAGATTTAATAGGAACAACTTAAGTCTCGGATGTGTGTAAAAAACCAGCTGCCAAGTTTATTCCAATCTCGGATGTATGTGGGTATCATAGAGCAGCCCCTTATCCCTGTTTGTGTGTGTGTTCAATATATGCATACTATAGATACAAGATCCGAGATTTATTCCATGAGTAGTCTTGGATGTGTTAATAATTTAACAACCAAAAGATTGAGTTTAGGATGTGTGAGTGTGTATTTGAATTAGAAATGATCATCAATAGTTATGTGTGCAGCAGCCCACAGCAACCAAATTTAGACTAAGTAAAATGCAAGTTTTAGAAGTTTTGTATTGTGTGTATGTTCTGTCATTTAAATCACAACATCAACAGTGTGTGTGTGTGTGTTTTCTGACCTGTGGCAGCAACAATCTATGCCATTTTAATACAAACAAAGTGAATGTGTGTGCCTTGTATGTGTGATTCCAACAACCTTTTTCCTTTTCAACAAATCTCAGATATATGTGGGAAATTGAAACAGAAACAACAACAACCTTTCTATAAAATCTCGGAACTGAAGTAACAGTAGCAGCATCTAATATAGATATATATATTAGCATATGTGCAGCAGTCATGTGTGCTTGTGTGTGACAGAAACAACAGTGACAGCACCCAATACATATATATACACATACGTGCAGCAACATTTAGTTTGTGTGTGTTCTGTGAGTTTTGTACAGCAGCAACAATAAAACATATGTGCTATTATCAGTGTGTATAAATCTATCATGTGTGTATGATTATGGAGTAAACACAGAGATATATGTTGTGTGTAATTTGTGATTGTGGACATCAACATTTTAAAGCCCTATGTAAGTCATAATGTTGCAATTGTGTATGTGTATTTTATAAGTTTTGTAGGTGTATTCATAAATTGAAAACAGAAAGATAAAACAGTAGTAGCAGCCCCTTAACTGCCATTAGTATGCATGTGTGTCTTTCATTAAAAAACAGAAGTTTAGTGTGTGTGTGCAGGTGATAAAAACAGTAGCCCAACAGCCCTTAATCAAATAGCATAACAGAATGTTTAATGGGCTGTCCGTAACTCATCGTTGCTGAGTTTCGGTTGTTAAAGTTTAGTAACTCGCAAATATTTGTTCCTTAACACTTGATCCTATGTTTAATCCAAGCAATTGTGTGTGTGTTTTTGTCTTTAAAATAGAATTATAGCAGCATTGTTGACTGTAAAAACCAAAAGAGAAAATAGGACAGCAGCAGCGACGTTTTATACATGTAAATCATGTGTGTGTGATCAGTTAATAAAAACACAGCAGCTATACTCAAAAATATACATTTAAGTGTCAAGTCAAGTGTGCAGCCTTGTGTGAATGCATATGTATTTCAGCCATATAATTGATTAATACAAGCATGAGTTAGAAAAGATATACACATATGTAAGCATCAAGATAAGTGGGTATGATGTGGCAAATTTGCAATAGATTTACACAAATATGGGGAGCATGTTTGAAGTATATTAAGCTTATATGTATAAAAAACACATGATCATTATTCGAAATTACTTGAATTCATATGCATGTGAATGATGGCATTTCAATAAGCATGTTGTTCATTGCCATGAGAAACAAAGCAAAGCATAAAGGGATGTTTTATTAAGGAGTTATGCATTAAAGGTCATGAACATATATAAATTGACTATATGAATCATTCAAATGAATTAGTAGCATATATAGCACATTTATGCATAATATGTCATGATACGCATTCATATAAGTCAAAATGCAAGTAAAGCCAAAGAATGACCTAATAGGTCACACATATCCATGAAAAATGCATACAAGCGCATAAGGTCGTTAAAATCATGTCAACGCTAAGTCATAAGCTTAATTGTGATTCAACAAAGTCTGAAATGACATGATAAGTCAATAATGCAATAAGTCTTATGCATAAGCTACAGAAAGTTCAAGAATTCAACTGAAATACACAAATATGTGTGTAAAGTCAAGAAGCTTATGTAAATTGATTTCCAAACACTCCAACAGGTTCAGCTAAATCTGAATTATGTTATAAAGTCAAAGTCTATAAAGCCAAAGCCAAAAAGTTAAGCTAAAGTCTGTAAAGCTAAGACAAAGTCAGTGAAGCCAAGGCCGGTAAAACCGAGCTAAAGTCTGTAAAGTTAAAGCTAAATCCCGAGATAACTCAGGTGGTAGATATAATCCATTTGCCAAAGTCAAAGTCAACAGTCATGCCTTAAACAGTATCTGTGAGTTATAGATATAACTGTCTACATGCTTGTCTTCATGTGAGACATATTGTTATTCTAGTTTTAATTGAAAGTCTATATGCTCAGCTAGAATGTGACTTGTGCCCACCTTGGTACGGTGATGTCCTGTGGATCATGATAGCTTTTAATATATTATCCTGCACACATGTTTATACAACTGAAATCAGTCTTGGATATATATTGTTGTTGCTATCTTGATTCCTTACTTTGTATACATTCTGTCATTTGCCTTCTTGTTGATGTTTTCATATGCTTCTGCACAATTCAAGTCTGAATAAGCCTATGCCAGTCTACGAATAAGTCTACTCTGATGTCCGCCCACGTTGATTTACTGGTAGCTAGCCCAGTATGTGGTTGATCCCCACATTTAAAAGCGTGTGCGCGGTAATAAACATCATCCGTTCTTAAATCTTATCTCGCACAGTGTATGGCTGATAGCGGCAGCCTTGTTAAAATCGATCTTAAAGTCAAAGTCAGAGCATAAAGTCAAAAAGGTCTAAAGTCAAAAGTTAAGTCTCCGCTTTAATTTTCTTTGCATGTTAACTGCTAATCTATAATCTCATTAAGCCCAACGCTTACAGTTGTTGTTGAATCTTTTTACAGGAAAAGACAAAGAAAAAAGTCCGGTTGAACCAAGTCTTTAAGTACTGCAAGCCCAAATTTGAAGTTATTAGACCACTACTATATCTGCAATCGGTATTGACCGAAGACAATTATGGTGGTGGTTGGCTAGATGCAGGATTATGTATTGTGGCTATGTAATAGATTAGTGTCCTTGTGCCCTTTTGTAGTTTTGTTTTAAACTTGTTGTAAGATAATCCTAACTTCTGTAATATGACTTAATTCCGCACTTTATATAATCTCTCTTAGTTACGATTGATGTTGTATTGCTCCTTGGGACCTAGTCGTTAAGACTCCTCCGTAAGGTCGGGTCTTCACATAAATCCTTCATTGCAAAGGATTTATTTAGCTCCTTTTTCAACCTGTCAATTGTCAATTTTCTGGATATCATTGCCAACAAATAACATGTCATCAACATATAATAATAAAACAATGAAGTCTTTATCAGAAAATTTCTTGACAAAAACACAATGATCAGAGGTTGTCTTGGTGATTCCTGCATGCTCATGAATGATTCGAACTTTTTGTACCATTTCCTTGGAGCTTGTTTCAATCCATATAAACTCTTCTTCAGCTTGCAAACCATATGTACCTTTCCTTTCACTTTGAAACCTTCAGGTTGATCCATATAAATCTCCTCTTTTAAGTCACCATGGAGAAACGCCGTTTTCACATCTAGTTGCTCAATCTCTAAATCTATACTAGCAGCTAAACCAAGAACAACTCGAATAGATGACATCTTTACTACAAGTGAGAAGATTTCTCCAAAATCCACTCCTTCTTTCTGGTTAAACCCCTTCACAACTAACCTTGCATTATAACGTGGATGAGAATTATTTTCTTCAGTATACCAATTTGTTCTTGAGTGCTTTGTTAGGGTATTCGGGTTTGGTAATAAACAATAATAATAGAATCTTTGGCCTTGTATATTTTATGATCGTGAAAGTTCACTTTCCGAAAACAATAATTTGCCTAAAGCCGAGTGTCCAAATTTTGTTGTGGGATAATACACAAGAAGATTTCTTTTGCCCTAGACTCGTCATTGAACAAAGTTTGTATATATAGGCATGTTGGCAAGTAACCCCCAAAAACCAAGGGTTGTAACCACCACCATAAAGGCAAAGGTTGTAATTAACCACCATAAAGCCAAATGTTGTAACCACCACCATAAAGCCTAAGGTTGCCAAATGTTGTAACCACCACCATAAAGCCAAAGGTTGTGACCACTTCTTTTTGTGTGTAGACAATAAGAAGCGTGTGTCTTGATTCATGCCAATCTTATACAAGTGTGTACTCCACACACCCAAACTTGTTATAGGTCCAACCTGAATCAACTATCGGTTACACATTATGCTAAAATAATAACATTCCTTCCCCGTTTTAGCATAACAAAAAGAAACCATATATACAAACAAAACAAACTTATGCATAAATGAAAATGTCTTGAAGACTGAATTTTCATCTTAGCGAATTATACAAATCAAACATTCGAGAATCAGGGTGTTCTAAGAATTAAACCCTTCAACCCATTTGAATAGATGACGATAATCCACACAAAAGTTTAAACAATTCCAAAGTCTAAAAACCCGACACCATTTTATTTTAGCATTGTGTCCCATCCATTTGTGAATTAATACAAAGTTAAGTACAAAACTTTGCTGAAGTGGCTCAACTTCTTATTCATATAGGTGACCCTTTTCCATCATGCAACTGCACGAACATTTTATCAAAAGAAGTAATCCCTTTAACATTCAGTACCGAGCACATCCCTTGGGATGACCATAATAAACATGTGCTCCAATCTTATAGTGTAAGCTTTCCACATTGAATTCAACTTTTAGCATTATACTAAAAGGAAATTGGGTATGTTACCACATATGATTAAAAAGACTTCAATCCCATCCCGATAGCAGACTTGTGCACTAAGTCTCTTGTCAATCCTTTCATCAAGTGATCAACCAGATTTTGTTGAGATCTCACAAAATCAACTGAAATTACTCCATTCATGATAAGCTCATGAACCATGTTGTGTCTAACACCTAAATGCCTCGACTTGCCATTATACACTTGGCTATATGCCTTAGCCAAAGTGGCAGCACTATCACAATGAATAGAAATAGGCGAAATTGGTTAAGACCACAATGGAATCTCATAAATTTAATTCCTTAGACATTCAGCTTCTTTACCCGCAGTGGCTAATGCTACAAATTCAGGTTCCATTGTCAAATTGGTAATACAAATTTGCTTCTTAGAAGCCCACGAGATGGCGCCTCCCGCAAGTAAAAATACCCAACCACTTGTAGAAGAATGATCTTCTACATTGGTTATCCAAATCGCATATGTATATCCTTCTATTACCGAATGAAATCCGACGTAAGACAAATTATAATTCATAGTTCCCTTTAAATACGTAAGTACCCGCCTAATTGCTTGCCAATGATGAGTACTAGGATTACTAGTATACCTACTCAATTTCCCCACGACAAAACCAATATCCGGCCTTCTACTTGTCATGGCATACATCAAGCATCCAATTACCCTTGAATATTTAAGTTGTGAAATTGTTTTCATATTTGGCATAAGCTTCAAACTTGGATCAATTGGAGTACTTACCGGAGAACAATTCAAATAATTAAATTTCTTTAGTACTTTCTCAATGTAATGAGACTGTGACAAAGAAATTCCCTTGTTCTCTCTTTTAATCCTTATACCAAGAATTACATCGGCCTCCCCCATATCTTTCATGGAGAATTTTTTATGACAAAAATTCTTTTGTTATATCAACTTGATTTTGGTCGGTACCAAAAATCAACATGTCATCAATATATAGACAAATTATAACTCCTTTACTGGAATTATCAAATTTGCTATATACACATTTGTCACATTTGGTTAAATTGAAACCGCTTGACAAAATTACCTCATCAAATTTGTGATGCCATTGTTTAGGTGTTTTTTTAAGTCCGTAAAGAGATTTAATCAACCTACAAACTTTATGCTCATTTCCGGGCATAACAAAACCTTCCGGTTGTTTCAAGTACACTTCTTCATCCAAATCACCATTCAAAAATTCCATTTTGACATCCATTTGGTGAATTACCAAATCGTGAATTGCCGCGAGAGCAATTAACAATCTAATCGTGGATATCCGTGCAACCGGAGCATAAGTATCAAAGTAGTCAATCCCTTCCTTTTGTCAGAAACCTTGTATGACTAAACGAGCTTTGAACTTATCAATTGACCCATCAACTTTCGTCTTCTTTTTGAAGATCCATTTGCAACCCAAAGGTTTACAACCGGGTGGCAAATTAGAAATCTCCCCAGTGTTGTTACCCATTATGGAATCCATTTCATCATTGATGGCTTCCTTCCAAAATGCAACATCTTGAGATTTCATAGCTTCTTCGTATGTCATAGGATCACCCTCTATATGAAAACAATAAGAGTATTGAGACTGAATATTATCTCGTGATCCTTCAACAAAATAAAGTTGAAAATCCGAGCCAAAAGACTTGGGTTTTCGAACTCTTATCACTTCTACGAAGTTCGGATGTCTCTTTAATAGTTTCAACTAAAGATTCAAACTTCTTGGTACCACTTATACTAGCATTTGAAATTGGCACCAAGTCCTTTGGTCTAACAATTGATGAGAATCTTGTCTCATCAAACATTGCATCCCTTGATTCTATAACCGTATGATACGAAATGAAATCATTAGATTCAATCACATAGAATCTATAGGCCTTGGAATGCTCCGCATATCCAATAAAAACGCATTCAAGACCCCTTTCACCCGAAGTTTTCCTTTTGGTATCTGGCAATTTACAATTGCACGACATCCCAAACTCGAATAAAATTCAAGTTTGGTTTCTTCTTGAACCGAAGTTCATAGGGAGTAATCTTGTTCCTTTTATTAGGAACACTTTTTAACAAATAACAAGTCGTTAACATGGCTTCTCCCCGAAATCCCTCACTCAATCTTGAGTAAGATAACATGGAATTACCATCTCTTTTAGGACCTGATTTTTCCTTTCCGAAATTCCATTTTGTTGAGGCGTATATGGAGCTATAGTTTCATGAATAATTCCTACAGATTGAAAGTACATATGATCCATATAATCACCACCTCTATCCGTACGGAACTTTTTAATTAAAATATTTTGTTGCAACTCAACTTCCGTTTTGTAAATTTTAAATTTATCCAATGCTTCATTTTTATAATGTAAAAGAAATACATAACAAAATCTTTAAGCATCTTCAATAAAAATAACAACATACTTTTTATTTCCCAAAGACGGAGTTGCGTGAAAATCACATAGATCACTATGTACAAGTTCCAATACGTTAGAAGTTCTTTCAACACCTTTGAATGGTTTCTTAGTGATTTTATTTAACATGCAAGTCTTACATTTTTCATCAATTATGTCAAAAGCCGGAATTAAATTATCTTTTGACATATCCATCATTCGTTTAAAATGAACATGACCAAGTCTAGCATGCCACAATTAAGAATCACTAATTTTATTCTCAACATTGAAAACTGTCATGGAACTAGAAACTTTCAAGTTCAACATAAACATGCCATTACACAAATAACCAAATCCATAAAAAATACCACACTTAGAAAGTATAAACTTGTCCGATATAAACACTTGCTTGAATCCTAACTTATTGAAAACACCCCCGGAAACAAGATTCTTTCGAATCCCCGGTACCAACAAAATATTACACAAAACAATTGCTTTTCCGGAACCAAAACATAAACAAACTTCACCACGTCCCACAATAGAAGCTGTTGACTCGTCCCCTATGTGTAAAACCGAACCATCATTGACCAACTCAAACTTCGGGAACCATTTCCGATATTTACATACATGAGTAGTAGGTCTCGAGTCAATCCACCAAGCAATATCATCATTCTGCACATAGAATGATTTATCAATCATAGATACATAATTATCACTATAATTAATGCTAGTATCAAAAACATCAAGAATATCACCTTGATTTGGTTTCGGGTCTTGGTTTCGAGAACCATTTCCCTTGCTCTTACTAGCACCTTGCTTGTTCTTTCTATTGTTCATACCAACACGACAATCACGCTTGAAATGTCCATCAAGACCACACTTCCAACACACCTTTTTAAGTTTCTTGTTCGGAGTGTCATTGGTATCCTTAAACTTTTGTTTAAAACCGGACTTGGCATCCTCTTTGTTTTCAACCATATTCACAGAAGATGGTTCAACAATATTCTTGCCCTTATCCTTGTCACTTTCATGCGCCCGAAGATATTCTTCTATGCGCAAATGACTACCAAGTTGAATCAACGTCAACCCTTCCTTGTTGGGTTTTAAAGTGTGTTTATAATCCTTCCAAGATGGTGGTAATTTATTGATGTTACTTGAAACAGAAATAGACTCAACTATTTTAAGACCGTGTTGGGCAAATTGTCCGAGTATACGAAGCAATTCGTTATATTGCTCGATCATTGGCCGAGTTTCAACCATTTTATAATTATTAATTTCGCTAACAAGAAATTTCTTGCTAGATGCATCTTCGGCCAAATACTTGGATTCAAGTTGATTCCATAATTCTTTGGCAGATTCAACGTTTTGATAAATATGAAAAAAGGATCGATCATACCATTTAAGAAGTGTCCACGACAGATGTAGTCGTCGTTTTCCCATTTGTTTCGCTTCCTCGTCATCTCCACTGTTTCGTTCTCAATGACTTTTGGCATGGGATTGCTCAAAACGTACATCACCTTCAATGTTGTGAGATGAAAGTGCATCTTCTTTGGCCACCGACGAAAGTCTTAACCCTCGAACTTGTCAAGCTTTTGCAAACTTCGACGTCATATCCTTCAACGATTCCACCATTATTCTTCACGAAATTTTGTTGTCGATTATTGGCTATTCGGGTTTGGTAAGAAACAACAATAATAGAATCGTTGGCCTTGGATATCTTATGATCGTGAAAGTTTATTTTTCGACAATAATAATATGCCTAAATGTAACATCCTCAGATCTAACTTATTGTAATTTAGATAAATTAATTGGATATGTTGTAATTTGTATAATTAAGTTGGATTACGAAAATGATTATGTATCTGGATATTTGAAAGTTGGTTGCTATTTTAAGAAATTAAGAAGTTTGAGAATTTTAAATTATTATTATGGAGTATTATGATTTATAATGGATAGTAATGATAAAACTAAGACAAAATCAGTATTTAGTGAAATCAGATAAGTGGAGGAGCCACTTATGACAATACCCGAAACTTTGGAATAAACGACTCTTTGAGTCTTTCATTCTCATTTCCATCTATCATCACAAAGCTCTCAATCTCACTCTAAATCTGCTGAAATTCGAATTTGAGGAACAAGATTCGTGGAACTTATCTGATTATAAACAAGATTTAAGTGGATTTAAGGTAAGAAATTTGTTTTAAAGTTTGAGGTTTTATTTTGAGAGTTATAAAGATGAAATTCAGAATTAGAATCTGAAAAATGTTGATGCATGTATGTTTAATCAGTTGGAAATCAATAGTTGAACATCACTGAAGCTCCAGAAACAAGAATCGTTGGTTAATTCATCCTAAAAGGTAATAAATCTGACTTTTTTATGAAGTTATGTGTTCTTGGGGTTTTTCCTCATTTTTGGTCGAATCTGGACGAATGTGAGTATTAATGATATGGAAAATGATGTAGAAACATTCAAGATATGTTAATATAACATTATTATGGATTGCATGTTGTTAGATTTGAGTTTTTAGAAATTTTAGTGCAAAAGCCGTAGCTGTGACCTGCAAAACTGCTGGTGAACTCGGCGAGTTACCAAGAACACTTGAATAAATCTTCAAAAATTCATAAGTGATGGATCCGAATTCGGTTGGGACCCGAATTCGGATGTGAACCGAACTTAGATGGAACCGAACTTGAAAAAGAATCGAACTCGGATATGACCCGAATTCGGATGGGTCAAAGTAATTCGGATGGGTCCGAAATCCGGTCGAGGGTCCGAACTTCGGACCTGAACTCGGCGAGTTCTATGCTGTACATGTGTAATTCGGATGGATTATTAAGGACCCAAATTGATGGACAAATAATCACACTTTCGGGATATCTTTTGTACTATATTAAGGTATATAATGAAGGGTTATTTGGGAATGATAACACACTAAATGATGGTTTTTAATGTGAGTTTCGGTTGATGGTTCCGAATGTTGTAATACTTTTATTTGTACAAATTGATGCTAATTTGTTAAAGAACATGTAATGATGATATGTTTATCATATGAAAATATAACAGGTCCCTTGTGGTGTTGTTTAACCCACAGTGGGGTACTTTGTGATCCGGTTGAAAGCCCGAGGAGAAATAAGATAACTGAAAGTTTAATAACACACCCACTGTGAGTACATATAATTTCACATGTTTATATCTGCTTTATGTTAGCTATTGCCTGCTGAGACATGTTGCTTCATTATCGTTTGGAATTTTACTAACTTGCGTAAATTTAGATGCACATTCATACTTGTTGCATGTCCGTTCTTTTGTTGTGCATCTATCGATGGACCGGCGGGTAAGTCATCCCCGATGTTATGTCTGTCTCAGATGGTTGGTTTATATGCCGAGCTTTGGGCTCGTAGGAGCGACGGCTCAAGTGTGTCATACTTTGTGTACGTGGAGAGTGCACGACGTGTGTCGTCGGTGCTACTCTTGTGGGATTCATAAAGATTTATAAAATGCGTAAATCTGTGTATTCACTAAGCATTCGCTTACCCCTCAGTTGTTTAATTTTTACAGGAAAATGAAATTCTGCTGCCGGACCATCTAGTTAGGTCGTTTTTGAAGTTTTGGAAGATATCAACTACTCAATCGGTAATTGTGCTATGGGACCAATGTTGTAATATGTTTGGGATGATTGTAATAAAGTTTGAGTATGTAGATTTAGACTTGAAACCTTGTAGCACCGTAGGGTGTTTGAAACAGTTGTAAGTTTTGTTATGTACTTTTATGCTTCCGCACTGTAATTTAAGCATTCAGATCATTATGTAATAATTTATGTGGTGTTTAATCCTGGGTGTAATTGTAACGGTGGTTTGTTGTGGCAAGGGTGTCACATGTAATGGTATCAGAGTAGTAGTTTGAGATTCAAGTGTCCGTGAGGTCTTGGTCTCAAACATTAAGTGATGATATGTAGTGGTTTAAGTAATGATCTGAACTAAGAGACGGTTACGATCTAGTAGTCATAGGAGATTGACTATCATACGGGACAATTGGGTGATGTCTTTAAATAAATGACATGTTACTACACAAGTTATATGTGTTATATTTCAGAACATGTCTGGAGGAGGAATGACACCCGAAGAAACAAGAGAAATGATGCTAGCCATGATGGCTGAGCAAAATCAGATGATTCAAGATCAGTTTCGGGCTCGAGATGAGGCCGAAGCCAAGAGAAGGAAGAAAAGAGAAAGAATAAGGAAAAAGAGGGGGGCAACAATGATGAACAAGATGACAATACTGGGTCATCTAACAAACCCAAAGGTTGTCGTTTCAAGGACTTCAAAGGAAATGGGGCCGTCGAGTTTAATGGACTGGGTGATGCTATTGCCGCACTAGAATGGATAACAGCAACCGAACGGACATTCCGAATCAGCGACTGTGCTGAGAAGAACATGGTTCGGTATGCTACTGCTATGTTCACCAATGATGCGATTATGTGGTGGAATTCCATGGTTAACGCATTAACCTTGGAAAAAGTGACTGTTATGACTTGGGCTGAGTTCACTGACTTATTCACTCAGCAGTACTGTCCGGTTGATGAGCGCCGAAGACTGGAGGCAAAGTTTATGGCATTGATGCAGGGGACTAAGACTGTGTCCCAGTATGCTGTGGAATTCACGAGGTTGAGTTTGTCTGCGCCTCATCAAGTTGATACCGAAGAAAGGAAAGTAACCAGGTTCAAGGCTGGTTTGGATATAGAGATTAGAAGAGTTATGAGCAACGTGCGCTACACTACGTTTGCTGGCTTACTTGAGGTTGCAAGAAATGTAGAACAAATTCTGATCATGTAGGGTTACTCAATTGGGTCTGCTGCTGCTTCCACTAACCCAACACAGCCCGTCACCCCCGAAGCGTCAACGTGAAGGGGGATATTCTGGTTCCGCTCGATCATCACAGTATTCACCACAGCAGTCTTATCGCCGATTATCTGGGTCTTCTGGTCGTGCTCGTGCCTATTCCATCAACACCAAACCGCGGTATTGTAATAAGTGCCACTTGGAACACTTCGGCAAGTGCACTAATGGTCGCGCTTGCTTTTGCTGTCCAGAGTTGGGTCATTTTTAGAATAATTGCCCAAGGAAAGTTGATGCTTGCCATAAGTGTGGTGTATGGGGGAATTACAGTAGGAATTGCAGAAAGAATGATCCAGATGATGCTGCTCCATCTTCGACCCGATCATCAGGGGGATCTAGTAGTGGTTCAGTCAACCGCCGGAACCAGCCACAAAGGGCACCGGCCCGTGCATTTCAGATTACCGTAGAGGAGGCTAGGGAAAACCAGGAGGTGGTTACTGGTATGTTTATCGTCAACTCTTTGCCTGCAAGAGTGTTATTTGACTCGGGTGCCAATAGATCTTTTGTATCTACCATGTTTGCACAACAACTGTCTATGCCTCTGTCTAAGTTGTCTGCTATACTTGAATTTGAAACTGCTAGTAACACTCTAGTCAAAGTAGATCACGGCGTATAACGTAACTGCACATTAGTGATTGAAGATGTAGTATTCAATTTGGACCTGATTCCTATTGAATTCAGTGAGTTTGATGTAATAGTTGGGATGAATTGGTTGATAGAGAATGAAGCCCATATAGTGTGTAAGAAGCGTCTGATAAAGATAACTACTCCGGAGGGGCGTGAGATCTGTATATACGGGGATAGGAGAAGCGGAGATCTATGTTTGTTAACCATTGCAAAAGCCCGAAAGCTTGTTGCAAAGGGGTGTGACGCCTACCTGGCATATGCTATTGATGCCAAGGCTGAGAAGAAAACTGTGGCCGATGTGCCTGTTGTATCACAATTACCGGATGTGTTTCAGGAAGACTTGTCTGGCGTGACGCCTGAGAGACAAGTGGAGTTTCAAATTGATCTGATCCCTGGAGCTGCACCGGTAGCTCGTTCTCCGTATCTTCTTGCTCCTACTGAGATGCAAGAAATGATGAAACAACTCCAGGAGTTGTTGGATAAGGGCTTCATTCGACCGAGTTCATCACCATGGGGAGCCCCTGTTTTATTTGTGAAAAAGAAAGATGGCACAATGCGAATGTGCATTGACTACCGGGAGCTGAATAAGTTGACATTAAGAACAAGTATCCGTTGTTGAGGAAAGATGACTTGTTTTATCAGCTACATAGGGCAAGTGTGTTTTCTAAGATTGATTAGACATCAGGGTACCATCAGTTGAAGGTACGAGAAGATGATGTGCCTAAAAAAGCATTCAGAACTCGGTATGGGCATTACGAGTTTCTGGTGATGCCTTTTGGGTAAACCAACGCCCCGGCTGTCTTTATGGATCTGATGAACAGAGTTTGCAGACCGATGCTAGATAAGTCGGTGATCGTGTTCATTGACAACATTTTGGTGTATTCCAAGTCTGAGGCCGAGCATGCTGTTCATTTAACAGAGTTATTGGAGTTGTTAAGAAAGGAAAAGTTGTATGCCAAGTTCTCAAAATGTGAGATTTGGCTACGACAGATTCAGTTTTTAGGTCATGTTATTTCGGGAGCTGGGATTTCTGTAGATCCAGCTAAAGTTGAAGCCATAAGAAACTGGGAACCGCCTCATTCAGCTACAGAAGTCAGAAGTTTTCTTGGGTTGGCGGGCTACTATCAGAGGTTTATAAAGGATTTTTCTAAGATTGCAGTTCCTTTGATTTTATTAACGAAGAAGAATGCACCGTTCGTATGGGAAACTGTGCAGCAGGAGGCTTTCGAGATCTTGAAGAAGACGCTAAGTGAAGCGCCGATACTTGCCCTACCAAAGGGTAATGAGGATTTTGTAGTATACACGGACGCATCGAGATTGGGGTTGGGCGCTGTACTGATGTAGCGTGGAAAGGTAATCGCGTATGCCTCGAGACAGTTAAAGCAGCACGAAGAGGATTATTCTACTCATGATCTTGAGTTGACAGCTGTCACCTTTGCATTGAAGTTGTGGAGACATTATCTGTATGGAACTAAGTGTCAACTCTACACGGACCATAAGAGTTTGAAATACATCTTCAGTCAGAAAGAACTTAATATGAGGCAAAGACGATCTATGGAACTTATTAAGGACTACGATTGTGAGATACTGTACCATCCTGGAAAGGCTAACGTGGTAGCCGATGCTTTGAGTCGCAAAGCTTACTCTAAGGATTGTTGTTATATGATGACGTCTACTATGTTAACCTCCACTATTATTGATGATATTAAAGCCGTTTAGGAGGAAGCTTTGAAGGAAGAGAATGTTGGTGCTGAGGATATTAGAGTACAGATTAAGAATATGGAAACAAACGAATCTGGATTGAAAGGAATTTATGGAAGGATCTGGGTGCCGAAGTTTGGTGGTATGAGAAAGGTGATTATCGAAGAAGCACATCAATCCAAGTTTTCTGTACATCCCAGGAGTACAAAGATGAACAGCGAGCTGAAAGCAGAGTTTTGGTGGCCCGGATTGAAGAAGGACATTGGGCAATTTGTTGAAAGATGTCGGACTTGTCGGCTTGTGAAAGCCGAACACCAGCAACCATACGGCAGTTTGCAACCGCTTCCCATTCCGGAATGGAAGTGGGAACACATAACCATGGATTTCGTCACCAAGTTGCCAAAGACTAGGCGTCAACACGATGCGATGTGGGTAATTGTTGATAGATTGACCAAGTCGGCACACTTTATTCCGATAAGAGAGAGTTATTCTTTGGAAAAGTTAGCACTTTATATGGACGAGATTGTTGCTAGACATGGAGTGCCTAAGTCTATTGTATCTGATCGGGATAGCCGATTTACTTCAAACTTCTGGTGGGCTTTGCAAGAGGGATTGGGTACAAGGATCGCTATGAGTACGGCTTATCGACCGCAAACCGATGGCCAAAGTGAAAGGACCATCCTAACACTTGAAGATATGATGCAGTCGTGTGTATTGGATCTCGGTGGTAATTGGGACAATCATTTGCCATTGATAGAGTTTTCGTATAATAATAGTTACCATGCGACAATAAAGAAAGCACCGTTTGAGGCATTGTATGGGAGAAACTGGAGAAACGCCGATTGCTGGGCCGGCATTGTTACAAGAGACAAATGAGAAGATACAGTTGGTGCGACAGAACATGAAAGCGGCCCAGGATCGCCAGAAAAGTTATCACGATAGAAGACACAAACCAATCAGTTTTGATGTGAATGATTGGGTATATCTGAAAGTATCACGTATGAGAGGTGTAACTCGTTTTGTAAAGAGAGGCAAGTTGCTCCGAGATTCGTCGGACCATTTAGGATAATAGAAAAAGTTGGAAGCCAGTCTTACCGTTTAGAGATGCCTGAAGAGATGTCGGGCATACATCCAGTGTTCCATGTGGGAAATCTTCGAAAGTCATCCACTACCGGAAATGAGGATTGGGCCGATCATACTGAGCTGCAGATTAATGAAAGGCTTCGGTATGTTGAAGAGCCGGAGTGTGTTTTAGATACTAAAGTAAAGAAGTTGAGGAGCAAAGTGATAGAGATGGTGCTTGTACGTTGGAAGCATCATAAAGGAGCCAATCATACCTGGGAAACTAAGTCTGAAATGATGAAGAAGTATCCGCAACTTTTTGGATCCAAATAACTTCGAGGACGAAGTTTGAGCGTGGTGGAGCCCATGCTGTAACATCCTCAGATCTAAATTATTGTAATTTAGATAAATTAAGTAGATATGTTGTAATTTGTATAATTAAGTTGGATTATGAAAATGATTATGTATCTGGATATTTGAAAGTTGGTTGCTATTTTAAGAAATTAAAAAGTTTGAGAATTTTAAATTATTATTATGGAGTATTATGATTTATAATGGTTAGTAATGATAAAACTAAGACAAAATCAGTATTTAGTGAAATCAAATAAGTGGAGGGGCCACTTATGACAATACCCGAAACTTTGGAATAAAAGACTCTTTGAGTCTTTCATTCTCATTTCCATCTATCATCACAAAGCTCTCAATCTCTGTCTAAATCTGCTGAAATTCGAATTTGAGGAACAAGATTCGTGGAACTTATCTGATTATAAACAAGATTCAAGTGGATTTAAGGTAAGAAATTTGTTTTAAAGTTTGAGGTTTTATTTTGAGAGTTATATAGATGAAATTCGGAATTAGAATCTGAAAAATGTTGATGCATGTATGTTTAATCAGTTGGAAATCAATAGTTGAACATCACTGAAGCTCCAGAAACAAGAATCGTTGGTTAATTCGTCCTAACAGGTAATAAATCTGACTTTTTTATGAAGTTATGTGTTCTTGGGGTTTTTCCTCATTTTTGGTCGAATCTGGACGAATGTGAGTATTAATGATATGAAAATGATGTAGAAACATTCAAGATATGTTAATATAACATTATTATGGATTGCATGTTGTTAGATTTGAGTTTTTAGAAATTTTAGTGCAAAACCCGTAGCTGTGACCTGCAAAACTGCTGGTGAACTCGGCGAGTTCATGGGTGAACTCGGCGAGTTCCCAAGAACATTTGAATAAATCTTCAAAAATTCATAAGTGATGGATCCGAATTCGGTTGGGACCCGAATTCGGATGTGAACCGAACTTAGATGGAACCAAACTTGAAAAGAATCGAACTCGGATATGACCCGAATTCGGATGGGTCAAAGTAATTCGGATGGGTCCGAAATCCGGTCGAGGGTCCGAACTTCGGACCTGAACTCGGCGAGTTCCCTGAGCCAACTCGGCGAGTTCTATGCTGTACATGTGTAATTTGGATGGATTATTAAGGACCCGAATTGATGGACCAATAATCACACTTTTGGGATATCTTTTGTACTATATTAAGGTATATAATGAAGGGTTATTTGGGAATGATAACACACTAAATGACGGTTTTTAATGTGAGTTTCGAATGACGGTTCCGAATGTTGTACTACTTTTATTTGTACAAATTGATGCTAATTTGTTAAAGAACATGTAATGATGATATGTTTATCATATGAAAATGTAACAGGTCCCTTATGTTATTGTTTAACCCACAGTGGGGTACTTTGTGATCCGGTTGAAAGCCCGAGGAGAAATAAGATAACTTAAAGTTTAATAACGCACCCACTGTGAGTACATATGATTTTGCATGTTTATATCTGCTTTATGTTAGCTATTGCCTGCTGAGACATGTTGCTTCATTATCGTTTGGAATTCTACTAACTTGCGTAGATTTAGATGCACATTCATACTTGTTGCATATCCGTTCTTTTGTTGTGCATCTATCGATGGACCGGCAGGTCGCATCTGTTATTCCGATGTTACTGCGCTATATGACCCGGAGCTGATCCCTCCGAGGTTTTGGTAGGCAGTAAGTCATCCCCGATGTTATGTCTGTCTCAGATGGTTGGTTTATATGCCGAGCTTTGGGCTCGTAGGAGCGACAGCTCAAGTGTGTCGTACTTTGTGTACGTGGAGAGTGCACGACGTGTGTCGTTGGTGCACTCTTGTGGGCTTCATAAAGATTTATAAAATTCGTAAATCTGTGTATTCACTAAGCATTCGCTTACCCCTCAGTTGTTTAATATTTACAGGAAAAGGAAAATCTGCTGCCGGACCATCTAGTTAGGTCGTTTGTGAAGTTTTGGAAGATATCTACTACTCAATCGGTAATTGTGCTATGGGACCAATGTTGTAATATGTTTGGGATGATTGTAATAAAGTTTGAGTATGTAGATTTAGACTTGAAACCTTGTAGCACCGTAGGGTGTTTGAAACAATTGTAATTTTTGTTATGTACTTTTATGCTTCCGCACTGTAATTTAAGCATTCAGATCATTATGTAATAATTTATGTGGTGTTTAATCCTGGGTGTATTGTAATGGTGGTTTATTGTGGCATGGGTGTCACACTAAAGCCGGGTATCCAAATTTTGTTGTGGGATAATACACAAGAAGATGTCTTTTGCCCTAGACTTGTCATTGAACAAAGTTTGTATATATAGGCATGTTGGTAAGTAACCCCAAAAACCAAGGGTTGTAACCACCACCATAAAGCCAAAGGTTGTAATTAACCACCATAAAACCAAAGGTTGTAAACGCCACCATAAAGCCAAAGGTTGTAACACGACCATAAAGCCAAATGTTATAATTAACCGCCATAATGCCAAAGGTTGTAACCACTTGTTTTTGTGTGTAGACAATAAGAAGCGTGTGTCTTGATTCAGGCCAACCTTATATAAGTGTGTACCCCACACCCCCAAACTTGTTATAGGTCCAATCTGAATCTACTACTGGTTACACATTATGCTAAAATAATAACATGCTTTCCTACCCTTAGGTAACTCAACAAGCTCATAAGTATGACTTTCTTGTAGGGACTCCATCTCTTCAATGATTGCAGTCTTCCATTTTTCTTTTTCATCATGTTTAATGGCTTCTTGATACGACTCATGTTCTCCTCCATCAGCTAATAACACATAATCATGCGGAGAATATCTTGTGGAAGGTTGTCTTTCTCTACTCGAACTTCTTGGTTGAACTGCACCTGATTGTTCTTCAGTATGTACAGTATGTACACGAGCTTCTTGTTCATCAACTTGAAAAGGAAGTTCTTGTCCATCATGTTGGTCATTTTGATCATCAACCTGTGAAGGAAACTCTTGTTCATCTTGTTGTTCAATTTGTTCATCAATATGTTGGGGAAACTCTTCTTGATCATGCCAGTCAACATGTTCATCAACATGTACATGAAATTCTTGTGCATCTGTTTTCTTTGCTTTGTCGATGTCTTCAATTCTATGGTTTGATCTTCCATAAACACTACATCACGACTCCTGACCACCTTTTTTTCAATTGGATCACAAAGTTTGTAGCCAAATTAATCCAAACCAAACCTAATTAAAACACACTGTCGTGACTTACTTTCGAGTTTGGATCTTTCATCTTTTGGAATATGCACAAAAGCATTACACCCAGAAAGTCACAAATGATCATAAGATACATCCTTACCTGTCCAAACCTTTTTCAGGCACTTCAAAATTCAAAGGGACACTAAGTGAATTATTATGTACATGAACAATGGTACTTAAAGCCTCACCCCAGAAGGATGCTCAAAGCCTTGCATGAGAAAGTAAGCATTGAATTCTTTCAACGGGAGTCCTATTCATCCTTTCAGTTAAACCATTCAATTGAGGTGACTTTGGAGGAGTTTTCGGATGTCGAATACCCATATCTTTGCAATATTTATCAAATGGTCCAGAATACTCACCTCTTCGAACATCCCTAATACTTGATCTTTAGTATTTAAAATATAGACCCATAACTTCCTTGAGTGATCATCAATAAATGTTACAAAGTAACGAGAACCACCAATTGTTGGAATCTTCATCGAACACACACATCAGTTTACACAAGATCAAGTAAGTTCTCCTTTCTAGTAGGCGGTTGATGTAACAACCTAATTTTGAGCTAGTCGTAAAATCAGTAATATTTTGAGCCAATAATGTAATGATGTTACATTATTTGAATTATAATTTAATTAAGTAATGAAATATTTAATTAAATTAAATAAATATTTATATTTATGAATTAATAAATTATTAAAGAAAATTAAATAAAAGAGATATAATATACAAAAATGAAAGTGGGTTAGCTAGCAAATATAACTAGATGACGTATATAAACGAGAATTATATTCAAAAACTCAGATTTCGCTCTCTCTCTCTAACTCTCTCTCTAACTTTCTCTCTCTACTCTCTCTCTACCTTCTCTCTAAAATTTCTCCTAAACCGACCGTCCGATTATCAAGATATATATACCGTTAGGAAGATCTCGGAGAATACTACGCGAATATACTAGTTCCTGCGTGAATCCATACGAAGAGGTAAGATTTTATATTTTTACGTTTTATATATATACGGTATTCTCAAATCTGTTAAGTTTTATGAAATTTAAAGCTATTTTTATGGAATTTAACTAGAATAAGTATAATATAATCGAGCATAGGCTTAATATTGATCATATTTGTGATTTATGCCTTAGAAAATTCATGTTTTAGAGTTGCAAATATGATCAGATTCGAGAACATTATGATCAGATTCGAAAATGCATAGAACAGACTCGAAATGAAACTAGATTTGAAATATACTCGAATCTAACCATTAGATTCGAAAATGCTTAGATTCGAAGACCATGCATAGAATCGAACTCATACACCTTCGAGTCTAGGTGATTAGATTCGAGACACACACCCACACAATTCAAGTTTAGATAATTAGATTCAAATGGTGTAAGTCAATAGATTCGAAATCTATGCATGAGTAGGAGTGGTTCGAATCTAAGCAAGCAGATTCGAAACATGCATGTGTTGGAAGGGTTCGAATCTAAATTCGAATCTAAATTCGAATCTATTCCTTTAATTCAAGTCTGGATTTGTTCCAAGCCTAAGATTAATTTCTAAATCAGATTAAGTTATTAAACAACCTATTATAATTAAAAATATAATATGGTTATGATAAAACTCACAAAATTCTATATATATATATGTACCGACCTTTTGAGAATATTAATAAGACAAAGAATGAGTTATGAATGAACAAGTTATCAGAATCAGATAAAATAAAGATTAGAATGAGTTATGAATGAACAAGTTATCAGAATCAGATAAAATAAAGATTTAAAGATAAAAGGCGATGATATTAATATGATTTGATATGATAAAATTGGACAGGTTCAGTGAAATTCTGAACAAAGATTTAAAGATTTATAAAGCGGGTCCGATTTGATTTGACAGAGAACAGATTGACAAAATCCTGAGATAAACTCAGGTGGCAGATTCATATATCTGTTTGACCAAGACCCAACACTGTGAGTTATAGATATTCAAATTGAACATGCATAGATCCGGTTGAGATATATTGTTGCTGATAGATTATTGACATTCACTTTATCAGCTGGAATGAGACCTGTGCACACCATGGATGGGTGTTGCCCAGTGGATCATGATAGCTATTTGATTATCTTTTCATATTGCATTTATTATTGCTTCAGACTTTGCATTATGATTCATTGTTATCATGATTTCTAAGACCTATGCTTATATCATTGATCAGACATTTGATAGAATTGATTCAGCTTGACTAGCCATTATGGTCTATTGTTCTAGACCCGGCTATTTCACCAGTTCTTATGAACTTGGTAATGACCTCCGATGTTCCGCCATATTGACTTACTGGTAGCTAGCCCAGTATGTGGCTGATCCCCACGATTTAAGCGTGAGTGTGGCTTGAACATCATCCGATTCTATGATTTTATATCTCAATCATGAGGGCTGTAGCGGCAGCCAAGACATATCACGCTTAGATTTATGACTCCGCTTGACACGCATGTTAATATTGAAAATCTATAAACTCACTAAGCTTTGCTTACAGATGTTGCATTATAATTTTACAGGAAAAAGCAAAGGAAAGTCACCTGCCGGACCTAGTTCTTAGGTCTTACACGATCAAGACAGAAGTATCATAGACCTCTACTCAGCGAACTCATTTTGGTACTAATTGGATGATGATGTTATAGTGATCTGGGTAGATTTATTTTGATAATATGATGACATGAATTAGATTAGACTTGCGCCCTTTATAAGTTTAATTTAAAATTTGTAATCTGTATTAAACTTAAATCCTAATAATTTGTACTGTAATTAAATTTTCCGCATTATAATTACTCTATCTTAGTATGGTTGATATCGTATTGCATGAATTGGGACCTAGACTGGTGAGAACTGCCCCGTAAGGGGTGGTCTTCACAGGATGGTATCAAAGCCCATAGTTTGAGTGAATCAAGTATTACGTGAGTATACTTGATCTCAAACTGAAGCAATACATATGTATCAATCATTTAGGTGGTTTGAACTGAGATAGGATGTACAGACTATTAGGATGGGAAAAAGGGTACATAGATCTAAGTCTATAAACTGATAGTTAATTGATTTTAATTTTCAGTAGAAGATGTCAGGATCAGGATCAGGTGACATACCAAGCAACATGACCCCACAACAAATGTTTGAGATGATGCAACAATTACTAGCACAACACTCAGAACAACAGAATAAGATTATGCAAGAACAGTTTCAGGCCAGAGATGAGGCCGAAGCTAAAAGACGTAATGATAAGAAAAATAAGCGAAAAGATAAGCAAGTCCAGAATGAAGAATCTGATTCTGATAATTCAAATCCAGAAACCCAAATAGCTCAGCCAAAAGGCTGCAAATTTAAAGATTTTAAAGCCAGCGGTGCCCTGAACTTCGAGGGTACTGTAGATCCGATTCAGGCGATGGATTGGATCAGTCATACGGAAGAAATTTTTAGAATCTCTGACTGTTTAGATTCTAAGAAAGTAAGCTATGCGTCTGCACTATTTGTGGGAGCTGCACGTGCCTGGTGGAAAACCCAGCGAAGTATCTATGGTGAGGAGGTAATTCAGACTTTAGAATGGGAGCAGTTTCTTGAAATGTTCAATGCGAAATACTGCCCGATTGACCAACGAGATAAGATGGAGGTACAGTTGATGCAGTTGACTCAGGGAACGAAGACAGTTGACGAATACGAGCACGAATTCTCAAGACTATGCGGCTACTCTTCCTACCAAGTAGCTACCGAGGAAAGAAAGATGAATAGATTTCGTGTAGGACTCAATCCTAGATACAGACATCCCATGAGCGCAATCAAATACAAGAGTTACTTGGAAATGGTAGAAGCGGCTAGACAAATTGAGCGAGGTTACTTAGAGTACGGCGATCAGCTTTATGCTCAGTCTACTAACCCGATGAATCCGTCTCCCCCAAAGAAACAGCGATTTGGCAGATTCTTTAGGCCAAATAAGTCTCAGTCGCAATCTCAGCAAACCCATAAGTATAGTTCACAGCCGAAAGCGCAAGCCTACTCACTGACAAACGAACCACGATTCTGCAAGAGATGCAGAAAATCACACATGGGTCTATGCAATCCAGAAGACGTTACTTGCTTCGCGTGTAACATGATCGGTCATAGTAGTGAAGAATGTCCACAGCAGGGACGTGGATGTGCGAAATGTGGAAAGAGAGGGCACTTCATGTATCAGTGTCGTAGCGGACCACGTTATCAGCCACAGTCATCAGCTGGAGGGTCGACAGTTAAAAGTTCTGCTGCAACACCAACTGCAAGGACACGTGCGTTTCAGATAACGGCTGAAGAGGCGAGAGAAACACCTGACGTAGTCACCGGTACGTTTCTGTTAAATACGATACCTGCTCGTGTGCTATTTGATTCTGGCGCTAGTCGTTCTTTCATATCGACTTCTTTTGCATCAAGATTATCTAAGTCCCCATCGAAGCTTCCCGTGATACTTGATATCGAGACAGCCAGCAACAACTATGTTATGGCTGATTCTGTTTATCGTAACTGCACATTACTCGTAGATAATATTGTATTCAACCTCGATCTTATCCCTATTCCGTTGAAAGAGTTTGACGTCATCATCGGCATGGATTGGCTAATGAACAACGACGCTACAATTATCTGCAACCGGCGAATCATTAGAATCAAGTCCTCAGACGGCCGAGTACTTGAGATCAAGGGCGAGAAGCGAAAAGGTGATCACTGCTTCATTTCTGTTGATAAAGCACATAAGTACTTATCTAAGGGTCATGAATCCTACATATGCTATGTCTCATCTGAATCTATCTCTGAAGCCCAAAAGAAGTCATTATCTGATATTCCTATCGTCTGTGAGTTCCCAGACGTATTTCCCGACGATATTTCAGGAGTGCCACCGGAACGTCAAGTCGAGTTCAGTATTGACTTGGTTCCTGGTGCGGCTCCTATTGCCAAAGCTCCTTACAGACTTGCACCTGCAGAAATGCAGGAAATGTCAAAACAACTGCAAGAGCTGTTAGAGAAGGGGTTTATCCGACCAAGTTCTTCTCCGTGGGGTGCACCAGTCTTATTTGTCAAAAAGAAAGACGGAACCTTCCGTATGTGCATCGACTACCGCGAGTTGAACAAGGTTACAATAAAGAATAAGTATCCTCTGCCCAGAATCGATGATCTGTTTGATCAGTTACAAGGAGCCAGTTACTTTTCAAAGATAGATCTCCGTTCTGGGTATCATCAGTTGAAAGTTAGAAATGAGGATATACCGAAGACAGCTTTCCGTACAAGATACGATCATTACGAATTTCTCGTAATGCCGTTTGGATTAACGAATGCACCAGCGGCGTTCATGGATCTCATGAATCGCGTGTGCAGACCAATGTTGGATAAATCAGTTATCGTGTTCATAGACGATATTCTGATTTACTCCAAAACGGAGGCTGATCATTCTATTCATCTACGGCAGTTGCTAGAGTTATTAAGAAAAGAAAGACTCTATGCAAAGTTTTCTAAGTGCGAATTCTGGCTCAGACAGGTATAATCTCTATTATATATGTCTTGAGCTGTTTCCTTAACTATTCTATGATTCACCTCAGAATTTGAATTTCTATCTTGATTCTTATAGATCCAGTTCCTTGGCCATGTTGTTTCTGGCGAAGGGATTTCCGTTGATCCTTCGAAAGTCGAGGCCGTTCAGAAATGGCAAACACCTCGCAATGCCTCTGAAATCCGAAGTTTCCTTGGATTGGCCGGTTATTATCGGCGATTCATAAAGGACTTCTCAAAGATTGCTGTGCCGCTTACAATGTTAACACGAAAGAATACTCCTTTCGTTTGGACCGATAAACAGCAAGAGGCATTCGATATTCTGAAGCAAAAGTTGATTCAAGCGCCGATCCTAGCCTTGCCAGAAGGTAATGATGATTTCGTCGTCTATAGCGATGCCTCTGGTACTGGCTTAGGATGTGTTCTGATGCAAAGGGGAAAAGTAATTGCCTATGCTTCAAGGCAATTAAAAGACTACGAGAAAAGTGCACCAACTCATGATCTTGAGTTGGCTGCCGTTACCTTTGCTTTAAAAATCTGGCGTCACTATCTATATGGGACTCGGTGTCAGCTCTACACCGATCACAAGAGTCTCAAACATCTTTTCACTCAAAAAGATCTGAATATGAAGCAGCGTCGTTCCTTGGAGCTTATCAAGGATTATGATTGCGAGATCTTATATCATCCCGGCAAAGCAAATGTTGTCGCGGATGCATTGAGTAGAAAAGTGTATCCAGAAAAGTGCTGTTATGCCCTAACTCCAGTTATATTCTCTTCTGATCTTATTGAAGACATCAGAGTTGCTCAAACTGAAGCATTGAAAGAAGAGAACATAAATTCTGAAAATCTAAAAGGGCAACTACAATTTCTGACTCTGAACCATTTGGGACTTCACTGTCTCAAGGGAAACCGAATCTGGGTTCCTAAGTATGGTTCAATCCGCAGCACTCTTCTGTCTGAAGCTCATCAGTCCAAGTTATCTATTCATCCTGGCAGCTCAAAAATGTACTTTGATCTAAAAGCTGACTACTGGTGGCCAGGAATGAAGAAGGACATCGGAAAATGTGTTGAAAGCTGCAAAGTATGTCAGATGGTTAAGGCAGAACACCAGAAACCCTTCGGGGATATGCAACCACTGCCAGTTCCTGAATGGAAGTGGGAGCATATAACAATGGACTTCATTACGAAGCTGCCAAAGACCAAAAGACAGCACGACTCCATCTGGGTAGTCGTTGACCGATTAACGAAATCAGCACATTTCATTCCGATGAAAGAAACATATTCTCTCGATAGATTGGCGCAGCTGTATATCTCTGAAATTATTTCTCGTCACGGTGTGCCGAAGTCTATCGTATCTGATCGTGATAGTCGTTTCACATCCAGATTCTGGCAAGCTCTACAAGAAGGGATGGGTACTCGGATTTCTATGAGTACTGCTTATCATCCAAATGCAGATGGCCAGAGTGAGCGTACTATTCTAACTCTTGAAGATATGCTTCGTGCCTGCGTTCTTGATTTAGGTGGTAACTGGGATGACCACTTGCCGTTGGTCGAATTTTCATACAATAACAGTTATCATTCAACGATCAAGATGGCCCCTTTTGAAGCTTTGTACGGAAGAAAATGCAGAACTCCTACCTGTTGGCATGAAACAGGTGAATCGCCAATAGCAGGACCTGCCCTTCTACAGTTGACTCACGAAAAGATTCAACTTGTTAGAAGAATTATTCTTGAAGCTCAGAGCAGGCAGAAGTCATATTATGATAACCGGCACAGATCAATCAGTTTTGCAGTTAACGATTGGGTGATGTTGAAAGTATCCCCAATGAAGAATGTGGTGCGATATATTAAAAGAAACAAGCTAGCTCCGAGATTTATTGGTTCGTTCAAGATTGTGGAAAAGATTGGAAAACAATCTTATCGTCTTGAACTACCGGCTGACTTAGCTGGAATACATCCTGTATTTCATGTCAGTCATCTGAGAAAGAGTTTAGCTGACGAAAGGGAAGTTCAAATACCACATGTTAATTTGCAGATTGATGAGAACCTTAGAGTGGTTGAAGAGCCAGAACGTATTCTGGACTCGAAGACCAAAAAGCTTCGGAATAAAGAGATACAGATGGTGCTCGTCCAGTGGAAACACCACAAAGGTTCGCATCAGTCTTGGGAATCGAGAGATGTTATGAAAGCTACTTATCCAAGTCTGTTCGAACATAGCTAACTTCGGGGACGAAGTTTGTGCGTGGTGGAGCCCATTCTGTAACAACCTAATTTTGAGCTAGTCGTAAAATCAGTAATATTTTGAGCCAATAATGTAATGATGTTACATTATTTGAATTATAATTTAATTAAGTAATGAAATATTTAATTAAATTAAATAAATATTTATATTTATGAATTAATAAATTATTAAAGAAAATTAAATAAAAGAGATATAATATACAAAAATGAAAGTGGGTTAGCTAGCAAATATAACTAGATGACGTATATAAACGAGAATTATATTCAAAAACTCAGATTTCGCTCTCTCTCTCTAACTCTCTCTCTAACTTTCTCTCTCTACTCTCTCTCTACCTTCTCTCTAAAATTTCTCCTAAACCGACCGTCCGATTATCAAGATATATATACCGTTAGGAAGATCTCGGAGAATACTACGCGAATATACTAGTTCCTGCGTGAATCCATACGAATTGAGGTAAGATTTTATATTTTTACGTTTTATATATATACGGTATTCTCAAATCTGTTAAGTTTTATGAAATTTAAAGCTATTTTTATGGAATTTAACTAGAATAAGTATAATATAATCGAGCATAGGCTTAATATTGATCATATTTGTGATTTATGCCTTAGAAAATTCATGTTTTAGAGTTGCAAATATGATCAGATTCGAGAACATTATGATCAGATTCGAAAATGCATAGAACAGACTCGAAATGAAACTAGATTTGAAATATACTCGAATCTAACCATTAGATTCGAAAATGCTTAGATTCGAAGACCATGCATAGAATCGAACTCATACACCTTCGAGTCTAGGTGATTAGATTCGAGACACACACCCACACAATTCAAGTTTAGATAATTAGATTCAAATGGTGTAAGTCAATAGATTCGAAATCTATGCATGAGTAGGAGTGGTTCGAATCTAAGCAAGCAGATTCGAAACATGCATGTGTTGGAAGGGTTCGAATCTAAATTCGAATCTATTCCTTTAATTCAAGTCTGGATTTGTTCCAAGCCTAAGATTAATTTCTAAATCAGATTAAGTTATTAAACAACCTATTATAATTAAAAATATAATATGGTTATGATAAAACTCACAAAATTCTATATATATATATATGTACCGACCTTTTGAGAATATTAATAAGACAAAGAATGAGTTATGAATGAACAAGTTATCAGAATCAGATAAAATAAAGATTAGAATGAGTTATGAATGAACAAGTTATCAGAATCAGATAAAATAAAGATTTAAAGATAAAAGGCGATGATATTAATATGATTTGATATGATAAAATTGGACAGGTTCAGTGAAATTCTGAACAAAGATTTAAAGATTTATAAAGCGGGTCCGATTTGATTTGACAGAGAACAGATTGACAAAATCCTGAGATAAACTCAGGTGGCAGATTCATATATCTGTTTGACCAAGACCCAACACTGTGAGTTATAGATATTCAAATTGAACATGCATAGATCCGGTTGAGATATATTGTTGCTGATAGATTATTGACATTCACTTTATCAGCTGGAATGAGACCTGTGCACACCATGGTTGGGTGTTGCCCAGTGGATCATGATAGCTATTTGATTATCTTTTCATATTGCATTTATTATTGCTTCAGACTTTGCATTATGATTCATTGTTATCATGATTTCTAAGACCTATGCTTATATCATTGATCAGACATTTGATAGAATTGATTCAGCTTGACTAGCCATTATGGTCTATTGTTCTAGACCCGGCTATTTCACCAGTTCTTATGAACTTGGTAATGACCTCCGATGTTCCGCCATATTGACTTACTGGTAGCTAGCCCAGTATGTGGCTGATCCCCACGATTTAAGCGTGAGTGTGGCTTGAACATCATCCGATTCTATGATTTTATATCTCAATCATGAGGGCTGTAGCGGCAGCCAAGACATATCACGCTTAGATTTATGACTCCGCTTGACACGCATGTTAATATTGAAAATCTATAAACTCACTAAGCTTTGCTTACAGATGTTGCATTATAATTTTACAGGAAAAAGCAAAGGAAAGTCACCTGCCGGACCTAGTTCTTAGGTCTTACACGATCAAGACAGAAGTATCATAGACCTCTACTCAGCGAACTCATTTTGGTACTAATTGGATGATGATGTTATAGTGATCTGGGTAGATTTATTTTGATAATATGATGACATGAATTAGATTAGACTTGCGCCCTTTATAAGTTT
The DNA here is from genome assembly GCA_020465985.1 of Centrapalus pauciflorus. Lineage (NCBI taxonomy): Eukaryota > Viridiplantae > Streptophyta > Magnoliopsida > Asterales > Asteraceae > Centrapalus > Centrapalus pauciflorus. The sequence continues at coordinate 245,688 of JAANYP010002965.1, read as the reverse complement.
AATTTAAAATTTGTAATCTGTATTAAACTTAAATCCTAATAATTTGTACTGTAATTAAATTTTCCGCATTATAATTACTCTATCTTAGTATGGTTGATATCGTATTGCATGAATTGGGACCTAGACTGGTGAGAACTGCCCCGTAAGGGGTGGTCTTCACAGTTGACTCTTGAAATGAACTCGGTTTTGGTTCTGAGCAAAGCAATGTGAACACTTCTTTAATTGCACATCTTCTAACTCAGAAAGAAGTTTCGTTTCAGCTAGAGTCGTCATTCCTTTTTCACTCATGTGACCAAGTCGTTTGTGCCAAAGCTCCACTGTATCTTTTGATTGTGTTGCATTATTAGATTCTTTATACACTTTTGCTTGTGTCAAGTATAAGGTTGAAAATTTATGACCTTTCGCCATGATCATTGAACCTCTTGAGAGTTTCCAATTTCCATGATTAAAAGTATCGCAAAAATCTTCATCATCAAGTTTACCTGTAGATATAATATTCAAACGAAGATCTAGAGTATGTTTTACTCCCTTGAGAACAAGTTTCATATTGATGCCGGTTTCCAAACAAATGTCGCCAATTCCCACAATTCTTGACGAAATATCATTACCCACTGTCAACCACCCAAGTTGTCTCATCCTCAACAACACCTGATCGTTTCTTTTTCATGAACAATAAGAAATTCTTCGTAGCTGTAGCAACACGATCTTCATTTGTATCATTGTCACTTTTATTTCCTTGATTTTTAAGGTTCCACATCTCTCTTTGTAGGTTCAGGCCTGTTTTATGTGTGTACGTGTTTGTGTTTCGGAATGGAAGAAAAGCAAATGGACGATAGAATTTTTTAAAGAGGAAAAGACTTTTTTTCATTCAATAAACTATAGGGCTATAAATAGCCTTACAAATCATACGTGCATGGGATCTCATGGAGGCCACAAAATAAAAACTAAACTACCTAAAGAAGTGGTACACCCACTCTTCTACTTCAATGGCTTCTTCCAAGACTTTCAGTCAAAGCATATTACCAAGTCTACCTAATGAATTATTAGAGTAAGCATACTAATTAATAAGTAAAAAAAAAATAAAACTAAAAATCAAGATTAAAACCCAACATTCTCCCCCTTAATCTAGATCTTGTTTCTTCATCAAAGCAATGCCGGTTCTTCGTCTTGGATCAAATTTGCTTCTTTCACGTTGTCTCTGTCCTTCAATTTTGTGCACTCATAGCTAAAGTGCCCAAAATCTCCACAATCGAAGCACCGGAATCCACTTTTGTCACCTCGAGCTCATCCTCTTCCTCGGCCTCTTCCACCTTTTCAAAGCTCCTTGCACGTCCTCTTCCGCGTCCACTACTTTCGCCGTGCTTTTGCTCACTTGCCACATGAGTTGACCTTGCTCTTGTTACTTTTCATCATGGCTTTTGAGCCTATCTTCATACGTTTTTAACCTTCCTATCGCTTCCTCCAATGGCATACTTTCAAGGTCGGAATATTGTTCAATAGATGCTGCTATTGGCATATACTTCTTTGGAATGGAATTAAGAAACTTTCTAACAATCGTTTCTTCATCAATACTCGAATCAAGACTTTTAAACTTCTCAATTATACCATTTATATTAGCCGAAAAGTCATTGATTGTCTCGGTCTCTTTCATCTTTACCTTATCCAACTCATCCCGTAGCGTTTGAAACCGTGCCTTTTGTACCCGTGCAGTACCTAAATACCGATTCCGAATAGATTTCCAAAAATCTTATGCATCCTTGTGTTTGGCAACTAGCAAAAGAATATCATCCAGGAGAGTGGGATAAATTATAGCTTTTGTTGTATAGTTTTGTTTCTCGTCCTTGTCTTCTCCGGTTACCTTCTTCCAAAGGCCAAGTGCTCTCAACACGGTTTCAACCAAGATTGACCATGAACTATAATTGGTTTCGGTCAATTTAGGATAATGGAGTGTGATACTACCTTGCTCACGAATGGTTAATGTGATTGCTTTTTCTGCCATTTCCATGCTAATCTTTCGTGTTTCAACACCGGTCTCGTTCTCCTCCTTGGGTCTTGGGTCTAAATTTTCAAGCCGCCGGTCTTTCGCAGCCTTGTCGGTCTTCTCGGTCTTTACTTGCTACCAACGGTCTTTTCGGTCTACGCCGGACTCTTTCGGTCTACCGGCGTCGGTCGTTCTTCTCTTGCGTTGGTCTTTGGCGGAACTCACTTTCCGACCACGATCTTTTCTTTCTTCTCGGTCTTGGCTCTGATACCAAGTGTAGGTTCAGACCTTGTTTTGTGTGTACGTGTTTGTGTTTCGGAATGGAAGAAAAGGAAATGGACGATAGAATTTTCTAAAGAGGAAAAAGACTTTTTTCATTCAATAAACTAAAGGGCTATAAATAGCCTTACAAATCATACATGCATGGCATCTCATGGAGGCCACAAAATAAAAACTAAACTACCTAAAGAAGTGGTACACCCACTCTTCTACTTCAACGGCTTCTTCCAAGACTCTCGGTCAAAGCATATTACCAAGTCTACCTAATGATTTATTAGAGTAAACATACTAATTAATAAGTAAAACAAATAACAAAACTAAAACTAAGATTAAAACCCAACATCTTTTTAACTGGATGTAGTTTCTCTTGATATGCCCTTTCAAGCCACAATGATGACATTCTTTAGTTGCATGTCTGCCTCTTGACTTGCTTCTCCCTTTTGACTTGCTTCGGCTCTTATACCACGATGGCGACTTCTGTCCCTTTCTTCAATGACTAATGCATCTGAATGTGAAGACGATTTGTGTGACTTTCTTCGCATCTCCTCATTTAGGACACTGTTCTTAGCCATCCCCATTGAAATAGTTCTATCAGGTGCCGAATTTGATACTGAAGGTCTTAGTGTTTCCCATGAACCTGGTAAAGTACCTAGAAGCCACAAACCTTGAACCTCTTCATCAAATTTAATGCCCATTTCAGAATGTTGGTTGATAATTCCTTGAAAAATGTTTAAGTGATCAGACATGGCAGTTCCATCACAATACCTCAAACCAATCAGTTGTTTGATCAAATATAATTTACTATTTCCTGCCTTTCGGGCATAGAGTTGCTCAAGTTTATTCCATTGGGTATGTGCACGTGTTTCTCCACTAACATGATTCAACACATTGTACGTCATTGACCCATTGTCTGATATATCCACAAACTTGTCGGTGCAACAGGTTCCATTCATTATCTGTCTTGCACATGTTGATGGAAGCCTTTAACGTAAAGCAAATCTTCCATTTAGATTTCGACAAATGGTAATTGGATCCATTTAGATTAATCATCCTCAAAGTATTTGTCTCCATTGTTAAACACAATTAATTTGGCTTTGATACCACTTTGATGAGAGAGCAAAGAAATCAGCGGAATAATCAAAATACACACTCTCGTCCTTGTGATAACCTCGTAGGAGAAATCACACTTCCAAAAATCCAATCAAACAATAAAATAGATACGATGAATGATAATAAAGATATATCGACAAAAGACACCAAGATTTTTAGCGTGGAAAACCTTCTCAAAACGAGAAGTTAAAACCACGGAACCAAGTCAAGGAACCAATCCACTAGCACCAAAATCAGAGAATACACGGGTGTTCTTATCTAGTAAAACCTAGATCCAAATGCCCAACCAATAATCAAGATCAAAACAGCCCTTGAATAAGAAATCAACAAACTAAACTACTGGTAAATACTCACCAGCACAGCCAACTTCGAACACCTACAGACCTCTGTAGAAATCTCCAATGACGATCTCTACCGTCTAGATCGAAGACTATGTGTTGTGAAGCTTCTCCACAAATTGCACGCAGATCCAATGGTGAACGAGTTCTTACCAACGATTCTCCCACAACTGCGCAAAGCTAGACGAAAATTCCAAAGGCTCTGTTTTCCCTCATATATTCATACGGTGCCATCTCCCGCTATTTTAGAAAAACCTACTCTTGGTACTAGAGGCCCTAACAAACTTGGTCCAACGTTCAACAAGCCCATACACAAAATTAAATAAACAAAGTAAAATAAATTTAGCGGAGGTGCATCCCAACGAGGAAAGAAGCCCAAACACAACACATAACTCCCAATACATACACATCTTCTCGTTTCTTGGTCGGCAAGTTATGTCAGGTGCGTTAACTCGTACTCGAAAATGATAAATTTCAATACTATAATCAAACGAATCCATTTTTCGTAAGGATTATTAATTTGATATCCAATGTAACTATTTCTCATTTTTTATAACAATTCTCACCTTAGACTATTACTCCATTCTCGACGATATTTATTTAAATTGGTTACATTAAATTTTGGGATGTTACATGAACATATAAGCTATAAGCTTAGTGAGTAAGTATGGTTTCATGATAGCATAAATGTTTCCTTAAAACAAGCTTTCATGTATAACGAATTAAATGTTTCTTTAAAATTTCATGCTTTACATGTTAAGTAGACCACACTTGTCAGAGGTTTTTAACATTGGGTCCACCTAAGGGCTGTCCGATAAGGTCCGTTTGCACGACGTCCTGTCATTCTATATCCCACATATATAAATGACATCCTTATTCAGCAATAAATTTGTGACTATGCTAGCCACCAAGTTCTCCATCAAAGATCATGGCCACATACATCACTTTTTAGGTGTTGAAACAACCAACCAAGTCGAGTCTTTTTTGGTCGCAACATAGCCACATTCGAGACATACTAACAAATTTCACCATCGATGACACTAACGATGTTCGAACTCTGCTAAGTACCTCTCGTACTCTAACCGAGGATGATGGCTCTCTAGAAGTGGACCCAACTCGATATCGCAAGCTGGTCGGTACACTTCAGTATCTCGCCCTTATAGACTTGATATCGCATTTGCTGTCAACAACCTAGCATAGTTCACACATTTTCCATCTAAAACTCATTGGCAAGCTCTTAAAGACTACTTCGCTACATGAAAGATACGAGTTATCATGGTCCTTTTCTTAAACTGCAAATCACCCCTAGAACTCACGGCTTTCTCTGACTCCGATTAGGGTGGAATAGCTACCAAAGGTCATTCTACAACAACTTATCTCATCTATCTTAGTTTGAACATGATCTCATGGCGTTCTACTCGTCAAAAATCAGTCTCTCACTCCTTAATGGAGGCTAAAAATAAAGCTCTTGTAAACATTATAGCTGAATTATCAAGGGTTAAAAACTTGCTATCGAAATTTGGTCTCTCCATTAAACAGACACCTACAATTCATTGCGACAACATGGGTGCTACCTATCTTTGTGTCAATCTAGTCTATCATTCGTGCATGAAACATGTCGCCTTAGACTTTCACTTTGTTCGGGAACAAGTTTCTGCTAGTACCTTAAAGGTTGGCCATATCAACACACTTGAGAGCAAACTACTGATGTGCTCACCAAACCGTTGGGTCGTGTTTTGTTTTAAAGGTTCCGTTCCAAGATTGGCGTCTCTGATGGATCCTTCATCTTGTTCGGGTGTATTTTGGATATACGTTGACCATGCACAATTATAGGAGTCAATATCATTATATTTATGGTTCAAAATCTATTCCACATAAATCTCCTAAATTAGTGTAGCTCCAGTTGTAAATGTATTATATATTCACTGCTGTATATCTCATTTATTCAATTGATATAAATACCTCCATATGAATTGTTTTTTTTGTAGGGTAGGGGATAGGGTGGGGTGGGGTGAAACATAAACGAAAATGCACATGCATCAACCATGAACATACATAGGTGCTATATATGGTAAAGCCAATGATTCAAAAAAGCCAAACTATAAAATGTTCACACAAATTAGTAGGTAGCAGACTAGCAATAGCATGATAAATATGACATACGATATGATTGATGGATTAATCCCGATCAAATGTTATATTAGTATGATAATTATGTAATTATGTAAAGTATGATGTATGAATTGTAAATTATAGTAAGTAGAAGGACCTATTTAGTATTTAGGAATACTTGAAGGGTTGCACCTTTTCATAAAGGTTGTGACTTTTCAGAAAGGGTACCTCGAAGGGTTGTGACTATTCGACGCACCCTTTAGATTATTATAAATAGGCCCAATGTAATCATTTGTAAGTGTGATTTCTAAAGATTGTTTAATAAAGATTATATTTGCAAGTAAATCCTGTGTTTTTAGTGTAAGAAATTCCAACAATTGGTATCAGAGCGAAGGTTAATTCGATCCTCATTATATACCGTAAGAAACAGGAAACAGTACGCAACAGTCTTAGAAATTCACCAGGACGACTGTTTTCAGAAACATCGTCAGTAAGAGTAAGCAATTGAACGGGGCGGCCGAACACAGTGTTCTACCACCAAACCGACATCAATTCACCAAGTACGAATTCTGTTTTTCAAAATTTTGAACAGAATTGGAAGAAAGCAGTAAGTTCATCAGACCAGTAAGTCGGTCATCACTTTGGATCATCACAATAAATCAGATTCGAAACCAGCAAGTAAGAAAGGCATAGTAAGAAAAATCCCACACAGAACCGAAGCAAACAAGTAAGCAGTAAGCCCATCGCAATTCCAACAGAGAAATAGCAAGCCCTAGAAATCGGATAGCACAGATAGAAAAGCCAAAATCAGAAAGATATAACCTGATTTTGAAGAAGCCACCGCAGAAAAATCCACAGAAATAGTGCCACCACCGTAGGAGTGTACCCACGGAAAGAACCCACAACAAACCGTCGCCACCCACCACCAGAACCACCACCAAACGCCACCATCGTAAGAGGCAACGTTTAGGGTTCCAGAAATCCAGAAGTCGAACCAACCAACGCAACCAACCGTCGCCAAACCAGTTGCCACCGCACAACCACCGCAAAACGCCACCATCAAGTTAGAGGCGACAGATTGCACCGGTTGAAAGATTCAACAGAGGGGTTGCATCGGTTCAAGAAGTATTACACCGATTTCAAGAAGGTTACAACGATTAGGAACCATTGCACCGATTCATAGGGAGAAAGCAGAAAGAACTTGCACCGTTTCAAGAAAAAGGAGGAGGCAGAAAGGAAGAAAGAAGGGGAAACGCATCGCATCGGTTCAAGGAAGAAAGTGGGTACCCAAAATAGATAGAAGGAGCCCAATAGCAGATAAGGCCCAAACAGAAAACAAAAAGTAAGAGGAGTGGTCTTAGCCCAAAAATCAGATAAGGCCCAAGCAGGAAGAAAATTAAATAAAGCCCAACCAGGTTTTGTTTTCTTTTCATCTTTTAAATTTTATTATTATTATTATTATTATTTTAGACAGTAAATTTTTAATTTATTTAAGATAATAGATTAAAAATTTAATATTAGTCCGTTACAATTTTTCGTTAAAAAACGTAGAATTGTTGAATTGTTTAAAATAATAATTGTGGTTAGTATAAAATAATAATAATAAGTAAGTAAGTAAGAAAGTAAGAAACCAAGGAGTTACAAAAATCCGTGTAACACCAAAATTGGAGTAAGTTCAGTACGAGTACGTTAGACAACCGTGACCGGCCAGTTTTGTCTAAAACCCGAAACTTAGTGTTGTAAGAAACTTTAGTGTTTCTAAGTAAGTAAGAAACAACCTAGTTTCAAAGTAAGTAAGTAAGTGAAAGACCTTAGTGTTTTTCAAAGAAATCCTAGTGTTTCCAAGTAAGTAAAGAAAAAATCATAGTGTTTTTTCAAGAAACCTAGCAATTTCCCAGTAAGAAGTAAGAGAAAACCACCGTGTTTTCACAAACCTAGAGTTTCCCAGTAAGTAAGTAAGAGAAAAGCCGTTGTGTTTTTCAGAAACCTAGAGTTTTCCCAGTAAGCAAGTACGTGAAAATCATAGTATTTTCAGAAACCTTCGTGTTTCACAGTAAGAGAAACCATAGTGTTTCAAAACAAGTAAGAAACTGATCAAACGATCAGAAGTACGAAAGTAAGAAGTAAGGTTGGTCACATTCAGTGATCACAAGAAAGTAAGTAAGTAAGCATTAAAATCTTAAATTCAAAAACTATGGCAAGAGGAGAAGCATCTACACAAATACGTGAGCAAAATGTAACACTTCAATGCCCGAAACTAGATGAAACAAATTATACTACCTGGGCAATCATAATGGAAACAATACTTAAGGCATATGATCTTTGGGAGACTTTAGAAGCCATAGAAGATATAGATAAAAGAAAGATGCACACAACAAAAGCAATGATACTAACAACTTTGCCACAAGATATTTTAATGCAAGTTTCACAGTATGCAAGTGCGAAAGAAGTATGGGAGTCTATCAAAGTACGATACATGGGAGAAAACCGAGTTCAACAAGCACGCCTACAAACTTTAAGGAGCGAATTGGAAACTTTAAAAATGAAGAATAACGAGACAGTGAGCAACTTTGCAGGAAGATTAGGAAGCATAAGAGGCAAGATCAAAAGTCTTGGTTCAAATATTAAAGACAAAGTACTCGTAAGAAAGCTACTGAACTCAGTCCCAAAGAAGTTTCTACCGATCGTAGCATCAATTGAACAATACTCGGATGTTAATAGCATGTCATTTGAAGAAGCAACTGGAAGAATAATAACTTTTGAAGAACGCCTCAAAAGTCAAGATGAATCACAAGAATATCACCAAGGAAACCTTCTAATGGCAAATACAAGAGTTCAACACAATGGAAAAGGTCGAGGAAGAAATTTCAATAAAGAGAGAAAAGAACGTGAAAGAGGTACGAATCAAGAACGAAGCAAAACCAAAATGAGATGTTATGAATGTGGAGAATTTGGTCATTTTGCATATGAGTGTTCAAAATGGAAAGAGAAAGACAAGAAGCAAGAAGCACATCTCGTCTATCTAAGCGAAGACGAACCTACATTGCTGTAAGACAAGATGATCGTGATTAAGGGGGTGAATGATGGATTAATCCCGATCAAATGTTATATTAGTATGATAATTATGTAATTATGTAAAGTATGATGTATGAATTGTAAATTATAGTAAGTAGAAGGACCTATTTAGTATTTAGGAATACTTGAAGGGTTGCACCTTTTCATAAAGGTTGTGACTTTTCAGAAAGGGTACCACGAAGGGTTGTGACTATTCAACGCACCCTTTAGATTATTATAAATAGGCCCAATGTAATCATTTGTAAGTGTGATTTCTAAAGATTGTTTAATAAAGATTATATTTGCAAGTAAATCCTGTGTTTTTAGTGTAAGAAATTCCAACAATGATTCCCACCTCCTTCATAAGACCATTTAACAACTTCTTGGCTACAAGAAGCATACACCTCTACGACTCATCCAACTGGACATCCGACTCATCCATCGTAGGAATGGTTATCGAATTTCCCTTTATCGCCTCTTTTGTCAAGAATGAAGCACCTGCAACCAAAAACATGAAAATATTTGATTAGAGGAACTCTATTATTAGAACGTTCATGGGGAGGCTTATTGAAGCGTTTGTGTAAGATGGAACAATTTTTTGTATACTACGTTGTTGTCGCTGCTTCTGTCGACTGTCTCTCAGGAGCTTGGAGTAATTCAACATTGCACGAGCAGCTTTGACGAGTGTACGATTTTGTCGTTTGACCACAACGTTCTATTGTGGAGTTCGTGTTGCTGAGAAATTTATGTGAAAATCCATTTATCACCAGATAGTAAGTTAAACTTGAATTTTTGAACTATGTTAATCTCAATTAGTGAACTCTGTTCCATTGTCTGAATGGATGGTTTGAACAGTCTTCTAGAGTTGATTCTTCACTTGCTTGAGAAAGTTTATCAACACTATTGGAGTTTCATCCTTTGAGCGTATGAAGTGAACCCATATATAACTGGAGTAATCGTCGACTGTGACCATAACATACTTCTTACCATTTCTCGATTCAGTACGCATTCGACCGTAAAGGTCTGTATGAAGTAATTCAAGCGGGTTCTTTGTAGACGCCTCAGTCTTGGAGAAGAATAATGACTTTTTCATTTTTCTTTTTTCACACGCATCACAAAGATGTTTCTTTGAGTAACACAGCGGAGGTAGACCCATTATTGAACGTTTAGCACAAGCTCATTGATGTTGTCGAAGTTCAGATGTCACAATCGCCTAACCAAGAATCATTGGATTTGGCCTGTGTGAAAAGACAGACTTTATCTTTCATTTGATCGTTGAAACATCGATGGTGTATAAGGATGAGTTTCGAGATCCAATTAGCAATTAAACTCCTTCTTTGTTTCGTATGGTGCATGATCAGGCTCGTAATAAGACTTCCAAGCCTTTGTCACAGAATTGTCCGATTGAAAGATAATGTCCCAATCCTTCCACGTATTCCACTTTCCGAATGGTCATGTTGACTTCAAAATCTCTGTATCCTTCTATAGTTGCATAGTTTTCATTTCCAAAACGGACATGACCACATTGTTTTGTCATGAACTTTGACAAATGTTCATACTTACCATTCATGTGTCGAGAGCAACCAGAGTCCATAACCCAAGTTAGTTTCTCCTAGAACAGAGAGTTCTAGTTATAAGAGATTGGACATTATGACCTAGAGTTATTAACTTAGAAGACATGCAATGAGATGCAGGTCTTATACCGAGTGTATAAGAGCTATTTTAAATGAGGACTAGTAACTACTCATAGGTAACTGGAAGCCATTTCAATAAAGCAAGGGTCCTGTATCGAGGTGTACAAAAACCAATTTATACTTACGAAACTTTAGGAATCCATGCTAGTGAGGATCCTTTGGATTCAATGCCTTTGGGAATACTCAGTGATCCTGAACTTTGAAACCTTAGGAATATAAGGTTTCACTTCAACAGAGGCTTTCGGAACCCATTTCATGATAGGGCGTGGGAATTGAGAATTCCATTTGGGTGAATTATAACGTCTACACTTAGCCTTAACATGCATTCCTCTATCCTTGAACGGGTTCAGATTTAAGCTTCACACACCAGAATGAATTTTGAGATGGAACACATGAGTTACTATAAGAACATTTTAAGTTACGGGATTAATTCAAAACATTACACTTAGAAATCAAATTGTTCACATCAAAAATTAAATTGTTCGTTCCTAATCTAGAAGCAAAAACATTTGAAGGAGGTGCTAACAAGCTCAACCTTATTTTTTTCATTCCTTATGAACAGGCTTTCTTGTCACTTTTCACTGTATTCGAAACAATAGAAGAATTTAAGTTAGTGATTTTTGAAGTACTGAGAATTCACTTTGTTTCCCAGGTGAGTTTTAGAAAATACTTTGTTACTCCCAAATTTGGAGCTTTCAAAAGGATGAAAAGAACTAGGTGAGCCAACCTTTTCTTTGTCGTTATCGCTACTAGGGACTTAATTTGGGATTCTAAATCTTTAACAATGTTCAAGAGTGAAGAAAGATCATCATCATAAGACTTAGTATCACTTTTAAAAGAGTGCTCACGAAGTAGAAAAATTTTATTTTCATGCTCAAAATCTTTTGTCATTTTCGAAATTTGTTCGTCTAGTTCTGCGATTTGTTTTTCCAAAGCTAGTTAAGCAGTGATAGACTCTTTTGGGATGCCTTGTATATTTTGAAAAGCTTCGTGAAGCAACCCTTTGTAAAATAATAGCTTGAGTAACATATTCTATATCTTTTTGCACTCTCATAAAGAGCATCCTGGAATTCAGAAGCTTCTTTTTGAGAGTCAGCAGCTTCCTTTTGAGAACTTTTCAGTTTGTCTTCCAAAACAGAGATTTGATATTCAAGAACTAGTTGAAAAACATTTGGATGAATTTTTGGCAAAACTTGCGTTGATGTCAATTCCTCTTGTGAGTAACACTCAATGCATGAGTATCCTGAAAACTGGCATTAAGGTCTTCATAAGCGTGACCTAAGCGCATTTTCTTCGGGTTTTGTAATTTGGTTTCTTCTTCCTTGAAAGCTTCCTCCGATATTTTATGAAAAATGGCTTTATTACCTTGTCCCAAAAGTCGATAATCACACAACATAGGTAACCGATAAGACACTTTTTCCAAGGTTTTTTGGTTTCCAAAATCTATGTTATTTTTGAATTGTAAAAACATTTTTCTTTTGGCTGATGCATATGAATTGTTTGATCTGTCTGTCGATGTTTTAGCAAAAGAACTTCCAGTTTTTTAATTCGAGCATACAATTGAACTTTTTCTTTAGCAATCATTTCGAATTTGTCCGTATACCTAGAGTTCTCAAATTCAATAGACTCAACCTTTTTGTATGATTCAGTGAGCAATGATTGTAAAATAGATTTTGCTTCAGTCGCCTTGACAAGAGATGACTGGAATTCTTCTTTTACTATAACATCAATCTCTCTATCATGATGAAGTTTAATGTGTGCATTGCGCCTTTCTTGCCGGCATTTCTCAAACATTTTACTTTGTTCATTATCTTCTTTCAGTTGTTTTTCTAGGGTAGAAACCTCTAGTGATAGAGTTGCTATCCTAGACTCGTGATGTTTACAAGAAGCATTATGATTTACCTTAGTTGCCTCATAAGCCTTATCTTTAGAAGACTGATTGACATAGCCATGATACACATTTGATTAGCTTGATCTATAGGTTTGTTGTACCCCCGCACTGGGAAAACATTCTGCAGTTTAGCAGAGATGACGTTCTTCAGGTATCTGCTCGCCATTCGACTCTTCTAACAATGTCTTTCCTGTCTTTTTTTGTTTGACCAAAAGCAATTTCTTCTCGTAATAGCTAACATCATGAGGAACCTTTTTGGGACATTCACGAGCAAAATGTCTTTTTTCTTTATATGTGAAACATTCTTTCCCTTCTTCCTATTCTGGCATATTGTAACATCTCATTTATTAAGTTTGAAATTTAGACAATTATAGTAAGCTTGATTGAGATTATTAATTAATGGAAGTGGGTCGTTAATTTAAATAAATTGACTTATTATGAAATTTTTATGGAAATGTTTAAATTTTTGTTAATTGTGGAAAAAGTGAAAAACATAATGTTATGTTGAACAGCTGAGAAAATAAGTAAAAATGCAAGTAGAATGACTAAAGATGTAATGGTTGTGAAATGTATAAAAAGGGGGGGAAAGAAATGAAAAATGAAAAGGCTTCATTTCAATTTTTGACTCTCTCTCTCTCTCTCTCTCTCTCTCTCTCTCTAACGTTGTGTTCTCGAGGGTGAAAAGAAAATAAAGGAGAGGAAGGTAAAGGGAAGAAAATAGATTTTTTCTTTCCCTTGGTTTCTCCCCACTTTTGAGAGGAAAATTTTAAAGCCAAATACACTACAATTTCATTCATTTTCATTTCCTTTCCATCCTGAAAGATCAAAAAGACACAAACTAATTCCACTTTTCTTGATTTCCTTTGATTTCCATTTTTTCCACCATTAAAAAAATTTTAAGAACACAGCGTAAAAGCTGATTCTTAGAAATCACGTTGAAACTTGATTAGAATTTGTATTTGAAGGTTTATACACATCAATTCTTAAGGATTTAAGGTAAGTTGTTAAAATTTTTTGGATTTTATTGGTCTTGGTTTGGTTTTTGGATAAAACCGAAAGAAGATGGTGTTTTGTGATTTAATGTTGGTGCATGTGTGTTTTAGCAACTAATAATTGATAATCGAAGCTTGTTAAAGTGTTTAATCAAAAGTTTGCTACAGTCCGAAGTGCATGTACAAATTCTAAGCCAAGTGTGTGATTTAATGTATGTTCTTGGTGTTCTTGAGCAAAATGAGCGATTTAAGCATAAAAATGTGTTGGAATTATACATGCAATAAGTGTAAATAATTTATTTGATGTTTATATGAGTTGATATTGGATTAAAACAAGTTAAAGGTTGAATATTGTGCATTTTAAATTCTGGGAAGTTGGTATCTGAAAATATGAGTTATGAGGTTTCATGAATTCGAGTTCCACATACTTGAATTCGAGTACTAAAGACTCGAAGGCCTCGAGTCCAACAAAATCGAAGTCCGAGTGCAAAGCAAAACAATCTTGAGTCGTGCTATTATGGACTAAGTTAAAATTGAAGCATATATTTGAAAATTTTAGTAGAGTCGAAGTGGAGTCCTTAAGACTCGAGCTCGTGTAAAAAGGAGTCGAACTTGAGTCCCTGTGACTCAAGCTCGAGTATGTTGAAGTCCAGGAATGTGTTAACCAAATTTTGTCAAGTCAAAAAAATGAGCTAAGGCGAGCTCGAGTCCTATAGACTTGTTATTCTACTATAATCAATCACAATTAAGCATCAAACAATAAGAACAAGATCAGATGCAACTAACCGAATGATTTGATTCAACCAAAATGAGAATTACAAATGAGAGGCACTAAACCCTAGGAGGATTGTTCGTACAAGTGAAATGAATATCCGTGCAAATGTGTACCAACCGTACCACTACTGTACATTTTTTATCTATTTATATATACAACACAAACCGTAAAGAAATGACACAAAGAACCCTAGACTTATTATATTCATCAACAATATAATTTCCCAACAATCTCCCCCTTTGATGAATGATAATAGGTCTTTAGTCTTTTAGCCCCAGCTTCATCTCAAATCTTCTAATGCTCTTTCTGTCACTCAAACGAAACTCAATCTTCTTAACAAACTCCACAATATTCTTTCTGTCGTCTGTACTCAAACCTCCTTCTTTGACCTTTGTTTGTTATCATATGCAAGTTTGCCTTTAAGCCCAGTCAAAACTTTTTGTAGTGTGCCATCACAAAACTTATTTATCTCTACTATCCGCATAAGACTCTTCTTCCGATTTTTGTCTTTGTAGATCACAACTGGGGATTTGGCCATAACAACATCAAACTCTTTTAATCTCTCCAAATTCTTCATATCTCTATTAGGTGCAGTAATGTTGATTCTCCACATTCCTCTTTCCACTCCGATTTGAAGATAAAAATTGTCATGAGTACTAATTTTGTGCGCATAAAGTGAAATAAAGCTTTCAAAGCGAATCGACAGAAATCTTGTCTCTTATTCCGGCAAAGTTCGTCAAATAATTCTTCAACATCAATTAAGTTTAATGAAGATAGATCAGCTTCAGTGAACTCATAAGTTTTTCCATCCACTCTTGTAACAGTAAACGTTGGATAAAGACATTAACAAACTTGTCTTTATCAATGCTAATCAATTTTGCGATTCTGTGCTCACTTGTGACTTTGTCGATCGGTTGAGTCTTATTCTCCAAAAAGTGTGCATAATTCACAAGATGAGGCATATTCGACTCAATAACTCTAAATAACTTAATAAACGAACATGGTGCAATTTTCTTGCAGAATATTTTCCTTCCCAAGTGATCTTCCAGAAAAGGAAGTCTATTATGTTTCTCGATAACTCAGCATTCCGTTCCTCTGTCAGCACCAACTTTTTCACTTTCTTTTTCTTAATTTCTTCTTCATTTAACAGAGTTAGCATATCATTAAACGTCCTCTTGAACTGTATATCTTAAATGTTGTTGACGTTGAGATTCATCAGCCAAGATATAACTCTCAAAAAACTTGTTCATCAAATCAACTTCATTCAGCCCACTCACAGATTCAGTTACAACATACTCAACTGGAAACGGATCAACCTCGTCGTTAACAGTGACCATTACCTCAGGCTTTTCAACCGTCGGTTCTCGCATTTCATCTCTTAAGATCTCTTTCACTAAACTCCTCCTTATCAACAATCTTCTCTGCTGTCAATGTGATGACAGATCATTCAAATATTTCATCTTCAACCTCAGGCTCATCACTATCTTTATTTACATCTTCTATTCTGAGCAATTCTTCTTCATCTTCATTCTCTGAACCACTATACTCCTCAAAATTGTATATACCTGATTGAACACTCACAGGAACTAGAACATCTTCATGTAGAATTAATCCCAGCTCGTTATGAGCATCAACAGGTTTGTCTTTTGATTTTCCAGCTTCTCCCACTGCTTCACCTTCTGTTTCTTTATCTTTCCCAGTATAAGCAATCAATTGAAGTCTAGTATCCATTTCTCAAAGCTTCCTCCTCTTCTCCCCCTCATTAGGAGCATCATCGGAGTCTTCATCATGCTCATCATGCTTACGCTTAGGAGCTGAAGCTTGAGCTTTACACGTCTGCTCAACAAAAGATAATCTTTCAGATAATGTACCTAGAGCACTAACGATGGTGTTTTCCAATCCAATCATCCTCTCCCTCATCTCATCAAATTGTTCAAAACAAATATCTCTCAGCTCATTAATGGAGTCTTGAGGATCTGTTTCTTTGACACCCATCGCAACAGCCTTTCCTTTCAGCAATTTTTGGATATTTACCATTTGAGCCATCATCTCTGAATATTGAGTTGTCATTTGAGCTGTGACTCCACTAATAGCTTCATTCAGCTTGGATTCTGTTAGAAAGGGTAACAGACTAATCACTGGGTCACTTAGACTTTCAGTTGTCATAACGGTTGAACTTGTAAAAAGAACTTCTGTGTGGCCTGTGCTCAGAGATGGAAAAGTTGTAGCTCTAACAGGTCTTCCAACCATTTCAAGTGAAGGAGCAACAGATGCTTCCAACACTGTGGTTGTTCTGACAGAGACACGAAGTCATTCTGTACTTGTTTCAACACATGAAACCGACTCAAGTGTCTTACATTGTATAGGTTCTAAGACTTGTGCAAGAAGGAACGTACACTTGGGCGGGTGTGTACTCTATTCTATATCCATGGTATCCAAAGGATTCCAGGATAGATCATGTGCAAAAATCCCGATGCAAAATGAAACACCTTCTTGTTGAGAAGAAGGTGAGTAGTTGGTTGGGTGTGCAGACGCCAGTGGGGTACTGGCTACTTTCAATGCTAACTCTCACATGAGAGCTAATAGCAGTTGTGGTTTCATCCCGGCTGTCTATGGTAGGGATCTCCATCACACTCATTCTCGCAATCTCAACAACATCTATCTCTAGTAAAAGGTTGAGAAATTACAATTGTACCAGCACCTCCCATAACATCATCATTATTATCATCATCCTCATCATCATCACCTTCATTTCCTCCTTCAGGATTATTTGACAAGATATGTTCAGAATCAGATTCTCTCTCTCCTCCACTCACATCCTTCATAACACCCTCAGACACATTTTGGCTTCCCTGTACATCAACCCCAAGTTGATGTACCTGCTCACCTAACACTCCTTGGGCAAGAAAACCCGGTTCTTGGGTTTCTATCGGAGCATGATCTATTCTATACAGTCTCACACTTTCTGATTCAGGATCAGCATACTTTAACAAGGATTCAGGAATAGGCATGATATTTGCATTTGGAGCATCTTGAACACTGTGAAGACTCATCATTACGTAGTCTGGGCATTTTAGAGCATTTGATCTTTTTGGAATTTTCTCGTTTTCCCTTAATATACCTCTGATCAATATTTTTATGAACCTTCGTAGAGGTACAAATTTCCTCTCTCTGTTGGTTGTCTTAGCCAACACTACTTCCTTGAGATCTTCCCAGATACATTATGCAAAATCATAATGCTTGTTGAAAGCAATGCCATGAAAGAGTCTCAGACAATGAATGCTGCCTCTGTCGATTGTCATATGCTTTGCTGTCATACATCTGTTGATGATTCCGAACAGAGTATACCATTCTCCATTCAGTCCATTTCTGTGAAACTTTGAACTTTTTGGCAGAGGTTTGGAGTAACCCAAGCATATAAGATCATGACATAGTTGATCATCAGAAACAAAGTCCTCAAAATCTGCCAGCTTTAGGAAATTGACTGTGTGCCAGAATTGATTTAGGTATACTAGAGGAATGGAAGGTTTATATTTTAATAGGTAACCGAGAGGGTGACCGTTAAGGATCTCTACAATCACCGGATGGCTAACTTTAATTACTTATAGATCGAACCGGTGATTGTTGTCTAGAAGGGATTGGCAATATTTGGATTTGATAAGTTGTGTTTCAGGGATTGGCGATGAAGGTGATGGCCTAGTGACGGATGCAGATTTAACTGGTTTAGAGACGAATGTATGGTTAGATGATGAATGGGAATCTGAGGAATTGGAATTTCGGGTGGGGGCTTGGGATGCCATTTGATACCTGTTAAAATAGCAAACATGTTAGAAATGTCAGGTAAACAAATTTAATCCTACACATAGAGAAATAAAACATTTAACGAGAAATTAGAAAAATATGTGTTTTATTGTTTAAAGCATCGGGATTCCAGACAATAATAATAAAATATTATTGTTAGGACTCCAAAGTCAATCGTTAAGAGACCAATGTTAATAAAACACAGATTTTAAAAATGTCTCGAAAAATATGAAATTTCTCTGAAAAATTTAAAATTCCCACACTTAGAAAATTTTTTGAAAAATTGACTCCAAAACTCGAATCATGAAGGTACAAACTCGAATGAGTCATGAACATTCTCGGGTGACATGGGAACCAACTCCAATGACCCTTAACCAAAATCGGTTGACAAACTGATAAACTCAAATAGAATACAAGTCAACTCGGATGAACTTATGACAAACTCGGATAAAGCATAAAGTTTCTCGAATGACATTCTGACAAACTCGATAACAGATGAAGTTTTCTCGAATAACCTTTGAATCGAGTTGGTATTACTTGTAAAAATCCTGTCATTTTCTATCAAACTCGGATGACTCATGAAGTTTTCTCGAACTTATCTTGAACCAATTCGAATAAAACGTGAGTTTTCTCGGGCAATGTTTCAACCGAGTTTGATGAAGTTAAAAATATTCTGAGTCCAAACTTATCAAACTCAATTAAAACCTGAACTTTCCTCGAAAGGTTCTTATTCAAACTCGATAAACACTAAGTGTTTTCTTGAGTACCTTGTTGTCCAACTCGATCAAAACCAGAAGTTTATCGATCAACCCTTTGATCGAGTTTGAACATAAAAATTTTCTAAGTTCCATTTTATACTCTGAAATTTCAAAAATTCAATTCCAGTGACATTTGAACCTAAATTTTTACACAACCCTACTCGAAAACACATTTTGAACATTTTTCCTTTACTGATGTTGTTTCAAAAACAACATTTTAATCGATTAAAATCCAATTTACAGTAGGTTCAAGAACTCGAAAAAGTTGAACCTTCAATTTTTAATATAGGACTTGAAATTTGATTTTCAAGTTCATATGATCATTGTGAACAGTAACGCACTTTCAATTTCAGATTAAAAACACAAAATCATAAAAGCAGATATACACACACCGACCCACTAACAAACACACACAGTACATATTAAGAAACATAAAACTCGAAAAAATAAAACTGAAAAATACAAAAATATTAACATACACACGAAAAATACTTACAATTTTATTTCTGAAATTGAAATCCAACTCAGAAAATCTGATTGCTTTGTGTTTAAGAAAAGTTGAGAGAAATTTTCGGAAGAAAATGAACAGTGCTCGGGAGTTGTAAAAGTTTAATTTGAATTCAAAATTCAAATTTATACTCAAATAAACCTGGCCCACTTTTAAAACTTGAAACCCATTCTCTCGTTTTTTATTAAAGTCCATTAAACAAAATTTTCACACACAAAAAAGGAACAAAATAACAAAAACAACAAAACAAAAAAAATTCATAATAAAAAAAATTTATCAACACAAAAAAAATTTAACTATATTTTTATATATAAAAAAATAAAATTGAACTTAAAAAAAAAAAAAAATACTCCCCCTTGAATTTTACAGTTATGTTCCCCTTAGATGTATATCACTTTTTATGTATGCTCCCCCTGCAATCAATCAGATAAAAAAATATCAGATATGCAAATATCAAATAAAAATTTTCTTGTTTGCTCCCCCTGCACATGACAATCCGAATATGTTAAATCTCAAATAAATGCACACATTAAGTCGCATGAGATTAACAAAAATTAAATCAAGTAAGAAGTTGTAAAAATAAAATTATATTATGTAACAATTGAATTCTTAAATCTACCGATTCAACATACCCAATTTGTATATACCAAATAATTAAAGTGTTTTTCATCTAATGCTTTGGTAAACAAATCAGCTAGTTGATATTCAGTTGTTACGAAATATAATTCTACATTACCATTGATCTACATGATCTTTTATGAAATGATACCGGATATCGATGTGTTTAGTTTTTGAGTGTTGCTCCGGATTGGATGCTATTGCAATTGCACTCTGTGAATCACAATAGATAGTTATGTGTAAATTCGAAGTCTCTCAGTTGGCTTTTCATCCACAACACTTGTGAACAGCAAGATGATACAACAACATATTCAGCTTCTGCTGTTGATAGTGACACACAGTGTTGCTTTTTGGATGACCAGCAGACGAGTTTGTCACCAAGGAATTGAACTGCTCCTGATATACTTTTTCTGACCATTTTATCACTTGTGTGTCAGCATCAGAAAAGGCAGTCAATGTAAATGATGATTCCCTAGGATACCACAAACCTAAGTTTGGTGTACCCTTCAGATATCTTAAGAATCTTTTGGCAGCAGCCAAATGTGATTCTTTTGGATGTGCCTGATATCTAGCACAGACACATGTAGCAAACATAATATCAGGCCTACTTGATGTTAAGTACATTAACGACCCAATTATTCCTCCATAAAGAGTTACATCAACAGGTTTCCCTGAAATGTCGTCATCGAGTTTAGATTTAAAATCCGGAGCCATGGGTGTTTTCATGGGAATACTATTGACCATGTTAAATTTCTTTAACATGTCTTGATTATATTTCGACTTATTGATGAAAATTCCATCAGTCAGCTGTTTTACTTGTAATCCCAAGAAAAAATTTATTTCACCCATCATGCTCATTTCAAATTTTTGGGACATTAAAGATGCAAACTTTTTGCAAAACTCAGGATTCGTAGACCCAAATATTATATCGTCCACATATATCTGAATAACTATGATATCGGGACCCTGGCATTTAATAAATAGGGTAGTGTCCACTGCACCTTTGTTGAAGCCACATTTTAAAAGATAATTTGAAAGGGCATCATACCAAGCTCTTGGTGCTTGTTTAAGGCCATGCAGTGACTTGTCTAAAATATATATATGATCAGGCTTCGAAGGATCTATAAATCCTTTGGGCTAATATGTATATACTTCATCAGTTAACTCCCCATTTAAAAACGCGGTTTTTACATCCATTTGATATACAGTGAAGTTTTTATGAGCTGCAAAAGCTAAAAAACATCCTAATAGCTTCAATCCGGGCAACGGGGGGAAAAGTTTCATCGTTATCTATTCCCTTCTGTTGGTTGTATCCTTTACCTATGAGGCGTGCTTTGTTCCGAATGATGACAATGTGTTCATCTTTCTTGTTCTTGAAGATCCACTTCGTGCCAATGATAGACTTGTCTGGTCTTTCTACCAATCTCCAGACCTTCAACCTTTCAAACTGGTTGAGCTTCTCTTGCATAGCTACAATCCAGTCTGCATCCAGAAGAGCTTCCTTCACCGTCTTTGGTTCGATCTTGCTCAAAAAGTTTGAGAAGAGGCATTCGTTTAATGTAGCTATCCGGGTTTTTACAGAAGCAAAGGTATCACCAATGATATTTTCTGGTGGGTGGTCCCTTGTCCATTTGAAAGTATGGGGATAAGGTTGAAGCTGGTCTTGATTGGGATTCAAGTCCAGGTAGGGAATACGGGGGATTGTTTCAGATGTTGATGGGATATCAACTAAGGTGGAGGTTTCTGGATTTTCAGAATTCAATGGAGTATTATTAGATTCTGGAGCATGAAATGGTTGTACACTTTCAGTAGGAATGTGTATATCAGTTGTTGAAACCTCTCCACTCTTTTCAGAATTTTGTTGATGTGAATGATCGGAGACTATAATAGGATCTTCAGTAACCCTGTCAGGAACCAAAATTTGAACATCAGATTTGGTCTTTTCAAAGTAGTCTTCATAAAAATTTTCAAACAGTTTATTTAAATCATTCATATCATCATTAAGCTCTGGTGACTTCATAGAAGTCGACTGTTTAGATTCGGGTCCTGAACTGGCATGTTCAGGAGCCATTACAATTCATTCGTCAAATTTCACATTTACGCTCTCGTTGATAGTCTTCGTGCATTTGTTATAGACTCGGAATGCCACAGATTCTTTTGAGTATCCAATGAATATACCTTTGTCAGCTTTATGATTAAATTTTCCCAAATTGTCTTTATCGTTCAAGATGAAACACCTGCAAACAAAGACATGGAAAACTTTTAATATTAGGTACTCGTTTATTTATCATTTCATAAGGTGTTTTTCCGAATCTTTTATTTATAATGGATCTATTCTGGGTGAAACATGTGGTTGCTACAGCTTCAGCCCATAGGAATAACGACAGATTAGAATATGCAGGCATCGTCCTTACAGATTCCACAAGCGTACAGTTTCGTCTTTCAACTACTCCGTTTTGTTGTGGGGTACGAGCTGCCGAAAATTGATGTGTTATCCCAACAGAACTCAGAAATGTCTCGAGTGACTTGTTCTTGAATTCTGTACCATTATCAGATCTAATGGTCGGAACTGATAGCTGCAACTTTACTTGAATCTTGCATATGAAGTCAATAATGATCTCTGTAGCATCAAACTTGGATCTCATGAAGAATACCCATGTGTATCTTGAATAATCATCTACTATGACCAACACATATCTCTTCTTATTGATACTTTGTACTCGCATAGACCGACACAAATCCATATGGAGTAGCTTTAAAGCCCTAATTGAAGAATGCTCAATTTTTAACTTGTGTGAAGCCCTCACCATCTTCCCTTTTTCACATGCAGCACACAGTTGCTCCTTTTGGAATCGGAGAGTCGGTAGCCCTTTTACTAAACCACCTTTTGCAAGGTTGGTCAGTTCTTTGAAATTCAAATGAGATAGACGGTGATGCCACAACCAGGATTCTTTAGATGTTGCCTTTGACAGTAAGCAGACATCTTTCTTCATATTGATGTTGGCTAAATCTATGGAGTACAAATTAGTTTTCCTATTTCCGGCTAGGATTTCCTTCCCTTCCCCAGATCTAATACTGCACCTATTCACCTTGAAATTGACTTCTAACCCTTTATCGCACAGTTGGCGTATGCTGAACAGATTATGGCCAAGACCATCAACATAAAATACCTTTTGAATTGTTATCTTGACGTACTCCAGACTCCCATAGCCTTTTATCGGACAAAAATGATCGTTGCCAAACCTTACCGTCCCACAGAATTTGTCAACAAAATTCGTTAGGGTTTCTCGTTGTCTGGTCATTTGCTTGGAACATCCGGAGTCAATGTACCACACATGATTTACCTATAAAACGAAGTAAACCGTGAGGTACCCACTTATAGTTGGGTACTTCGAAGTTTGGTAAATCATGCGGTATTTCTTCACATATAATAACAGATAGATTCTTTGACTTTGGATAACAGTCTTTTTGGGTATCCATTTTTGTACAGTTCGTTTTTGGAACTGATTCTGAAATTTGCTTCTTTGGAACCCTTTACTGTTTAAAAATAGGAATATTGTTCTTTGTAACCCAAACAAACTTGTTAGATTTATGCACAGATTTATCATTCAACACATGGCAATTGGCAGACTTTAAAGAAAACAGTTCAGCACATGAGTATTTAGAATATTGTTTAACAGAAGATTTAATACAAACAGAATTATCTACAGGTCTAATCCTATCTGTAACACGCAAATCTTTCACACTCCATTCCTATCTAAAACTCTTGTTTTTCTTTGTCACTTGCTTCTTTTTCGACACTTTCTTCGATGAACTTTTCACAATATAATCTGACATAACAGAAGAACGAGAATTAGTCAATTTAGAGTTAACCTTATTCCGTAAAATCGTTTTACCTTCAAAAATATTTCCTTTCTTTGCATTTGAAACCTTTGATGAAGAGGATTCACCTTTTTCAAATTTTGGAGTAACAAAAGAAACTTTTGTTTTCTCCTTCTTATGTATAACAGGTGATGATATTGATTCATCCTTAGAAACTGTAGGTATTCTTTTCAAAATACTTAAAGGGTTCTTTGAGTTTATCAGTTTGTTTGTCATGGAGTGGTTTAATAAACTCATCCATTTTCACAAACATTTCCTCTAATGAATTAAAATAAGAGTTCATATACAGATCAAACTCCTTTTCAAAATTGATAGAATCGGGTTGAATTAAAGATTTCTGATCTGGTTGAGTTTTGCTTTCAGGCTGGTTTTTCACTTTTATTTCCTAATCTTTAATATCAGCCTAGAGCTTTTCATTTTCAGTCTTAAAAGTTTTAAGCTTCAATTCAATATCAGAATTAATCTTTTCAAGAATTGAGTTCGGAATGTATGGCTTTTGAGAGGAAGACGTATTTTCAGACAAATCTTTATCAAAATATGTCTGAATATACTCTTTTGAAATGCTTGAATTTTGATAACTGTCATTAAGCTTGTTATAATCCAAAGTATTTTGCATTTTATCTTGTCTCAACCTTTTCAGATCTTCAGCTGTTTCTACTTCATCTGAAGCTTTTAAAAATATCATTTTCAATCCTAAATTCATATATCTAACATCATAAAGAGTTGGTGAAGACAAAATAGCTTTTGTTAGATATTTAGGATTTGTCCAACCAATACCTGTTTTTGAATTATAAAATTCGGTATCTTTTGGTTAGTTCAAATGGATTGTTTGATCCGTTTGACCTCTATTAAGGAATTCAACTTCCAAGGATTTGATTTTCTCATACAACTTTGTTCTTTCATCAAAGATAGAATGATATTTTACACAATAACTTGCTGATTCTAACTCAGCTAATTTCAGTTTTTCTTTTAAGTCAGATATATTGTTACTCAGCATTTGATTCTCACTTTGAATTTCATTGTATTTTTCTTGCAAATCAGAAACTGATCTTAATGTTAATGCCTTATCTTTGGAAAACTCTAACACTAAAGCATGTTCTTGTCTTAATTTGTTTTCCAAGGAATTGACATTTTCTTTTTGGCTTTTAATGATTTTTCAAACCGTTTTAGCATATAAGCCATCTGAGCAAGTTTCAGTTCTAGCATACAGGAGTTATCTGTAACATCCGACACTAAACCAGGTTAGCAACAATGACCTAATCTGTATTTAATAGCCAATTATAACCTAATCAGTGGTCATTAGAAATTAATCAAGTGATTAACAAGGTTTATTAGAAAATTCAACTCAATTATAATCAAATTCACCGGTGCGATGAATCGGGAAATCAATTAATCCGATCAATTTACGATATGTGGGATTAATTCAACTAAGTACATAATTAAATTATGATTAGTGACACTAATCAAACACTAATATATATGACCGGCCTATAGGCATGTGCCTTTTAGAGTTTGACTTCAATTTTTTTAATATTACTTTAAACACAATCATTTTGTTAAAAAGTGCACACAACCTCCTACTTTCCATGTCTTTCATCATTTGAAAGACCAAAAATTTCTCTATAAATAGAGAGGCATTTCATTCATTACTTCCACACAAAAACTCTTCTTCTCCCTCTTAGATCCGGCCAAACCCTCACACACATCACAAACCTTTTCATTCAAGTGTTCTTCAAGAAATTCAAGTGTTTTTGGTGCATATCTTGCAAGGATTTCAACTTCTACTCAAAATCATATTCTAAATACTTCAAAGTAAGTAAATACTAGCTTATTACATCTTATATTTATGTTTATATAAGTCTTGCATAATATACATAATCACCAACAACAACAAATTTCATAAAAACTCAAGTTTATAAGTTTCTAGTTTCTATTTTTAAGTTGTTTCTTTAAATATGTTTATGAATGTATGAACACATCATAAAAATATTAATATTATGAAATAAGTGATATATATGTGTTTTATAACTTTTATACAAGTAGTCTTTAAATAAACAACAAGAATCATAAGTTATTTCAAGTTTATAAACTGCGGATTTTCGGCAGAAAATTTATATCGACTTTGAAAAATCGTAACTAATTCATAACTTAACGAAATGAGTTGATTCTTGTCTAAAACGTTAGATCTATGTCTTAACTATAGATCTGGAAGTTTTCATAATTTATTTTGGAGTTTAAGACCTCCAGAAATTATTTGGGAAACCGAAAGTTTGACAGCTCAAAAATGGCCAACATAGGGTTTTTAACGAGCTTTTTCACCAACCTAAACATCTCGAAAAATGGTCGTTCTTGATTCTAAAAATCCTTTGTATATAGTAGTTTAATGTCCTAGAAAACCAAAGCCTAAAACATTTTGGAGCTTGGTCAAAAACAGCCTCAAAGTAGGCCGAAAAACCTCCGAAAAAGCTGGAAAATTATATATATATATATATATATATATATATATATATATATATATATATATATATATATATATATATATATATATATATATATATATATATATATAAACTTGACGTTTTAAGCGGGTTTTATTTATAAAGTTGTAATGTTGGGTGATTTAAGACATAAAAATCTATAAATATATATATTATCATATATTAGAGATATTAAGTCCCTATTATCATTTAGGACTCGATTAATCTCGCTCGGTGCATCATCCATCCATTTACGCTAAAAAGCATTTTTCTCTCGTTTTTACCATCACACGCTCTGTGTGTCCTCATAGCCCCTATTTTCACACTGTTATGTTTTGGGGTTGAAATACATGCTTCGTTTTTATATGGACACGAAAACATCTACATTTTTCTATTATGTATTACACATGTGGTTCCATCAGCCCTTATATCATGAACCGTTAATTGCATAAATTTGTAAGCGCGAATATATTATGGATAGATCTATTGGGAGTCATGTCTCCCATTCGGTTTAGTTCGGGTCGGCTAACAGCGAGTGCATATATATTCAACACACGGTATTACAGTCGGGGATACTGCACAGGGCAAACTCATTTTAATTAAGCTTCGGTTGTATGATGGTTTATATGTAATACATAACATGGAATTTATGATTTTATAAATTCAAACTCTACTATTGTTGTCCATACAAGTCAGATTTACGTGTAAACCTATGAGCTC
Source organism: Centrapalus pauciflorus (assembly GCA_020465985.1). Taxonomy (NCBI): domain Eukaryota; kingdom Viridiplantae; phylum Streptophyta; class Magnoliopsida; order Asterales; family Asteraceae; genus Centrapalus; species Centrapalus pauciflorus. The sequence goes on along the minus strand of JAANYP010002965.1, from coordinate 218,698 downwards.
ACCAACAATTTTTGTTGACGTATTTTAGCGTGTATATTCAGGAAATTAAGGCAAGTATGCCTTCGGACGTATTTTACTTTCAAGCTTCCGCATTCATGGAGTCGCATGCATATTAACGGAGATTTAGCTGCATTATTTTGGATATTTTAATTATGTAATTAAATCTCTGTATTTTGTGAACTCCTTTACTCATATCAGATTATGTAAAACATTACTATGTTTTAAAGTTTTAACGATATATTTTAAAAACGTCCATATAGTGGTCGTTCGTTATGATTATGGTTATGCTTCCGCGACGTCGCGCTTCGTTGCCAACCGGGGTAACGGGGTGTGACAGATTGGTATCAGAGCCATAGTTATAGTGAACTAGGTTGCATTAGTACCTAGACTATAACTGTTACAAAAACTAAAGTTTCTTCAAAAACTGTGAACATATATATGGACCCTGATTACAATAACATGTCGAACAATACGGTTATTATCCTCTTTGACTCAGAGGATGAATTCTCACCCATGGACCAAGGAAGCCAAGGTGACACCGAGGTGTATTTTGGATCGGGAACCCACCCAGACTAAATCAATGACGATGTAATGGACCCGTCAAAGCACAAGGAGGGCAACTGTGACCCTGCAGAATAAATTGCTCCACCATCACCACCACTGAAACCATCCCAATGGACCATTGAGGAAGTTCACCCCTAGGAAAAGGGTGTGACTGGCACAACGAGAGTCTATCCCGGTACCTTCCCATCAGCCAAGCCCGCCGCCGTTGCGACAGGCGAACGTAAGACAGTGGGGATGGATGCCTCACACTCTCCAAGAGTGGAGAAACGAGGAAGGGATCCCAAGACAGTTTGAAATCAGAACACCATCTTCCTCTCAAGTGCTGACACTTACCCATGAACCTAAGCAACGAACGGTGCCTCTGTTGGTGGCGAGGGCCGCCAGACACGACCACCAATTTTGATAAATCCACCAGGAGCTCGGTGAGATCTCTACAAGGATTAAGCAGGAGACAATGCAAAAACACCAACATACATTGGGCCAACCAGAATACCTAGGCGATCCAACAAGATGGATTCTACGAATTGTGGCAGTACCTAGCAGAGCGCGAAGCCCGCAATGCAGAGCTAGCCCAACGACTTAACGCTCTGGGGTACAGGGAAACCCCGGAGGCATCTCATACTTAGTGCACTTTCTACCATTTTATAGTATTTCTCTAGGCTTTACTATCTGATATATCTTAGGGTATGTGAGGTTTAAAAATTTATCGGGAAATCCCGACCATATCATGTACAAGGATTAGGTATCAAGCATTTTAATGAGGAACTAATTTTTATCTATAACTATGTGCATGTGGATATGTAGTACGACAATCTGCCTAAGAAATTTCAAATCCATAGACTTATCCTCTTATCCCATTAGATACCACTTATGCATTTCTACTATTTGATACCGGTGCTGATAAGAACTTTATATCCACTAAGTTCAGTAAGCAGATAAATTCCATTCTTACACCATTAAGTGCCACTTACGCTATTGAAGTTGATGACGGTAAGACGCTTAAGACGAATAATATAAGTCGAGGATGCTCCTTAGAATTAGTACGCCAACTCTTTGAAATAGACTTGATGCCCGTCAAACTGGAAAGTTTTGACGTGGTCATAGGCATGGATTGACTATCGAAAAATCGTGCGGAAATAGTATGCAACGGTTAGACGGTTCATATACCATTAGCCAATAAGAAGGTCCTTACTGTCCAAGGCAAAGCTAGAAATACCAAAGTAAGCATCATCTCCATCAATAGGACCCTGAAGTGTTGACAGAGAGGGAGCCAAAGGAAAAGCGGCTCGAAAATATCCTTATTATTTATGGTTACCCCAAAGTTTTTCCAAAACACTTACCTGAACTCCCAACATCGAGGCAAGTCAAATTCAAAAATCGGCCTAGTATCAGGTGCGGTACCAGTGGTTCGAGCACCATGTCGATTAACCCCGTCAATAGTGTAAGAATCGTCCAACCAACTGTAAGAGCTCTTAGATAAAAGGTTTATCAAACCGAACTCCTCGCTTTGGAGGAGCTCCAGTTTTGTTTATAAAGAAGAAGGATGGAACTTTCAGAATGTGCATCAATTACCGAGGGCTAAATAAACTAAAAGAGAGTCAATATCCGCTCACAAGGATCAATGACTTGTTTGACCAAACTCCAAAAATTAAGCTTCTATTCGAAGATCGACCTAATGTCTGGTTATCATCAGGTTAGAGTTCGCAAGGAAAGATATTCCAAAGACAACCTTTAGATTTCATTACGGTCAGCATAAATTCATATTAATGTCGTTTGGATTAACCAGTGCCCCAACGATACTCATGGACCTCATAAGTCGGGTGTGCAAACCTTATCCAGACAAATTCGTGATTGTATTCATGAATGACATCTTAATCTACTCATGAAACAAGGAGGAGCAGGAGCAAACAATTAAGACTGATTCTAGAGTTGTTGAAGAAATAACAACTGTATGCCAAGCTTTCTAAGTTTGACTTTTGGTTAAGAGAGGTAAGATTTCTCGGTCACATGATCAATAGTAAAGGGATCCAAGTCGACCCCAGGCTATCAGGAATTGGTCAACTCTTAGAACCCCATAGAGATACGACAACCCTTAAGACTTGCCACTTATTATAGGCAATTATCAAAAATTTCTCAAAGATCACCGGAGCTCTAACAGAACTGACCTGAAAGGACATTAAGTATGATTGGGGCGAGAATCATGAGACATCATATCAGTTATTAAAGCACAAACTGCGCAGTGCGCTTATTTTATCCAAGAGAAGCAAGAAATTTGTAGATTACTGTGACGCTTCACACAATGGGTTGATATAGAAAGATAGGGTCATAGCTTATGCTTTATGAAAACTTAAGGTTCACTAGGTGATTTACACAACGCATGATCTGGATCTTGAAGCAGTAGTCTTTATCCTTGGAGACATTAGTTGTACGGTATGAAGTGTATCGTATTCACAGACCATAAGAGCCTCCAACACATCTTGAACCAGAAAGAGTCGAATACGAAGTAGTACCGTTGGATAGAACTAATAAGTAATTGCAACCGTGAAAATTCGTTATCACCTGAGGAAAACTAATGAGCCAAGCCATTAAGAGTACAAGTGGATAAATAGTTTAGGATAAGGCTAATAAAAAATCGATATTTCATGAATAGAATCTGATTACTCTGTTTGGTGGAATAAGAGAGCTGGCTATGGATGAAGGACACAAATTAAGATATGTCGTTCACCCCGGATCTGATAAAATGTATCATGACCTTAAGAAGCTGTACGGGTGGCCTAACATGAAGGGTGACACTGCCACATATGTCAACAAATTCTTAACATGCTCCAAAGTTAAGACAAACATAAGAAACCATTTGAGTATTAGTCGACCGCCAAACAAAATCCGCACATTCCTACCAATCAAGGAGAACAACAGAATGAATAAGCTAGTCCAAACGTACCTCAAGGAAGTCATCTCCGGACACGAGTGCCTATTTAAATCATTTCGGATACGAATAGCAGATTTACATCTAGACTTTTGGCAATTATTACTACAAGCTTTGGATACAAACTTGGACATGAGTACCACATATCACCCTCAGACCAATGGTCAGAATAATAGAACAATCCAAACCCTAGAACACACATTAACAGCCTGTGTAATGGATGCTCAATTGCCTTAGTGGAATTATTAACTACAATAGCTATCACTCGAGGATTAGAGCTGCTCCGTTTGAGGCCCTCTACGGGCGAAAGTGTCAATCGCCGATTTGTTAGGTAGAAGTAGGAAATAGCCAAATCACTGGCCCTAAGACCATTCACGAAACTACCAAAAGGTTAATACAGATACGGAACTGACTAAAAGTTGCCTGCGATGGTAAGAAAGTTATGCAGATGAAAAGAGAAAATCCTTTGAGTTCTAATTAGGAGAACAAGTACTGATGAAAGTCTTGCCATGGAAGGGCATGTTACGATTTGGGAAACAAGGATAATTAAACCCTCGATACATTGGCAATACAAAGTCTTGAAGGGGATTGGACTCGTAGCTTATTGTTTAGAGCTACCACCAGAACTTAGCAGCATGCACAATACCTTCCATGTATCGAATAAGAAGAAGTGTTTGTTAGAGGAGGCACTTGTTACCCCTTGGGAGAGATCCAACTAACTCATCAAAGACGCGGTTGGAATCATGGACCGTAAGGTCAAAGGATTGAAGCACAGTTGTATACCCATCCTCAAGGTCAGATGGAATTCTAGACATGAACCAGAATTCACTAGGGCATGCAAAGGCAAGTTAAAGCAAAGATACTTTCATCTACTCTTAAGTAACAATACCCCTGAGGAAACAAGATAAAATTTCGGGATGAAATTCCCTTAACAAGGGGAGACTGTAACATCCGGCACTAAACCAGGTTAGCAACAATGACCTAATATGTATTTTGTTGGTACACCCTGTGTGACGATAGCAGTCTAATCGATCTGCATTATGGTTTAAGTAATATTCTGAGTATTAACAAGTGTTTTGATATATATGTTTATATGTGTTTGTCTGTTATTGATTGTGTGTTTGAACTTGATGTAACATATTTCAAGAAGTTCAAACATAATGGTCAAAGATTAACTCAAGCATAAGTAAAACATAAGTTTCATCACTTAAGTATTTAAGTGTATTGGCTAGATTCGAATAGGTAAAGGAAGACATTCGAATCTGTGATAGATTCGATTGTATCCTTAGATTCGAATGGGCTAGATTCGAGAGTGTCTTGTGGACAGACTCGAATGGGCCTTGGGCCAGATTCGAGCTTGGCCCACAACAGACTCGAATCAGGGTCTATAATTAGAGATAGACTCGAATCATTAAGGGACTTTTAGCAGAATTCGTGAGGAATTAAGCAAAATGCGATCTCGAGTTTATCAGCTAGGTGAGTGCCGTTTCGGAGAGAATTAGTTCGTAGGATCGTTCGTGTGTCGTTCGTTCAGCGTCTAATAGTCTCCGTGTTCCGTTGGTTGAGAGTTGTCCGTCTAACCGTCAACGAGGATTCCGCACTCGTTCACGGATCCGCGTCTAGATAGATATTGCAGTCGTAGACCTTACAAGTGGTATCAGAGACTACGGAGTGTTCTTGGTGTTCTTCGTGTTCATCAGATACATTCTAGGTTTCTTGACGCTAGTTGGACGGTTTTGCTCTCAAAAACGTGTTTTCAAGCTTAGCAAATTCATATTCGGGAAACACTTTGTGGTTTTTCACGTTTTTGATCGAAATCATTATTTTTCGTTTGAAAAATAGTGATTTAATCTGTAAAACGTCAAAAAATCAAAGTGTTAGCCGTTTTTCGAGTTTGCGGCGCTCGAATCTATAGGGGTAATTAGGGTTTCACTTTAGTCTCGAGTCTAACCTAAATACGCTCCTTTCGAGTCAATTTCAGAGAATTTCGAATCTATCTTGTTTCGAATCTGTTGCTTCATTCGAATAGGATCTCGAGTCTAGATTAGTTTCGAGTTTGTTTCGAGTCTAGTATTTTTTTTCGAATCTGTGTTTCGAATCTGCTGAAATTCGAGTCTGCTGCCCTTCGACTCTAAGGACCATCGATTCTAAGGATTTGTTCGAATCTGACATAATTTCGAATCTAATTGAATTTTAAGACTTAATCGAATTTAATCACAAAAGATTTAATCTTAATTAGTTTCGAATCTACCTAGATTCGAATAAGTTAGTCTAAATCAGTTTCGAATTAACTTAATTAAGTTCAAATTCAATTTGTTTCAGAAAAGATGTCAAATCTTCAGAAATTCCTTGAGATGGATCACGAAGTTGGGAAGGCAAATGCACCACCTAAGTTGATGAAAGTTGAGGACTATTACTGGTGGAAGGATCGTTTTACAGATTTTGTACGATTCAATGATATGCGCATGTGGGTGTGCATAGATGAAGGGTACATTCCGCCAGTATCTGAAGTTGAAGGCCGTCAAAAGGTCTTGTCATATCAGATGATGAAAGAAGATGACAAGAAACTTTTTGAAGCTGAAAACAAAGCTTTTTCTTTAATCCGAATGGCGTTACCGCAAGATATTCTACACACATTCCGGACTCAGAGGACATCAAAAGACCTTTGGGAGTCGCTTGAGAAGAGGTGTGAGGGAAATCCTCGGGTTAGGAGAAAGCGTACAGAGCTGTTACAGCAACAGTTCGCGATTTTCAAGGCAATTAAGGATGAACAGTTGGATGATATTATCACAAGGTTCTATCATCTGATAACGGAACTTGAAAGTCATGGAATTGAGTATTCGGACACTGACAAGAACAACAAGCTTCTTGATGCCCTACCAGCCAAATGGGCTATGTACGTGGCAATGATTAAGCTGAATGAGGACAAATACTATACTCAATCACTTGATGACATTGTGGGAACGTTGAGGGCATATCACTTTGAGATGATTAAGGCTGAGACTGATTACGAGCAAGTCCAGAATCTGGCAATGTATTTTGGAAAGACATCTAAATCATCAGTGACAGCTGAACCGAAGAGTGCTACAGCGTTTTTCACCGGAGAAACGTCATCGCCAGCAGAGTCTGAAGACTCATTGAATCGCGCGTTCTTAGGATTAGGACGATCGGAAGAACCGCAACCTCAAGTCCAACAGGCTTCGTCAAGTCAGAGCTATTCGAAGATGCCCATGAGCGCAAAGTCAGCGGAAGAGCATCTGAATCTACTTGCTTCTTTTGTGGCCGCATACGGAAATTGTGTTCAAGGGAAAATCAATGACCCAGCTCTATGGGATGAAGATTACGATCAGGTCGACCCTGATGACTTAGAGGAAATGGATCTTAAGTGGCAACTGGCCATGGTGACCCAGAGGGTAAAAAGATTCATCAAAAGAACTGGGAGGAATCTGCAAATGAATAACAAGGGGATCGGGTTTGATAAGTCCAAGGTGAAATGCTACAACTGTCAGGGATTGGGACACTTCGCCAGGGAGTGTCAAAGACCGAAGGTAGAGACATACCAAGGACAGAGTCAGCATCAGGGACAGTACCAAAATCAGTCCCAACAATGATACCTTCCAAGTTCCTCATCTGGACAGGCCAATCTAGTGGGTCTTCTATCCAATGTCACTTCAGATAGACAGCTAGATGGTACCTATGACTGGAGTTCACATCCTGAGTCCAATGCTAGAGCTTTCATGGCTGAAGTTACGGAGAATGGTTGTGAAGAAGACGAGCAGACCACAAGGGAAAACAGTCCGATGTGGGTTGAAAAGGCGAATGGTCAGACAGTGCTGGAGTTTGCTGCTCAGATGGCCAACGTGGAATCTGATAACTCAAAGGTTAGTCTGTCTTATTCCTTATTTCGTGAATTATGTGCTTTGTGTGCTACTTCTAATGATAGGTTAAATCTAGTCTTAGAATCACATAAAACCATATCTGCTCAAAATGAGAATTTAAAAATTGAAAACGCTAGCCTAAATGATATAAAGCAAGATTTAAAAGAAAAACTTAAGGCTGATGCTCAGGACGTAGTAGTTCTAAAAGACAAACTCAGTGAGCAGTGTGTTAGGATAGAACTTATGTATGAGCACGTAGAGGCCTTAACAAAAAGTCTTAAGGACAAGGATATAGAGCTAGCTGAGACCAAGGTTAAGGTAGCAGAGGCAAACAGCAAGTTGGAGAAGTTTAGGAATTCAAGCTTAAATCTAGGGAAAGTCTTAGATGCCCAACGACAGTCTAAGAAGCCCGTAGGTCTAGGTTTTCACGAAATTCCTCCACCATTCAATGCGAACTATGTGCCTCAGCCTCAGGAGAAAACTGACAAGTCTGTAGACTTAGAGGACCTACCTGAACCGACACCAGAGCCTACAGTTGAAAATACACCTCAGGTGGCTGACTCAACCGTCAAGGTCAAGAAAGTGAAATTTGTGTCTTCCTCCAGTGAAACACCTGCAGGAAAACAGAAAATTTCATGGGCTGACCAGGTCGACGAGTCAGACATCATAGCGGTACCAAAGGAGATAGACACTAGTGAGACACCTAGATCTAAGGGAACAACCAAAAAGTCCATGGATAAGATGTCTTGCTTTAGATGTCACGAGAAAGGGCATGTTGCTTCTCACTGTCCACTTAGGAAAGCAGATGTTACCCCTAAGCCAGTGAACCCAACACCTGTTAAGCCCTCACCCAGTGTGGCAAGCAGCAGTAGTTCTCAACCTACCGAGAAAACTGTGCAGGCCGCACCCAAACAAGTTGTGAAAAACACACCGGTTAAGGTTGGACCAAAGGAAGTGATTAGGACAAGTTCACCGAATCGTGTCGTTAATCAATCTAGGTCAGCACCACAACAAGTCTATAGGAGCACCACACCTAGCAGGTCACATACTCCAGTTAGGTCTCATACTCCAGTTAGACAATATGCACCGGTAAGAGCTCAAGGATCACAGTCAAAAATGGCATATAATAGAAATTATTCCAGAGCTCCACAACAAATGCCTACACCACGGCAACGAGTGAACTTAAATCACTCGGCACCACAACAGAATTCAGTTCAAAGGCCCAAGTCACCTGAAAGGCGAGATGGGTACTTGAAAGAGTTCACGTATGTGGACGAGAATGGTATTACCAAGTCAGTCATGGCTTGGGTTCCCCGTGATAACTAACCTCTTTTCTTTCATGTGCAGGAGATAACTACCGGTCCAAACAACAAGTGGTTCGTCGACAGTGGTTGCTCCAGGCACATGACGGGGGAAAGAAGTCTACTCACAGACTTCAAGGGAGGTAATAGGGGATTCGTATCATTCGCGGGTAACAAGGGTGGAAATATCACTGGAACTGGAGAAGTCACTAATGGGACGATTACTTTGGATCAAGTTTATCACGTTGATAAACTGGTTCATAATCTCATTAGTGTCTCTCAAATCTGTGATAAGAAGAACTCGGTGTTATTTACTGACACTGAGGCGTTAGTGCTAAAGCCTGGATTCAAAATTCCTGAAGAATGGGTGTTGATGCGGGCGCCAAGGAAGAACGACTTGTACATGCTGGATATGAACAAGCCAGAGACTTCGATGGGGCCAATTTGTCTACTATCCAAAGCTTCGGAGACGGAATCCGTACTGTGGCACAGACGCATGGCTCACCTGCACCTGAGAAAGATGAATTACATAACGAAGCATGGACTGGTGCAGGGTGTGCCCATGAAAAGTTTTCAGTTCGAGGATAAGTGTCTACCTTGCATGAAGGGCAAACAGCACAAGAAGACACACAAGTCCAAGAAGCAGAATTCCATAGCCTCAACATTCGATCTGTTGCACATGGACCTTTTCGGCCCAATCAACAAAAGGAGTATTGGAGGTAGTTGGTACTGCTTAGTTATCACCGACGATTACTCACGTTTTTCTTGGGTTTTCTTTTTAGGTACGAAGGACGAGACGGCTGCAAGGCTCATCGGGTTCTTGGACCAAGTGGAGAACTCATACGGAACTAGGGTTAAATGTATTCGTAGTGATAATGGAACTGAATTCAAAAACACTGTAATTGGTGTATATTGCCTATCAAAGGGCATAGTGCATCAATTCAGTGCACCATATGAACCTCAACAGAATGGGGTGGCCGAACGTAAAAATAGAACTTTGATTGAGGCTGCAAGGACTATGCTTTCGGATTCAAAGCTTCCTACCATGTTTTGGGGGGAGGCAGTGAATACCGCGTGCCACATTTTAAACCGAGTCCTTACAGTCAAATCATTGAACAAAACATGCTATGAAATTTTGAATAAACGGCCACCTAACTTAACTGGATTCGAACCGTTTGGAGTACCATGCACACTTTTAAGAACAAAACATCAACCGAAGTTTGGTGAAAAGGCTGACGAAGGATACTTCCTAGGTTATGTGCCAAACTCACCAAACAAACGGGTGTTTAACAAAACAACTGGTACTGTGGAGATTGTGTATAACATTGAAGTCACAAGTTATACACATGAACCCCAAACTGGTCCGGAATGGATATTTGACTATGATAAGTTATTTGAGTCATTTAACATTCCTCTGGATGATAATGCAGGTACAATCGAGAAGGACATGGCGACGTTGCATCTGAACGACGATGGCCAAATCTTTCCAAGGACCACGTTCGAATCTACGTCCGAGCCTACTGCGACTGTAGATGGATCTCCAGAAGTTGCTGATCAAGAGGCACCTAACACTGAGAATCAGACTCAAGCTTCAAGTTCTAACTCTGAGGAAAACGTCCGTGAGGAGGAAAATGTAGAAGCTGAGCCTGTTCCCCCTTTAGGTGAAATAGGAGCCAACTTAGGAGATAATCTAAGGGTTGATGAAATAGAGACCTCTAGGATTAACAAGAACCATCCAATAGAAAGCATCATAGGAAATCCTAACGAGGGTGTGAAGACTCGGAGTAGTGTAAATAACAACACCGTGTTGTTGTCGATGATAAACGACTCCGAGGCATATCACACATGTCTTTATTCATGTTTCATATCGCAAGTAGAGCCTAAGAATGTGCAAATGGCACTTAAGGATAACTCCTGGGTTGAAGCGATGCAGGAAGAACTTTCACAGTTTAGGAAACTAGAAGTGTGGGAGTTAGTTCCGTTACCTCGAGGGGAGATTGCCATAGGAACCAAATGGGTTTTTAAGTGCAAAAGAGACGATCGGGGTATAGTCACGCGCAACAAGGCAAGATTAGTTGTAAAGGGTTTCAACCAAGAGGAGGGAATCGATTACAATGAAGTTTTTGCACCAGTAGCAAGGCTAGAAGCCATTAGGTTGTTTCTAGCGTTTGCCTCCTTCAAAGGCTTTAAGGTATATCAACTAGACGTTAAGAGTGCTTTCCTGTATGGGAAAGTGAAGGAGTTGGTGTATGTAGAACAACCGCCCGGATTTACAGATCTTAAATATCCTGATAGAGTATATCGCTTAGATAAGGCTCTTTATGGATTACATCAGGCACCTAGGGCGTGGTATGAGACTTTATCCAACCATCTTTTAGAAAACGGTTTTGAAAGGGGTAGGATAGATAGTACTCTATTTGTGAAGAGGAAAGGAGAACACTTTATCTTGGTACAAGTGTACGTCGATGATATCATTTTTGGATCATCAGACGAACAAATGTGCAAAGATTTTGAGAAGGTGATGAAGTCGAAGTTCGAGATGAGTGCTATGGGGGAGTTGAATTTCTTTTTAGGGTTACAAGTTGACCAAAAGAAGGAAGGGATGTTTATCCATCAAACTAAGTATGTCTATGACATATTAGAACGGTTTGGGATGGAGGGAACTAAGTTGACTGCCCACTTCAGCACGCCGATTCAAGTAAATCACAATCTCGGGCCGGATACTGAAAGTGATACCGATGTGGATCCGACTTTATATCGGGCCATGATTGGGTCACTTATGTATTTAACTGCTTCAAGACCTGACATAATGTTTGCTGTGTGTATTTGTGCTAGGTTTCAAGCGAATCCGAAGGAGATGCATATGAAAGCTGTGAAGCAGATTCTACGATACCTCAAGTCGAAACCGAAGCTGGGACTTTGGTATCACGCGGAGGGAGATCTAGAGTTGGAAGCGTTCACGGATTCTGACTACGGAGGATGCAGCTTGACGCGCAAATCTACAACTGGAGGTTGTCAGTTCCTAGGAGGGAGATTGGTATCCTGGCAATGCAAGAAACAAACATCGGTAGCCATTTCAACGTGCGAGGCCGAGAATGTTGCTGCTGGTAGTTGCTGCTCACAGGTTCTGTGGATACAACAACAATTGCGGGATTACGGTTTGGCTTACACTCAAACTCCTATTAGGATAGACAATCAATCTACAATTGCTATAACTAATAATCCAGTTAAACACAGTAAAACAAAGCACATAGACATAAGGCATCATTTTATTCGTGACTGTGCTGAAAAGAACTTAATCAAACTAGTAAAGGTGGCAACAGAAGATAATAATGCAGATTTATTTACCAAAGCGTTTGATAAGTCACGGTTTGAGTATTTAATTCAACTGAATGGAATGCGCAACCCAGAGTAATTTGACCTTAGTAGTAGTAAGTTTATTTTATTTTATTGTAGAGTAGTAGTTTTTCTTTCTTCTCAGTAATCTGCTAATTTAGGAAAGTTTCTATTTTTAGTAAGTTTCTATCTTTAGTAAGTTAGTAGGTTAGCTTATTTTACTGCTTTTCTTATGAAAAAATAAAAGAAAAAAGAGAGAAAATTACAAAAATACAAAAAAAGAGAATATCAAAAAAAAAAAGAGTTAGGTCTTAGATACATAGGTTCAAAGTGACGAAAATTAGCACCGTCGTTACAAACTCTAAGTACTTAGGCTTTCACACATAATGCAACTAAATCCTAAGTGTTATACTTTACTTAGTTTGATGTGTTGGTAGGCATAATACATATAGGGAATCTCAAGGCTAATAAAATATTCTAGAAATAGTCAAGCGTGTCACTAACTTAGATATATGACCAATCGGTCTTAATTTTTATGTACAAGACATACAAACATTGAGTCTAAATGAGGTATGCAAACTTTCTGGGGATGTATGGCAACATCAAATACATCTGAAAATGGAAAGAATAGAAATATCATGTAAAACTGAGAGTCGAAAACATGCAACTCTGTTGTACGTAAGTACAGACCTGTTGTCTCTGTTTAGATTCGGGTTAGCAGACATGTCGCTTTGTTGTACGTCAGTACAGACCTGTCACCGCTATCTGCTAACTTTAAAAGAAAACCTTAAGGCGAACTAAGACACTTTGTTGTATGAAAATACAGACCTGTGTCCGATGTTTGTCTTTTAAAGAAAGTTTGCAAATACCAACAAGTTAGAATTTTTGTCTGTGTGCCTTGATCATAAAAGTATGTCTATGTCTGAGTCACGTAAGATAATTTCCTGATAAATAAAAAGGCCAAGGGATATTCCGAAATGTAGAATGTTTAACGGGGTAAAATACCAACAATCGGCTAAATAGGTATGTCACAACAAACAATCAAAGGAATCAAAAATTCCTAAGTGTGAAAGTTTAAGTACTGAAAGTTAGTATCAGACATCGCTATCTGATTGAACCTTTCTTAGACTATACTCATCAAAAATATGTTGTTAAATATTTAGCTTAGATTGTAAATTTTTTCTTAAGTCCAGATTAAATTTTTGGTCAAAATTTTATTTTACTTTATTTTATTTTATTTTATTTTATTTTTACCTTAGTTTATTTTATTTCATTTTAGTTTAGCTTCATTTTTACTTAGGTAAAAGGTCAAAAGTTACTGAGGGTGCATTCAAAGTTGGATAAAATAAACAATGCGTGAACTATCTTGAGCTTAGGGTAAAAGAATTGGCATAGTTTATCTGGTTACACGATACCGTAAAAAAAAAAAAAATTGGAAAAGTTGAATTTATTTCAAAATTTTCAAAAATTTTTCTAAGTATTGGTGGTTTCGAATCTAAGACAGACTCGAAGCGATAAGACTTCGAATCTGTCAGTAGATTCGAGTCTATGTTTAGAATCGAGGGTTGGTGGTATAAATAGGTCAACAGTGAAGTCATTTAAGACCTTACTGTTTTCGAATCTATACACTCGAGTCTACTGCGGCGATCTCGATTCTATTCTCGAATCTATCGTATTTCTCCTAAACGACAATTTGTCGAGTTTGAAGACTGTGTTTTCGATTCTACAGATACATCTAGGTATAATCAACCGGATTGTACAAGATTTGTGTAGTTTTATGCACAATTTTAGACCAAATCGTCAAATTTTGAAGTTTTATAGGTCGAAATAGGGTTTTTGCTAAGTTACCAAGATTGGACCTATAAAAGATCAAATCAAAAGCATAAATCAATGATTAGAACCTAGTTGAACTAATGTATGTGATTTACCAAGTTCAAAATGGTTAAAATCTTGGGTTTTTGTTGAAAACAAAACCGACGGGACTTCGAGTCTGTTCTAGGACCTTCGAATCTGTTCATGGGTTTCTCGAATCTATCATTAGATTCGAGATGACCATGATATTCGAATCTGTCCATTAGACTCGAATAGGGACTCTTCGAATCTGTCCATTACATTCAAATATGGACACTTCGAATCTATTACTTTCGAATCTGTACTTTATTTATTTTGTTTAATTTAAATTTTATTAAACTTGTGGAAATTTAATTGTGTTAGATTTTGTATTTAAAAAGGTACAAAATAAAACAAATTTGAATTTAAACAAGTTTATTGATTTTTAATGAGTCTAACAGTTTTATTTATTGTGCAGATATGGCAGTTCGCGCTTTTGTCCCGAAGCATAATATGGTCTTTAATCCAGATAATAATATTCCTGAGGCACAGGGTTTTCGCGAAGTTTTGGACTTCCTAGCTGAATCTAGGATTAGCTATGCTTTGTTTCATAACATTCCAATTGTAATTTCGTATGTACGCCAATTCTATGATCACTTACAGGTTGACTGTACTGTCACCCCGACAATTATAAGAACCAGAATCGCTGGCCAGCCTCTAGTCTTCTCAGCAGATATGTTGCGCCAAGTTCTACAGGTGGGTTCTCAGGAACAGGAGGACGGGCCTATTGACTTCCCGTTAAGTATTAGGCAGACTGCTTTTCTGAGGATGGACTATAGTTTGGACGTTACGAAGTCATCGTATATGAAAAGTGGCCTGATAGGGCAGTGGAGATTTTTGGTGCATGTGTTCATGGTTTGTTTTGCGCCAAAGAAGGCTGGATTTGACTACATCGTGTCAAAGATCCAATCGGGGGTTATTGCACTGGTGTATAATCGGAAGTTCAGCTTCTCTCAAATGTTTTTCTCGGAGTTCGTCCATCAGATTACAGCTCCAGACAGGGAAAGGTTTCTGCTATATCCAAGATTTGTCATGATGTTGATAAGGCACTTTTTGCCAAATTTGCCACAATCAGATGACTCTTTGAGCGTGAATGTTATGGACAAAAGGATTTTCGCTGATTGTTCCTCACACCGAGGAAGATTGGCTGTTCCTGTTGCTCGTCCATTGTTTGGAGCCATTGTGGATAGGGAATTTCAAGCCCCAGATGATGCCAACTGGGCAGGGGGCGTTGAGGTTCAGCCACAGCAACAACAACAGCAACGTCAACAGCAACAACAGCCTCGTGCTCAGCAACGTGATCCAAGACGCCGACAGAGACCAGCAGCGAGTCAAATTCCGGCAACCAGGCCTTCGACAAGCCAGCAACCAGAAGTTACAAAAGCCGGGCCCTCAAATATTCAAGAAGCTGGGCCCTCAAATGTTGCGAGAGAAGCTGAACAGCTAAGCCAGACGCTTAATGAAATTTGGGAGGCAGGGCCTCATGCCAATGAAGATGTTGCAGCAGCATTGGTTGGTGAGCTGCTTAGTCCACCAGCAGATGAAGATGATATTTTTAGAGATGTGGAGGAATACGAGCCAGAAGGGGCAGATGACGGATTAACATCTTCAGAATCCGAATCAGAATCAGAGGAAGTTCCAGCAGCTGCAGTTCCTGATATTCAAATTGGAACTTATGGTTCGAGATTGATTGTAAATGAAGGTGGTTCGAGGAGGCGCGTGGACAGGGAATTGGAGGAGTCTGATTTTGAAGAAGAGGAGGTTGCTCAGTTGGTGACAAGGCAAAGGGCCAAACGTCACAGGTTCATGCAGGGGACTTCATCAGAGTCCGATGCACAACCTCAGCCTCAAACACAAACCCAACCACAAGCTACAGCTCCACCATCACCGCCACCTCAGCAGCATGAACCATACATTCCACCACCATTCATCCCATCTCCCATTCAGTCCATTCCTTCTACGTCAGCCGCATATACCGAAAATCAAAGATTCCTGCAACTCAAGAGTCGAGTTGACTTTCAGCACGTTCAAATCATAACTCTTACCAAAGCTGTAGGTGAACTCCAGGAGCATAACTCAAATCTTGATAAGGAGAATGCAGAGTTGAGGAAGATTGTGGAAAGTGTCAGAGACGAAAACACGGAGCTAAAATCTTTCGTAGCTGATCAATCTTCAGAAATCCGAGCAATGAGGTCCCTCCTAGAGCAACATATGAAAAATCTACAAACTCAGGGGGAGACGAGTTGTAAGGATCAGGAGGTACAGAGAAGAGATGATGATAATGAAGGCGATGATCCCGGTGCGAATAAAGAGATTGAGTCTGTAGATTTTCCTGCAGCTCAAGCTACACAAATTCAAGGGGAGCCGAGTACAGAAGGAGAAGTAGGAGGATCTGGAAAAGAAGCAGGTTCCTCGAGGGTTCTGGACAGTGACATGATTGATGCACTGAAGGACATAGAGGAAGAGCTTATGGATTTTGACGATGAAGAAGAAGAGTTAGAAGAAGGAGAATTTATTCCAGAGGAGGTCGTGGACTGGAAATCAGACGATGAAGTGTTGGATGATGAAGACGATCATGTCAATGAGGTTATTATCAATTCACAACCTGTCGCGGAGCTATATGAAGGACAAAATCATAATGTGATTGACATTGACTATATCAAGGTAGCCTCGGTCGAGGACAAAGAACTTGAAGAGGCCGAGAAGGAGCCATCTAGAGCTGACTTGATAAATCTTTGGTTCAAGAAAGAGGAAAAGAAAGATCGTTTGAAGATGAAGAAGAAAATGAGAGTTCCAGGTGCCTGAAGCTTCTCAGGAGGCATTATAAGCTGGTTCTTTGACAAAGAACTGCAGCTATTTATCTTGAAAAGAAGAGATGGACTACAATACTTGAGGCGAACACTAAAAGCATTTAACTCATTGCCCAAGATTGAAGTAAAGGAGCTTGCATGGAAAGAGTTAATTAATATAGGTGAAGACCAGTACGCTGAAGTCGTGGCAAGAATTATAAGGAAAGAAGGAAGATCAGGAAAGTTCGAGCGACTCAAGCCAAGGACCGGAAAGAGGGTCGAGGATCAGTCGAGAATAGATCCTCATACAGGTAGGCCATGGGCAAGGATGGTATACAAACCTGTGAGGTGTCTAAAGAAAGTACCAATGAAATCGATGCCACAGAACGTTTTGAGCAACATGAAATGGTGGTACCTCGAGATTGACACTGCTGAAGCCATCATGGAGGATCAAGACGAGCAGGTCATTTTGAAGGTATATGATCCACTGCATTTGATAAACCTATCAAAGGACGACCTGAAGAAGCTTCATGATCAGCCTATTTTCTTTACTGAACCATGGAGATCTGAAGCCAGGAAGTTCCAAAAGGTAGTTAAAGTTTGTATAGATGCTGGATTATATGCTGGTAGTAGTATATATAGCTCTAGTACTTAAATTTGATGTAATGTAAATAATTAGAAGCTATCGTCAAGGGGAAGTCTGTTGGTACACCATGTGTGACGATAGCAGTCTAATCGATCTGCATTATGGCTTAAGTAATATTCTGAGTATTAACAAGTGTTTTGATATATATGTTTATATGTGTTTGTCTGTTATTGATTGTGTGTTTGAACTTGATGTAACATATTACAAGAAGTTCAAACATAAAGGTCAAAGATTAACTCAAGCATAAGTAAAACATAAGTTTCATCACTTAAGTATTTAAGTGTATTGGCTAGATTCGAATAGGTAAAGGAAGACATTCGAATCTGTGATAGATTCGAATGTATCCTTAGATTCGAATGGGCTAGATTCGAGAGTGTCTTGTGGACAGACTCGAATGGGCCTTGGGCCAGATTCGAGCTTGGCCCACAACAGACTCGAATCAGGGTCTATAATTAGAGATCTACTCGAATCATTAAGGGACTTTTAGCAGAATTCGTGAGGAATTAAGCAAAAGGCGATCTCGAGTTTATCAGCTAGGTGAGTGCCGTTTCAGAGAGAATTAGTTCGTAGGATCGTTCGTGTGTCGTTCGTTCAGCGTCTAATAGTCTCCGTGTTCCGTTGGTTGAGAGTTGTCCGTCTAACCGTCAACGAGGATTCCGCACTCGTTCACGGATCCGCGTCTAGATAGATCTTGCAGTCGTAGACCTTACATATTTAATAGCCAATTATAACCTAATCAGTGGTCATTAGAAATTAATCAAGTGATTAACAAGGTTTATTAGAAAATTCAACTCAATTAGAATCAAATTCATCGGTGCGATGAATCGGGAAATCAATTAATCCGATCAATTTACGATATGAGAGATTAATTCAACTAAGTACATAATTAAATTATGATTAGTGACACTAATCAAACACTAATACAATTACTTAACATTAATTATGCAAGACTAAAACAATTCATTAAAACAATGCATCCATAAGTATTTATGAAATTACAAGAAAAGGGAAATACAAGAATACATTTCTAAATACTTTTATACAAAAAAAATGAAAATACATGTAAATACATGTATATATGGCCGGCCTATAGGCATGTGCCTTTTAGAGTTTGACTTCAATTTTTTTAATATTACTTTAAACACAATCATTTTGTTAAAAAGTGCACACAACCTCTTCCATGTCTTTCATCATTTGAAAGACCAAAAATTTCTCTATAAATAGAGAGACATTCCATTCATTATTTCCACACCAAAAACTCTTCTTATCTCCCTCTTAGATCCGGCCAAACCCTCACACACATCACAAACCTTTTCATTCAAGTGTTCTTCAAGTATTCTTCAAGAAATTCAAGTGTTTTTGGTGCATATCTTGCAAGGATTTTAACTTCTACTCAAAATCATAATCTAAATACTTCAAAGTAAGTAAATACTAGCTTATTTCATCTTATATTTATGTTTATATAAGTCTTGCATAATATACATAATCACCAACAACAACAAGTTTCATAAAAACTCAAGTTTATAAGTTTCTAGTTTCTATTTTTAAGTTGTTTCTTTAAATATGTTTATGAATATATGAACACATCATAAAAATATTAATATTATGAAATCAAGTGATATATATGTGTTTTATAACTTTTATAACTTTTATACAAGTAGTCTTTGAATAAACAACAAGAATCATAAGTTATTTCAAGTTTATAAACTGCGGATTTTCGGCAGAAAATTTATATCGACTTTGAAAAATCGTAACTAATTCATAACTTAACGAAATGAGTTGATTCTTGTCTAAAAATTTAGATCTATGTCTTAACTATAGATCTGGAAGTTTTCATAATTTATTTTGGAGTTTAAGACCTCCAGAAATTATTTGGGAAACCAAAAGTTTGACAGCTCAAAAATGGCCAACATAGGGTTTTTAACGAGCTTTTTCACCAACCTAAACATCTCGAAAAATGGTCATTCTTGATTCTAAAAATCCTTTGTATATAGTAGTTTAATGTCCTAGAAAACCAAAGCCTAAAACATTTTGAAGCTTGGTCAAAAACAGCCTCAAAGTAGGTCGAAAAACCTCCAAAAAAGCTGGAAAACTATATATATATATAAATTTGACGTTTTAAGCGGGTTTTATTTATAAACTTGTAATGTTGGGTGATTTAAGACATAAAAATCTATAAATATATATATTATCATATATTAGAGATATTAAGTCCCTATTATCATTTAGGACTCGATTAATCTCGCTCGGTGCATCATCCATCCATTTACGCTAAAAAGTATTTTTCGCTCGTTTTTGCCATCACACGCTCTGTGAGTCCTCATAGCCCCTATTTTCGCACTGTTATGTTTTGGGTTGAAATACATGCTTCAATTTTATATGGACACGAAAACATATACATTTCTATTATCTATTACACATGTGGTTCCATCAGCCCTTATATCATGAACCGTTAATTGTATTTATTTGTAAGCGCGAATATATTGTGGATAGATCTATTTGGAGTGATGTCCCCCATTCGGGTTAGTTTGGGTCGGCTAACAGCGAGTGCATATATATTCAACACACGGTATTACAGTCGGGGATACTGCACAGGGCTAACTCATTTTAATTAAGCTTCGTTTGCATGATGGTTTATATGTAATACATAACATGGAATTTATGATTTTATAAATTCAAACTCTACTATTGTTGTTCATACAAGTCATATTTACGTGTAAACCTATGAGCTCACCAACAATTTTTGTTGACGTATTTTAGCGTGTATTTTCAGGAAATTAAGGCAAGTATGCCTTCGGACATATTTTACTTTCAAGCTTCCGCATCCATGGAGTCGCATGCATATTAACGGAGATTTTGCTGCATTATTTTGGATATTTTAATTATGTAATTAAATCTCTGTATTTTGTGAACTCCTTTACTCATATCAGACTATGTAAAACATTACTATGTTTTAAAGTTTTAACGATGTATTTTAAAAACGTCCATATAGTGGTCGTTCGTTATGATTATGGTTATGCTTCCGCGACGTCGCGCTTCGTTGCGAACCGGGGTAACGGGGTGTGACATTATCATTATCAGAATCAGAACTAGATTGTACCTCGGGTGTCTCTGAGTTGTCTGAGGCATCTGAATCTGACTCGTCATATTCTTGGTCTTTGCTGCAACCAGCTTCTCCTATTGCCATTAATACCATTTCCTCTCTCAATTCATTCTCTGAATCAGAATCCCTTGTCTCATCAGCTTCATCATCTGTCAATCCTACCCAGACTTCATCTTCAGCTAACATTGCAGATTCACTCAACTCAAATTCATTAAAAACTTCTGACTTCAAACAAATATGGGCATCTTCATCCAGAATGTCTTCATCCTCATATGGTTGAAGCCAGTGGACATCCTCAGCCATTAAAGCATTTCCGGCCTCTTTTTCTTTTGCTAGCAGTGCCTTACGAGTATAGTAGTCTGAGTTCTTGACTACTGGCAGTCTGTATTCCCTTGCAAAGTGCCTAGCTTGCCACAGTTATAGCAATTCTGCTCAGCATCTTTCTTGGCATGTTTATCAGCCTTCTTATACTTATCAGCCTTTTTACCACTACTCTCTCCAGATTTGTCTGTCTCTTTTCTCTAATTTTCTGGAGCCTGTCTTGTATCTCATTTTATTATTCGTGGGTTTGCTGATGAATCTGTAGATTCTGAATCAGATGAACTACTGCTTATCACAACACGCTTCCCCTTTTTCTATTTGTATTTGTACTTCTTATCTGCAAGGAGAGCCAGAGGATCAATCGTTGCTTTTTCAGCTTGCTTTTTACCAGACATCTTCCTTAGAACAACAACTTCTTGTTAGTTGTTAAGATTCTCAAACACCATATGAAAATCCATATCATCAATCTTTTTAGTCTGTTGGATAATCATTGTGTATTTATCCCACTCAGGATTGAGCACATTCAGGAATTTCACATTGATGTCCAGATTTGATTTTGTCACCCCATTTCTCTTCATCTCACTCACAAGGTTAACAAATCTCAGATACGTACTCTCTAACAGCTCTCCTTCTCTAGCTCCCAAATTTTCAAACGTCGTCAGGCTGTTCCTCGCTCTGTTTGTAGCTGCTTTGTCTGACCCTCTGTAACATCCTCAAATTTTATATAATAATTAAACTACTAATTATACACTCAATTAATGAATTGAGTGATTTATCTATGTTAATTAATATGTAAAGAGTGAAATATTATCCTTTAAGAAAATATATTATAATGTTAAATTGCAAACCTATAAATATGTAAACTGGCTTATATATATTTGAGTCCGGTTAATCAATACCTTGCTAGAATATCCTCATAATTACGGTAATAATTGAATTAATCAAATTGTCCAAATGAATTATAATTGAAGGATTAATTACGATTATCACAGAAATTGTTAGTTATGTGCTTCACCAACTTGTATATCAAGCTTTAGGTTTTGTAAATTATAATCCATGTAAATGTGTACAAGCACTAAAGCTATAAGTACAAATGGCCAAAGCATACATATATTGAGACAATAGTTAAATCAAAATAAAGGAAAGTGGTGGCTAAAGTGATAAAGATGAAAACTTGCAAGGTGGTGTTGTGTAATTTATTGCGCAATATGGGGTTGATAAAACCCCCAATCGTGGCATCCATCCACCTTCTTCACACTTCTATTTTTCTGCATACACACATGGAGAAAAGCTTCATTAGGGTTGCTGCCTTTGGCTATAAATTTGAAGCTTTTTGTGTAACTAATTACATGAACTCAAGGTATGAAATCCTTCCCATGTGGTGCTCATCTTCTTACTTTTCTTCTCTAACCTAGCCATATGTATGGCAAGATGATAGTTATGAGGAATCATAACATGGTGAGCAAAGAATTATAGCTATGGCTTGATAAAGCTCTGAACTTTGCAAAGGCAAGAAAAACATCAAAAAGCTATTGAAATTAAATAGGTGGAGTTTGAAAATCCTTGGATTAAATCCAAGGATTTAATTAGTGAAATAAGATGGTTGTGAGTTACTCTTTGATGAGTTAAAGAAGTTGGCAATAAATATGTAGCTAATAATATGGTTTCTGGAGTTTTAAACTCCATGGAAACTTGAATTCAAAGAAATGAAGTTTTCTATAAATATTGAATTGGATGGGGTTTTGGAATGATTCAATCATGTATTTATGTTAAAAATGAGTTAGTATATGTTTATATGTATCAAATATAGCATAGGAACATGTTTGAAGGAGTTTTGTATAGTGAAAATTGGGTTTGGAACGAAGTTATCACGAGTAGAGTACAAAAATTTGTTCCAGCATGTTTCGACTCGTCGAGTCACTCTCAGATATGGCCATTTATCAAAAGATAAAATTTGTAGCCCTATGTGTCCTCTTCGTCTGGGCTCTTGAATCACCTAAATCCGAGTTCGTATGAAAACGTTATGGCCAAAATACTAAACTAGTGCGAGTTAGACAAGTTTATTCGTTTCATTTTGATTTCTTGGTCTACGAACGCCGAATGAAAAGTAATGTTTGTGTGAAATAACTTCAATAGATTATATGATAATTATACATAAAGATAACACTTACATTAACCTTAAATATCGCCCCAAAAGTCGATAAAACTCAATAAGAGACGCATCGGTGTCGGTAAATTTGGAAACTTAAACCGAAAATGTTTAAACACTTCAAATGACTTCCAAACCTTATGATATACTATTATAAACTTATGAATACCTTGAATATCATTATTTGATAGGTTTGGAGCTAGGAGGAATGTCGATTATCGGTTCGGGGCGTTAAGTGACGCATTGGTCGTTTTGAGCCTTAAAGGCTATTTCTAGCCTATTGTACAGTGAGTTCTAGTATTGATGTGTGTGTTGGATACATAATTACATGTTTACTTTTATTTATGACATTGTGCATATCTATATGGAATCATCCTCTTATATGATGCATTGCACTGGTTTTATTATACTGCCCTAGTTGGCATTTTGTTATTTAATCATGGCCTATGGCCAGCATACCTCACTTGATACCTTTCATTACATATATTAACCTTCATGTGCTTGAATATCGTTCATTTCATGTTTCACATGATTACACTTGATTACCTATTGTGAGCTATGCTCATTTATCATTGGCCTCACTGGATATCTAAATTATCATTATTATTATTAGCACCTTACTTTGTGTTTGTGCGTATAAATTCCTACTCCACATGAGCTCGTGGGTAGGTGGTCGGACGATCAATCGGGAAATCAATTAATTAGATCGATTTACGATATGATGGATTAATTCAACTAAGTACATAATTAAATTATGATTAGTGACACTGATCATACACTAATACACTTACTTAACATTAATTATGCAAGATTAAAACAATTCATTAAAACAATGCATCCAAAAGTATTTATGAATTTACAAGAAAAGGAAAATACAATAATACATTTCTAAATACTTTTATACAAAAAAAAAAGTAAAATACATGGAAATACCATGTACATGCCGGCCCCTAGGTTGTACAACTTAGGGGTTGACTTCAAATATTTTATTTCAAAAACCATTCTACTTTAAACACCATCATTTTGTTTAAAAGTGCACACAACCTTTATCTCCCATGCTTTTCATAATTGCAAGACCTTTTCATTCTCTATAAATAGAGAGCTTGTTCCATTCATTTGATTTACACCAAAAACCCCTTTCTTCCTCTCTTCATACCCGCCACGCACACACACACACACACACACACCACACACAAAATTTTCTTTCAAGTGTTCTTCAATTCAAGTGCTTTTGGGTGCAAATCTTGCAAGAGTTTCAACTTCTTCTCAATTCTATACTCTAACTACATCTAAGGAAGTAAATACTAACTTATTTCATCTTATATTTATGTTTATATAAGTATTGCATAATACATATAATCACCAACAACAAGTTACATAAAAACTCAAGTTTATAAGTCACTAGTTTTGTATGTACGTTGTTTTCTTCAAATGTGTTTATAAATATATAAACACATCATATAAGTGTAAATATTATGAAAACAACTGATATATATGTGTTTTATAACTTTTATACAAGTAGTCTTTGAATAAACAACAAGAATCACTAGTTATTTCAAGTTTATAAACTACGAATTTTCGGCAGAAAATTTACATCGACTTTGAAAAATCATAACTAATTCATAACTTAACGAAATGAGTTTATTCTTGTCTCAAAAGTTTGATCTATGTCTTAACTAAAATTCTGGAAGTTTTCATAATTTATTTTGGAGTTTAAAACCCCCAGAAATTATTTGGGAAACCGAAAGTTTGACAGCTCAAAAATGGCCAGCATAGGGTTTTCAACAAGCTTTTTCCCCGACCTAAACATCTTGAAAAATGGCTGTTCTTGACATTAAAAATTCTTTGTATATAGTAGTTTAATGTCCAAGAAAACCAAAGCCTAAAACGTTTTCGAGCTTGGTCAAAACAGCCTCAAAGTAGGCCGAAAAACCTTCGAAAAGCTGGAAAATTATATATATATATATATATATATATATATATATATATATATATATACTATATATACATATATATATGTATATACATACATATATATATATATATATATATATATATATATATATATATATATATATATATATATATATATATATATATATATATATATATATATATATATGTGTGTGTGTGTGTGTGTGTATATATATATATATATATATATATATATATATATATATATATATATATATATATATATAAACTTGACGTTTTAAGTGGGTTTTATTTATAAACTTGTGATGTTGGGTGAATTAAGACATAAAAATCTATAAATATACATATTATCATATATTAGATATATTAAGTCCCTATGATCATTTAGGACTCGATTAAACACATCCGGCTTCATCACCCATCAAACAACGCAAATTTGCGTTTTACGCTCGTATTTGCCATCGCACTCACGGTGAGTCTTCATAGCCCCTATTTTCACACTGTTATTTTTGGGGTTGAAATACATGCTACGTTTTCATATGGACACGGAAACAACTTCATTTCTATTATGTATTACACATGTGGTTCCATCAGCCCTCAAATCATGAACAGTTAATTGCATTTATTTGTAAGCGCGAATATATTGTGGATAGATCTATCGGGAGTCATGTCCCCCATTCGGGTTAGTTCAGTTCGGCTAACAGCGGGTGCATATATATTCAACACACGGTATTACGTATGGGAATACTGCACAGGGCAAACTCATTTAATTAAGCTTCGTTTGCATGATGGTTTATATGTAATACATAACATGGAATTTATGATTTTATAAATTCAAACTCAAATGTTGTTGTCCATACAAGTCAGATTTACGTGTAAACCTATGAGCTGACCAACATTTTTGTTGACGTATTTTAGCGTGTATTTTCAGGAAATTAAGGCAAGTTCCTCGCATCAGAAGTATTTTTCAAGCTTCCGCACTTAAGGAGTCACATGCATTTTCAAAACCAATGGAGATTTAGTTGCATTATTTTGATTACTTTAATTATGTACTTAAATCTCTGTACCGTGCGAACTACTCTTCTTCATATCAGGCTATGTAAAACATTTCTATATTTTAAAGTTTTATCGATGTATTTTTTGAAAACGTCCATAAAATGGTCGTTCGTTATGATTATGGCTACGCTTCCGCGACGTCACGCTTCGTTGCCAACCGGGGTAACGGGGTGTGACATTAATGTACTATTAATGGATTATTTAACCCGATAGCAATGTTGCTATGTACATGTCTGGGTCGGGTGATCCAACGGTATTAGCTACACATAGCTACTTAAAATGACATGTAACAGGCATACTAAATATTTGCTAAAAAGCCTCTTAGAAAATTCTGGATTGATTCCGTGGGCAGAATCCTATTCAAGAGGGGAGGAGTTATAACATCCTCAAATTTAATATAATAATTAAACTACTAATTATACACTCAATTAATGAATTGAGTGATTTATCTATGTTAATTAATATGTGAAGAGTGAAATTTTTATCCTTTAAGAAAATATATTATAATGTTAAATTGCAAACCTATAAATATGTAAACTGGATTAATATATATTTGAGTCCGATTAATTCATACCTTGCTAGAATATCCTCATAATTACGGTAATAATTGAATTAATCAAATTGTCCAAATGAATTATAATTGAAGGATTAATTACGATTATCACAGAAATTGTTAGTTATGTGCTTCACCAACTTGTATATCAAGCTTTAGGTTTTGTAAATTATAATCCATGTAAATGTGTACAAGCACTAAAGCTATAAGTACAAATGGCCGAAGCATACATATATTGAGACAATAGTTAAAATTAAAATAAAGGAAAGTGGTGGCTAAAGTGATAAAGATGAAAACTTGCAAGGTGGTGTTGTGTAATTTATTGCGCAATATGGGGTTGATAAAACCCCCAATCGTGGCATCCATCCACCTTCTTCACACTTCTATTTTTCCGCATAGACACCTGGAGAAAAGCTTCATTAGGGTTGCTGCCTTTGGCTATAAATTTGAAGCTTTTTGTGTAACTAATTACATGAACTCAAGGTATGAAATCCTTCCCATGTGGTGCTCATCTTCTTACTTTTCTTCTCTAACCTAGCCATATGTATGGCAAGATGATAGTTATGAGGAATCATAACATGGTGAGCAAAGAATTATACCTATGGCTTGATAAAGCTCTGAACTTTGCAAAGGCAAGAAAAACATCAAAAAGCTATTGAAATTAAATAGGTGGAGTTTGAAAATCCTTGGATTAAATCCAAGGATTTAATTAGTGAAATAAGATGGTTGTGAGTTACTCTTTGATGAGTTAAAGAATTTGGCGATAAATATGTAGCTAATAATATGGTTCCTGGAGTTTTAAACTCCATGGAAACTTGAATTCAAAGAAATGAAGTTTTCTATAAATATTGAATTGGATGGGGTTTTGGAATGATTCAATCATGTATTTATGTTAAAAATGAGTTAGTATATGTTTATATGTATCAAATATAGCATAGGAACATGTTTGAAGGAGTTTTGTATAGTGAAAATTGGGTTTGGAACGAAGTTATCACTAGCAGAGTACAAAAATTTATTCCAGCATGTTTCGACTCGTCAAGTCACTCTCAGATATGGCCATTTATAAAAAGATAAACGTTGTAGCTCTATGTGTCCTCTTCGTCTGGGCTCTTGAATCACCTAAATCCGAGTTCGTATGAAAACGTTATGGCCAAAATACTAAACTAGTGCGAGTTAGACAAGTTTATTCGTTTCATTTTGATTTCTTCGTCTACGAACGTCGAATGAAAAGTAATGTTTGTGTGAAATAACTTCAATAGATTATATGATAATTATACATGAATATAACACTTAAATTAACCTTAAATATCGCCCCAAATGTCGATAAAACTCAATAAGAGACGCATCGGTGTCGGTAAATTTGGAAACTTAAACCGAAAATGTTTAAACACTTCAAATGACTTCCAAACCTTATGATATACTATTATAAACTTATGAATACCTTGAATATCATTATTTGATAGGTTTGGAGCTAGAAGGAATGTCGATTATCTGTTCGGGGCGTTAAGTGACGCATTGGTCGTTTTGAGCCTTAAAGGCTATTTCTAGCCTATTGTACAGTGAGTTCTAGTATTGATGTGTGTGTTGCATACATAATTACATGTTTACTTTTATTTATGACATTGTGCATATCTATTTGGCATCATCCTCTTATATGATGCATTGCACTGGTTTTATTATACTGCCCTAGTTGGCAGTTTGTTATTTAATCATGGCATATGGCCAACATACCTCACTTGATACCTTTCATTACATTTTTTAACCTTCATGTGCTTGAATATCGTTCATTTCATGTTTCACATGATTACACTTGATTACCTATTGTGAGCTATGCTCTTTATCATTGGCCTCACTGGATATCCAGATTATCATTATTATTATTAGCGCCTTACTTTGTGTTTGTGCGTATAAATTCCTACTCCATATGAGCTCGTGGGTAGGTGGCCGGACATGGAAGCCGGTTGGAGTTGCGCAGCTGGACATGGATTCACAGCTGTTGGCAACGGCGGGTAGCCGGTCATGTACCGCAACCTATGCAAATTAATGGGCTATGCCCACACCATTTTTATTAAAAGATATTGCACTTGTCATTTCATAATCATTTTATCATTTATACATGTTGTATGTTTTGCACTCCATATCGATCTAGTAACTCACTTAGAAAATTTTATTTGCTAACCCCTCACTTTTATATACCTCAGGTGGATTATTAAAGACAAGGTAATTACTGACCCTGGTCCTAGAGTTTAAACGGACCACAATTGAAGTCTTGACATTCGGTAAAAGTTAATTTAATATTGTGATACTTTCGGGTAGTCTGTCTACCAACACACTTAGATGTGTCCATATAGACACCTAATGTCTTTGATGGATGATAGTTGTTGTAGCTATTTAAAATTATCTTGTAAATTTACTTTCCATTCCAAATCATGGTTTATAACTAAACAAGGATATTGACCTCGTGCGAACGGGTCATGCCCGATTTTCTTTAAAAACTATGTTAATTATAATTAATTTACTGCAACCCCATTATTATTATATTAAGTTGAAATGGGTGTTTCACCCTCTCATAAGCTTACACATCTCATCCCATATGGATTTGGCTGTGCTTGTATTTGTCAGATTGATATATATGTCATTTGGGATAGAAATCAGCAAGAGCTTTCGGGTTGTTTTGTCTCCCAACATTCTTAGTTTCTGAGCATCAGACATATTGGTGACCTCTGTAGTTCTCTTCGGTATTGGAGGAATGTCATTTGGTACAGCTGAAATTGTTTCAAGAAATATTGTTGGTCCCTCTGTCAGGGATTTCAACATCTCCTCTGATAAATCATGGAAACTGATGAATTCCAAAAACTGTTCCCTCCACTGTACATACTCACCTCTATATAGAATAGGGGTTTGGTTTCTGAACCCATAGCTAGTGCGTCTTTTGACATTGTGATTTGATTAAACAGAATCTTCCAAGATCTTTTATGGAAATTGAATGATTTTGAAATGAACACTGAAAAACAAGCTCTAAGAGTGAAGGATCAAACTCGAGTAATGAATTGGTCAAACTCAGTCAACACGGAGTCAAACTCGGTCAAAGAAGAATTAACCTCGAATGAAGAAGAGTAAAACTCAAACAGTGTATTATAAAAACTCAAATGAAGAATTATCAAACTCGATTGACACTTGTATGAAATTCGAATGAAGAATGATCCAACTCGAATGGAATGTGAATAAACTCGAATGAACTTGATCTAACTCGAAAAAAACTGTATTCAAACTCGAATCAATGTTAATCACAAGTATTTTCAACTCGAAAGTAAGTTTTTTAAAACTCGAATTAAATTTGATCAAACTCGAATTAGTTTGATTAAACTTAAATTTAATTTTATCAAACTCGAATGATTTTTTTATCAAACTATGATCAAACTCGATCAGAACTTGACCAAACTCGGTAAAAACACATTTCCAACTTGAATCCCACTTTATAAAACTCAAACAAAGTACTTATCCAACTCGAATTAGCCTTGATCAAACTCGATTAAAACTAAAGTTTTAGTTTTATCCGAGTTTAAATAGGTTTTTCAAAATTTTAAGTTCAAAATAGTAATTTTCAATCAAAAATACTCTATTTGACCCCAAAATGATTTTGAGTGTTCGGTTTCTGATTTATAAACACTTTTTAAAAAAACTTGTTGTCTGAAATCAGATCAAACCCCATAAATTTTGCAAAAACACTCAAGAACACACAAAAACCGAATAATCAGATAAATTCAAAGAACTTTTTGTGTGATTGGAGTTGGAATCTGAAATTTATATCAGTGTGATCGTCTTTAAAAACCTAACCTTCGATCCAAATATCAAAACAAATCATCCACGGATTAAAAACCCTTTGATGATTTTCTGATTTTTGAAAAATACCAATAGAACAGTGTTCGTGAAAATCAATTTTCAGATTCAAAATTCATCAAATTCTTGCCATATTAGGCTATGATACCAATTGTTATTCTATTATAATCAATCACAATTAAGCATCAAACAATAAGAACAAGATCGGATGCAACTAACCGAATGATTTGATTCAACCAA
Organism: Centrapalus pauciflorus; assembly: GCA_020465985.1. NCBI lineage: Eukaryota > Viridiplantae > Streptophyta > Magnoliopsida > Asterales > Asteraceae > Centrapalus > Centrapalus pauciflorus. The sequence goes on along the minus strand of JAANYP010002965.1, from coordinate 188,171 downwards.
ATTGAGAATTACAAATGAGAGGCACTGAACCCTAGGAGGATTGTTCGTACAAGTGAAATGAGTATCCGTGCAAATGTTTACCAACCGTACCACAACTGTACATTTTTTAACTACTTATATATACAACACAAACTATAAAGAAATGACACAAAGAACCCTAGACTTATTATATTTATCAACAATATAATTTCCCAACAAGACTCGAACTCGAGTCCAATGCAGTCGAGCTCACGTCCAATGAAAAGTTTGTACTTTTCAGTTTTAACTACTTTTGAGCCAAGACTTAGCTTTTATGAGCACAATTAAGCAATGTACTTTTACATATTTATCGAGCAAAGCAACAATTGAGCAATTTGAGCACTTAGCCTTTATGGTGTCCCAAATTCTGAGCATGAGCATTGCACGCGCTGAGCTTTGAGCTTTTTGAGCAGTGACATAAAATACTTATAGCATGGACTACTATGAACTCATTAAGCATTCTCTTATCGGTAAGATGTTTATACTTTTCAGGCAAAGGCCAGTGTCCAGCGGGACCTTCAAGTTAAGTCTTTGAACTAGAAGACTAGAGACCGTTAGCAGAGCTCGTGGTAATGCCTTTGATATTGGAGATTTGTTTGGCTATCTTTTATGATGTTGAGCTATTGTAACTATATGATTGTACTAGTTAGCAGACTTTATTCCTAATTACTATGGCATGTAATCTATAATTGAGCAGTTGGTTTCTTTTTATTAATATTAGCATGCTTGATTATGATGAAATTGTTGAGTAATGGTTGTTAGATGAGCTCCTAGGTGACGTATGCATGAGATTATAAGCAGAGGTGTCACACTTCTCTTCTATCTCTACTTTTCCTATCATATCTTTCACGACTTCTTCTTTCGCCTCCTTTTCTACTTCTTCTAGACTCGCTGTCTCTATTCTACGATCATTATTTCGATAGCGATCATTGTTACGTCTATTGCTCTCTCGGCATCTAGATCCCGAACCATACCGGAGATGATTGTTTGAAGATTTCGCTTTCGAAGCAACTTTGTTAGAGGAATTAGCAAGAAGAGATAGAGACTTGTTCAAGTTCTTAACATCAAGATCTGATGAGGTTGACTTTCCACTTTCAAGTTAATCACAATTGAGCACAGATTTTGTTTTCTAAATTATCATGCTTTTGCAAAATTAAAGATTTAAAAAATCTTATCCATTAATTAATTAGGATTTTTGACGTCTAACCCTAGAGCAATTAACCATGGAACACCCGAAAGCAGTTGATTTTCAATGAGCACAATTCGAGTAACAAGATTAAGCAACACTTTTTACGCAATAAAACAATTTTTTAGTCGATTAATTATAATAAAAATTTGTCAAGAATAAACTATGAAGAACACAATACGATCTTAGAATCATTGAACACAAAGAACATAAAGTTTAAATCCAATCGATTGGCTTTGACACCAATTGGTAAACATATAATAACCACTACCAATCATATAATCACATAAACACTCAACAATCAATAATAAGAACAATAATATAGAAATGATTGGAATGAGTATGGAACCTTTACTAGAGAGAATTTGTAGAGTAACTTCAGTCGTATATTGCAATAAGTCAAAAGGTTACGTAACTTGCAAACCCTACACTATATATAGAGGAAAACTGTTCAGGATTTATAATGCAGTCCCTAAACTATAAAGTATGTTAGAATGACAAAACGACCATTGGACATATATCAGAACTAATTATAAAGTCAACAAAACTAATAAGTCTATTAAAGATAAGTCCAATAACTTTAAACATTTAAGCTCATCCAAATAGAAATTCTAACAATCTTCCACTTGGGCTTAACATGTTTAAAAATTATATTACACATATCCTTAGGCACGCGTCTGCAAACTTATCTTTTAGACTTCCTTATTCAATCTGGTCCATCTTATGTAGCAGTCATGGAACCAACACAGCTTTCATCACAACACACTAGAAATGACTTATTCAATGACATAGATCAAGTAAGCTGTATGAAAATACATGAAACTTAATTGCATATTTTCAACTAGGCCAAATTTAGTCTTAAGTGAAATCAATTCACAAATCCTTATTCCAATGTAAACATTACACACAAGCGAGTTCAGAAATAAATGAAAATTTATATTTAATCTGTAGAAAACTTAAACAATTCATAACTTGAATAAAAAGAACTAACATTAAATTGACACCCACTAAACAAATTTGGTATCCGAAATAACACCCATATGAGCAATGTGCTCACCTTTAGGTGATGGGTATGCTACCGTAGAATCTGTTCTTATATGTTCAATGTGAATCTATTTATTCTTATCTCTTTCTTTAACAACCAGAAACTTAATGTCGAAGAACTTTGACCTTGTTAAGCTCTTGTTATTGTTAGAGTAAAGTACTACTGACTTATTATCACAATAAATCTTTAATGGTATTTCAATGCGAACCTTTATACGTAATCCTGTGATAAAATTTTGCAACCACAATGCTTGCTTAGATGCCTCAAAACAAGCAATGAACTCTGCAGCCATGTAGAAGGAGTTACAAGACTCTGTTTGACAGATTTTTTTTAGACATAAAGATGTAATCTGAGGTAGAGCAACTGTTATCTTGACATCTCGCAAAATCATAGTAAAAAAACCCAATGATCTCCAAGTTATCTAATCTCCTACATGTGAGCATATCTTTCTTTGTTCTTTATAAATAATGCATTACACACTTAACCACCTTCCATTGATTCATGCTTGTATTACTTGAATATTTACCAAAAACTCCCACTATAAATTCTATGTCAGGACGTGTGCAAGTCTGAGCATACAACAAACTTCCCACTGTTGAGAGATAAGGAATCTTTTTCATCTCATTCATTTCAAAATCATTCTTGGGACGTCGTTAGAGACTTCACTTGTCTTTGGCCACAGGTGTATCTCGTGGTTTACAATCTTTCATGCCAAATCTACTCAAAGCGGTATTGATATAGTTCTTTTCTGACGATCCAAGGATACCTTGAGAACGATCTTTAAGTATTTGAATTCCTAATACAAAAGACGCTTCACCAAGATCTTTCATCTCAAATTTATTCATTAAAAATTTCTTAGTTTCATGAAGCAAACCCTGTCTTAACTACCATAGCTCGAGGTTAAAATGAGCTACCAGTGCCATTATTGTTCTAAAAGAGTCTTTCGAACATACCAGAGAGAAAGTTTGTTTATAATATTTGCCATTCTTTTGAGTATACCCTTATTAACTATACGAGTTATATATCTTATGACATTACCCATTGAATACTTTTTGGTTTTTATAATCATTTACAACCAATTAGATCAACACCTTCAAAAAATTCGACAATATCTCAAACGTCATTGTCTTTCATAGACTTAATCTGGTCATTCATGGCATTAATCCATAATTGAGAGTTAGGACATTGCATGAATTCCTTATAATTAATTAGATCATCTTCTGTTAAGCCAAAAATTCCTCATCTTCAAGGAGAACCAATATATAATCATCTGAATTTGCGCTCGTTCTCTCTCTAGTGGATCTCCTTAATGGCCCTACTTGAAGTTGTTGAGATTGATCTATAGTTGGTGCTTAAGATAGAATTTAAGTGTTGTCTGTATATGAAAACACTATCAATGTAATCATGCACATTATCTTGAATGACTACATGTATAAGACATTGCCACATTGGTCATTAACAATAGTCGAATCTTTTTCAAAGACAACTCCTCTTATGTTTTTCTCTCTTCTAAACTCAACATCCTTAAGGAACCATGCATTTCCCGTTTAAAAAAATAATCTAGATGTGGGATTGTAAAACTTGTAGCCTCGAGAATGTTAAGGGTGACAAACAAAATAACAGCTCACAATTCTTGCATCCAACTTTCCTTCATGAGGCCGGTAAGGTCTCGCCTCAGTTGGATATACCCATGTGTGTAGGTGATTAATGCTTGGTTTTTATTAGTCCAAAGCTCATATGGGGTTTTGAGAACTGCTTTGCTAGGCACCCGATTGAGAATGTAACCCGTAGTTTTAAAGATTCTCCCCATAATGACTTTGACAAAGAGCGATTCCACACCATTCATATTATGTTTCCTTGGCATGGTGTATTGCAGAGCGATTCCACACTCATTAAGAAAAAGTGCAAAGGCAAAGTTCACCTGATCCATGTGCTTGAGCTTCTTGTGCTACTTCATTTCCATCATCCCCTTGTACATCTGCATTTTCGTCATCCACTTGATCATACTCAAAAAAACTCATCATTTAATCCTTCCTTTCGTATAAAATTATGCACCGCAAAACATGAAAGAACAATGTCTCTTTGAACTTCAAGTGTAAAGGGGGTCATTCTCTTCAAGATGGGTAAACGTGCTTTCCCTATGCCATAAGCACGTTCGATGACATTTCTTAACTTTGCATGAGAATGATTTAAAATTTTCACATTTGTTTGTGGCATTTCTACGTTGATAATCTCCAAGACAATATCTAACATTATGATATAGTGCCATAAACCCTCAAGTATTTTTATATGCAGCATCAGAAAGATAGTATTTACAAATACAATTAAAACAGTTATAGTATGGATATTTACCTGAAAAATAAATAAATAGTTTAATATTTAAATCAAATTCTTTATACCTCTATGAGGAACAGAGAAATTCAAATCTGGATTCAATATACTTTCATCCAACACTTTTGCATCATGTGCAGATCCTCCCAGCTAGCAACAACAAACATAAAGATCATGTTATAGTCACAAGTGGCTAAAACATTTTGATAACAGTCTCCTTTTCTTCTCCCCCTATATGATTGTAGTTCATTGGTTGGAACTAAAGTGTGTATTAACATTCCGTCAAGAGCACCAATCGCTCCCAACATTAAAGATAATGATCAGAATAACAAATAGTAATTAAAAACATATAACTATTGTTATTAAATTTTATTTACCTTGAAATTTCATCGTAACTTTACATTGCCTCCAAGGGATTGTTTGGATTAGGATTAAATGACGTAAGAACTATGATCTCATTTGCAAACCAGTGCATTCTTTCCAAAACTTCATGGAATATAACAGAATCTGTTTGTAGTGAGTGTTAAAATTTGCGCTTCACCACCCTAAAAGTTGATTGTGACCAATAATCATCAAGAACATTGCCATTTTCTCTTCAACAAATATACTTCTACTATCCTTTAACCATCCATTTGTTTTAAAGTGTGTATATAACGGAATAGATGCATCGCTTGACATGCGTAGTAATTCGATGTATTGCGTATTGTTCTTTATTAGCTCCATTGTATATTGATGACCAGACCCATGTATTATCGGGTCTTATCCCTTTTTCTTTTCCTTCGCATCCTCCTCTTTGATTTAATATGATGTAATAACATAGTAATAATTATGAGTAATTGCTTCTTATGTTCGTCCATATTCCACTTGAACATAACACCTAAGTTTTCAACACCCAATTATAAAACATAAATCGTTGTTCACCAACCAAACAATATTCTTCACAATCAACAATCTAAAGTGTGTACATGATAAAAAAAACATGCAATTTATAAATTATCTAAAATACCAAAAATAAACAACTAGTCAAACATAACAAGTATCAAACAAATAGTTCAAATTAATAAATAATCTTTTAAAAGACCTAAGATTTTTTCCTTGGTTTCTAAGTCAATTCTTTAGCAAATCAGGACTCGAAGGCATCTTGAGCCACCAATCCTGTTGTAACATTGATTGAGCATAAACATTAAAGGCTAAACAATATAAAGGATCTGATTCATAGAGATCAAGTGTGTTTTTCTTTTGCGTTTGAGTCATTTCAGTAATGGCAGTTGTGCATACTTTAAGTAGTTCATCGAGATTGTCCTCATTTTTCTTCGTTTCTTACGCCTAGAAGTAGCTTGAGTGGGAATTTCACTTGGGTTATCATCGTCGTCGTCATCATCATCATCAAGTCCAAGTGAACGAATGATTGAATTATAAGATGACTATGAAACTCTAGATCTCATAGAGTTTGAGCTAGTGGCGTTAACAAGTGAACCAGTAGAACTTGATTGAAATAGAGGCGTACATAGTTCGGGTAATATTAACGGAGCATTTTTCAATGTTTTAAGTTTGGATGACCCTACATGAAAAGGATGAAATGTTATAATTTTATAAAGAATTACAAAAAATGCGTTTTTAATTTTAATAAAAAAAATTAATTACAAAACACACCTGATCATATTCATTCCACTCTTTATTTGAAAGATGAAACTTGTTAGTTGCAGGGTCATATACATTGCCCGTTCTATTCTTTAAGTAGCTCCATGCTCTATATCGTATCTTTAAGTAATCGATCTGATTTTTTAATTGTTTTTGTGAAAGTGTCATTTGATGCATATCTTCCATTTTTTTGGTCAATTTAGCCTAAGATTTTCTTTTAAGACTAGCCCCACAGTCACCCACATTAGTTTTTTGATCAATACACGTTTCTAGAAACAATTTTAAGGCATCATTTGACCATTTTATTTGTATACTATCCTCCATTAACACTAAACAACATTCAAGAAAAAATATAAATCAATAACAAAATTCAAGTATTAACACATAAAAACAATCTTGAAACCATAGCTCAAACATGATGGCATCTAGCATTTATAATCAATTATTCAAATACTAGTCTAATAACTCATGTGTTATATGGACTGATTGATAAAAATTATTTATATAGTAAAAATATATTAAGATATAATTTCAGTAATTATAATATATGAATTATACAAAAAAAATATGGTAGATCACAAATTTAAATATATATTATTGCATGCATACACATATTTAATATAGATTTTATAATTATATGATACAAGTATAATATTATTTGTTAAAATTCTTTTAGATTAAATGGTAAATATTTGATAGTTATAACTTATACAAATAAAAATTATATGAATAAAGTATATACTAAAATCTATTTATAAATTATTTTATATTTATTTCAGAATGATATGTTAATAAATTATGATGATAAAAGATTTGTAAATTAAAATTTGAAATTGTTAATATTTCTTTTTATCTGGAACATAATAACAAGTAATGAAAAGTAATACCTGAAAAATGGTTATTTAATTATTGGTTACTAAATTTTAACTTAATACGTATTAATTACAAATTTTAATTTAATTCATTAAATATGTTTATCTATCATATTATTCTAGGATGATGAAAGAAAAAACAAATGATTGATACACATAATGTCATGTCAATAATTATTTTTTGTTATTTTGTAAATATATAAATTATAGTAACATTTTGAAATTGAATTTATATAGTTTTTAATTCAATAAGAAAACTTAAACTTTAAAAGGCTTCAATTCAAATGAATATAATCAAAATTTATTGTATGATGTTAATATATTAGTTAAAATGAAATTCAAAATGTTTTTTCCTTTGAATTAAATTTTATTCTTAATAATTAATGTTTCAAGAAGGAAAGTCTTGCAAAAATGTAAAGATGAGTTATTTTAGAAAAATTATGAGGGAAAATGAAAATGAAAACGTATAAGAGATTGACATGTGGCATAATTTTTAACTTAATAAGTATTAATCACAAATTTTAATTTAATTCATTAAATAAGTTTATCTATTATTTGAATAATAGATGATTTTTACTCTAGGATGATGGAAGAAGAAACAAATGATTGATACTAATAATGTCATGTCAATAACTATTTTTTGTTATTTTGTAGATGTATAATTTATAGTAATATTTTGAAATTGAATATATATAGTTTTTAATTCAGTAAGAAAATTTGAACTTTAAAAAGCTTCAATTCAAATGAATAAAATCAAAATTTATTGTATAATTTTAATATATTAATTAAAATGAAAATTCAAATCACTTTTTACTTTGAATTAATATTTTGTTCTTAATAATTAATGTTTCAAGAAGAAAAATCTTATTTAGCATTAATAATTTTGCGAAAATGTAAAGATGAGTTATTTTAAGAAAATTATGAGGGAAAATGAAAATGAAAACGTATAACAGATTGACATGTGGCATAATTTGTTCTCTTTTATTAATAAGTATAGATTTACTCATAAATGAGGCATCTACATGCTAGCATACAAAATACTCATACCAATGTTTAACACACTAAACTAACACAGTGTATAGAAATCTATGGGAGTTGTTAGCAAGAAAAATTTATTATACCATATGGGTCTCAGAATATCTTGATTAAAAATCTAACCGTCATCCATATCAAGATTCGTTCATCACCATGCATTCAAGACTTAAACATGCATGATCATGTTTTCTCCTACATAAATATCTCCTTTCTAGTACTTGGACAACCAAAGCACATGTGGTAAGTAGATACAACATTAATAAAGCTTATAAGATTTGGACAATATGCATGGATATGGCTGATTAATCAACAATTTACACACACTTCAACTCCAATTCTTTGAAAAACCTGGCCTTAGAGTAATTCAATTTCACATTGACTGAATTAATTGCGAATCACAAGTTGGTAAAACCCATTTAAGACCGGTGCCTAGTTTTTTATGAACCCAAATAGCAAAAACTCACAAATGTGAAGTGAAAGTAACAACAAATCAACAAGTAACAAAAGGTCAAACATTGAACTTTACTTACATGCTATTTAACCATACCCTGATGCAATTTCATACTTTCACAATTTCATACTTTCATATCAAATTAATCAGCAGCCCCATCGTATGATTTTACATGGATATCAAAATTTATGCAACTAGTTGCCAACTGCAACTCTGATCACATACTCTGCCACAATGGGATTATTTTTCCGTTGTGAATTTGTCATCACTACGAGTCATGCCCCATTGAGTTCAGCTTAAGCTCTCCATCTATTTTAACTTTTAAATAACTAAGTGATTGACATTGTTCTGTGGATGTGCAGTTTCACTATGGTGTGTTCTTTGCATACATGAGGCTCAGGGACCAGGAGATAAGGAACTCGATGTGGATACCAAGTGTGTAGCTCAGAACCTTCTATCAAAAAGCTTAAAAGCTTCCCTCTACATGACCCGGTTCACATATTCTAATATTATGGAGTTATAACATTCAATCACCATGTTTTCCATCGAAATTGGGCAACAGATCAACATAAAATCAATATGAAATTTGGAAAATAATCAATAAAATTGAGTCATTCATATACAAATCCACACAATCACACACCAACAACAATATATCAATGCATTTGTAACCGGAGCAAGGAAGCAGTGGAGAGAGGAGAATTCTGTAGAGCACCTACAAAATACGAGTAAATCATGATGAAGAGAAATGGATGAAGAGAAGTTAATTTGGGATACCTCAAAATCATGGAAATCGATTGATACCTCAATTTCGTCAATAGCACCTGTGGAAATCGATGGTCGTTCACTTGCAGACAAGGGGGTAGAAGGAGTGGTGGTAAACAGTTGAGGATAATCGTTGGCGTTCAACAACAGAGGCGAAAATGGCGTGCAATAGCTACCTCAATGGTGAAAATCGGTGGTCGGTTGGTGAAAATTGTTGGCGTTCAACAGCAGACTAGAATGAGCAATACCGTCTAGAGTTTGGGGAGGGGATGATGAAAATGAAGCTCAAACACATAAATCCTGCGAGATGATGAGAGGAAATCAGAGGACTTTTGATTGAAGAAGATACGATAAGAAGTTTCTTTTGTCTCTGATCATTTATTTGTTCTAAAAACTCTTATCACGCAATTCCCTCCAAATAGGAGTTTTCAACCCAACAAGAGCCCAATCACAAAAATCAAACAAGCCCTTAGTTTTCTGCATGTGAAAAATAAAAACCTGATTTGTGCAAAACACAAGCAGAAATTAAATTTCATCTAAAAGACGATACCACAAAAGTCTCAAATAAATCCAAATAAAAACTAGTCTTTAAAAGTAATCTTTATTGTCGTCGTTCACAAAGATGTATCTTTAAGCATAACCATGCTAGACACACTTATGTGAGTAGTAGCATGATAATCTACCCACCAAGTACCTTTAGGTATAAAAGCTAAGCTAACTTTAGAACAAACTAAAATCATATAATTACCCTTTTTACACGCCATGAAGCATATTTATGATACTCTTTCTTTGTATGTCTAACTTTCTTACAGAAGAAACAAGTAAATCCATCATTTTGCTTCTTTTTTTTTCTTTGGTTGTGATGGTCGTTTTGCAGTTTCATCAGTTTTTCTATTCTTGAAGTTCTTAGAGGAAGTAGATAAATGAGCACTTTCAGTATTATCATGTTGCAGTCTTTCCTCCTCTTGCACACAGTGAGAAATAAGTTCATTTAAGGATCATTTGTCCTTTGGAGTGTTATAAGTCACTTTGGATTGTCCGAAGTGTGATGGAAGGGAGAGTAAAACAAAATGCACGAGTAAAATCCTTAGATAACTCAAGCTTGAATGACTTAAGTTTTGCAGCTAGATGAGACATTTCCATAATCTACTCCCTAATGTTCCCTTTTCCATTGTACTTCATGGAAATGAGCTTGCCTAAAGTATTACTTGCCTCAGATTGGCAAAATACTGCTCAATTTCCTCGCGGAACCTTTTGGAACGTTTGTTTTTAAAAATAGAGCCCCGAAATGCTTCTAGAATGGAGCGTCTCATAATTATTAGGCACATTCGATTTGATCGATCCCATTTCTCAATCTTAGCAACTTCGATATTTTCAGTAGTAGGAATGTAATATCAATATCCATGCAACCGAGCGCAATTTCCATGGTTTCATTCCACATCTTGAAGTTCGTCTTAATCCATAAAGTAAAGATTATCAAACATACTCAATAATCATCTCATAAAGAATTTCAAATGGAAAAAAAAAAAATTAATAACACCATTAATTTCTAGTCTTTGGACAAAGAAATAAACTATAAATGATAATAACGATTATTAAATACTTATAATAAATTCTTGTCAAATAATAACATGTCTTTGGTCCGACCATTATTCACATGAATATAACTTTATAATTTCACGTATTTACCACTACATGCATGTTGTCATTTGGCGAAACTAGACCCACCTTTGGGCAAAACATGATTCACATAAATAAAAATCATGCAGTCATCTATTTAATCATAAGTCAACTAAATTATATCCAATATGTTACCATGATAGATATCATTAGTTGGATTAAAACAATAGACCAAAGAAAAGAGTTTTAAAGAAACAAATACCGACAATACATTCTATCAAACAATAGCCTTCCTTTGGGCTAATTATTGTTCACATGAACAATGGACTTTGTAGTTGTCATGTATTTATCAATCATATGTAATTTATTATTTCGTCAAACTATGTCGAACCTTTGAGTCAAACATACATCGCATAAATAATTACATACGCACGTCTATATATTCTCGGTGCAATTAGTTGATTTAAAAGATGTTACTTTGGTAACGTTGTTTACATCGATTGATTGACTTAAAACACTGGACACACACACATAGGGGAAGGTTAAAGGGAGATTCATAATGCATCAGAAACCGGAGAACCACTTTATAGCCATTATAGTCATTGGATCAGGTGACGTATCATGCACGAATCATGATGCATCACGCACGAATCCAATGCATCACACACGAATCATGATACATCACGCAAGAATTGTGATGCATTTGTGGTTCACCCTTGGTTTCCTAATGCATTGTGGTTCTCCTTTGAACCCATATACACACACACACATATATACATACATATACACACACACACACACACATATATATATATATATATATATATATATATATATATATATATATATATATATATATATGTGTGTGTGTGTGTGTATATATCTCTGTGTGTGTGTGTATATATATATATATATATGTGTGTATGTATATATATGTATATAGATATATGTAAATGTGTGTGTGTGTATATATACATATATATATATATATATATATATATATATATATATATATATATATATAGGGGTGGATTCAATGGAGAACATATATGCATCGAAGAACTTTGAAGAACCTCTATGCACCACCACAAATGCATCACAATTCTCGCATGATGCATCATTATTTCCACGTGATGCATCAAATTCTCGCGTGATGCATCGACTTTCACGTGATGCATTACGATTTTCTAGCGATGCATTATGGTTCTCCAAGTTTCTTTAATGCATAGAGGTTCTCCATTGAACTCACCCTTATATATATATACATATATATATATATACATATATATATATATGTGTGTGTGTGTGTGTGTGTGTGTGTTACATATGTACATGCATACGCATACATATGTACATGTGTACGCAAACATACACATGTGTGTGTACACACACATACGGGGATTCAATGGAGAACCTCCATGCATCGAAGAACTCCATGCACCACCACAAATGCATCACAATTTCCACGTGATGCATCATTATTTCCAAATGATGCATCAAATTCTCGCGTGATGCATCGACTTCCTACGTGATGCATAAATTTTGCATAATGTATCACCTAATCCAATGGCTATAAAGTGGTTCCTCGATTTTTCGATGCATATGAGTTCTCCCTTGAACCCACCCCTCTATATATATATATATATATATATATATATATATATATATATATATATATATATATATATATATATATATATATATATATATATATATATATATATATATATATATATATATATATATACACACACACATATATACGCGCACACATGCATAAACACACACACACACACATATAATTGGTTCGACAAAGTACCACTCGTTGTAGAGCGCACGAGAAGGTACCACCTTAAAAAAAACTAATTTTAAATTTTTTTTTCATAAACATGTTTTAATTAATATTATATAGAAGATATGTAAATTTCACATGCATTCACATCTCTTAGCTCCTTAAAAATGATGTGAATGTACACTTACATAAATTTGCATATATGTGAACTACATTTATGTGATGCATGATTTCATGCACTTACAATGTGTGAATGTGCGTAAAATTTATATATCATGTGTGTAATGTTAATTAAAACATGAAAATTTCAAAAAAAATAATATTAAGAGTGGTACCTTGTTGTGCGCTGCGTAGTATGTGATTCTCACTTAAACCTATATATAAATACTAGTATCATACATAGTCTACAACATTCATCCATTTGAATTAAATTTACAACACCATATTATAATTAAAAGTAAAAGATCCATCTCCATCCACTAAAACCAAAAATCTCTAGACAATTGGAATAACAATGATCATCTCCAACATATGTCATAAATATTTCACCATTTCTAATTAACCATCACATCTATAAAAATACTTGTCACAAATGCTAATTTCCATCCACCTAGCATAAAAATCCATCTAGACAAAAAAAATTTTATATAAAAATTCACCTAGACTAAAAATATGGTATCAGAGCCTCGTAACAATCTTTTTAACAAACTCAGTGTTATATAAATAAAACAAGTATTATATAAAAATTTAGATATATAAAAAATAAAATGTCATCATCTTCAAATAGATATTAAAAATAAATCGTCTAAATTCAAAACTATAAATAAATACATAAAATAGAAAACCTCGAAGAACAAATAGAAACTCTCACTAAATTAATATAGTTCAGACGAAAATCCATATGAAAATCCTTATAGCAATTTTACTGCAAGAAAAAGAAAACAATTATATTTAAATGAAGATTACCAAAGACAATTTGATTATAGCTTACCTACCGAATATGAAAAACGTTTATATAGACAAGGAATGAGAAGAAATAAAGAAAATAAGTGGATAAAAATACCTCAACAATATATCCCAAAAATACAAATATCACCTTTAACAACTGCTATTCTAAATATTGATTGCGAACAAGATATAGAATTAAAAATAAAATAATGGAATAGTAAAATAGGAGTACAAATACAACTAACAGAAGAACTACGAAACCTACAACAAAGACAATTATTAAATTATATAATTCATAAAACACACGGAAATGTATACAAAATTTTAGAATCATTAACCGAAGAAGAAAAAACCCGATTAGCTGACGCCATCACGACATTCGAAAATATTGTTAGGAGTATAATTTTAGAATTCACCGGAAAAGTATCAGGATCAGATAAATAAATCAGATGAAGCATTTAGAGCACAAGCCTTTTGGCACATCACAAATTTACAAATATGCAATATGTGTTATCTAGACTCATTCATATGTGAATTTTCCAACCAATATTATAGATTAGACCATGAAAGACAAAAGGTAGCACTAGAAATAATAAATTATCACAAGCTATCTGCAGCAAAGTTACAGAAAGCTATAATAACAATATCCATGATGGAGAAAGACTATTAGACACCTTAGGAGCACGAATTTCCATTTTAAAAGCATGGATGCAACAAGAATGTGCCAGACAAACAGCTAAAAGTGAAGCAAAAATAATATTATGTTGTGATAATCAAACAAATAGAATAGGAAGATACGGTTGTGAAGAAAAACAACGAAGATGGAAAAAACAAAGATATCACCCTAGATATAAAAACTTCTATAAAAAATCACAAGGAAGGAAATATTTTCGAGATAGACGGCAATATAAGAAAAAATTTAAAGAAGAAGACAAAGCAAAGTATTGTCCATCAAATAAAAAGACATGTAAGTGTTGGCTTTGCCAAGAAGAAGGACACTATGCAAATGAATGTCCCAAAAAAAGGAAAAAAGAAAGAAACAGAATTATTAAGAATAGCATATGATCTAGGATATGAACCATTAGAAGACTCAGATATAAGCTCTCACATTGACATATACGCATATAAAACAGATTCCGATGAGTAAAAGGATTATAAATAAAGCAAGCCCAAATACAACTTTCGTAGCAACAAATATTCAAGAAAAAAGAATTTTTGCATATATAGATACAGGAGCAACTCTATGTATTGAAAAAAGAAAAATATTAAAAGTTTGGGAAAATTTAACAAAACCATTAAAAATTGTAGTAGCAGATAAATCTATACATGAAATATGGTACGTAGGAAAAATGATAGATATTGTTATTGAAAAAATAGCTTTTACAACACCAACAATATACCAACATGACTCTGGAATTGATTTAGTAATAGGAAACAATTTTTTAAAATTATATCAACCATTTATACAAACCAACGATACTATTAGTCTAAAACACCCAACAAAAGGAATGATTGAAACACCAATAATTAAACAAAACCAAATAATAAGAATGTTGGCACCAGAAATAAAATTCGGATTAGAAATTTTGTTAACTTTAAAAAAGGAGATTATCGATAAAACACTTGAAGAAGTATGTAGTGAAAACCCACTTGATATAAACAAAATTAAAAACGAAGAAGAAATAATTATACAATTAAAAGACCCAAAAGTCGAAATTAATATCCCAAATAGAATACCATATAGTATTAAGGATGTAAAAGAATTCACAGAAGAATGTGCACAGTTACTTGAAAAAGGGATAATTAGAAAAAGCACAAGTCCACACTCAGAACTAGCTTTTTATGTTGAAAACCATAATGAAATAAAACGAGGAAAAAGAAGAATGGTAATAAATTATAAGAAAATGAATGATGCAACCATAGGAAATTCTTATAAATTACCAAGAAAAGACTACATACTAGAAAAACTCAAGGGAAATACTCATTTCAGTACATTTGATGCAAAATCAGGATACTGGCAATTACGATTAAATGAAAATACTAAACCACTAACAGTCTTTTCATGTCCTCCTCAGAAGCATTACGAATGCAATGTTTTACCATTTGGTCTAAAACAAGCACCATCAATTTATCAGCAATTCATGGATAATAATTTACTTGGACTAGAAAATATATGTTTAGCATACATTGATGACATCATCGTTTTTACAAACGGAGATGAACAGAAACATATTAATGCAGTTTTTACTGTTTTACAAAGAATTAAAGAAAAAGGATTAGTGTTATCAAAAAAAAAATCCAAGCTACTTCAGACAGATGTAGAATATTTAGGTCTAAAAATAGGCCAGAATGGAACCATTTCTTTAACTACTAATACTCAGAAAAAATTTAACTTGTTTCCAGATAAACTAAAAGACCGAAAACAAATTCAGCGATTTCTTGGATGTTTAAATTATATTGCAGAACAAGGATTTCTAAAAGTTTTAGCAAAAGAACGTAGAATTTTACAAAAAAAATATCTGAAAAAATTCAATGGGAATGGAGTCCTAAGGACACAAACATTGTACAACAATAAAGCAGAAAGTACAACTTTTACCAATAATATACAATCCACAAGTAGAAGACTTCTGAATAGTCTAGAGGTTGGAGATGATCATTGTTATTCCAATTGTTTAGAGGTTTTTGGTTTTAGTGGATGGAGATGGATCTTTCAATTTTAATTATAATATGATCTTGCAAATTTAATTCAAATGGATGAATGTTGTAGGCTAGAATTTATATAGTTTTCACGTTGGTTTATATTTTTAGTGGATGGTTGTGCTTCTAGTGAGTATTTATTGTATGATGGCATGTTACGATGGATTTAAAAAGATGATGGCAATTATGGGTGTACCTTGGTGGTCGTTGTATTTTTATATTTGATGAAGATTGTTGATCCTTGTTGTATGATTCTTCTACGTTGATGGTGGTTTTATTACTTTTTTTTGTTATGGTGATGAGTTTTTTGATGGGTGGATATGTCCTGCTATTCAGAAGTACTCCGTACCTCAACAGAACTTAATGCTATTCAGAAGTTCAGCTTCAACAGATTGGAGAGAAAACACAAAGTGTTCTTTGAAAGGAAATTCAAGGCTTATTATTTCATGGAGGTCAATGGCCCTATTTATATACAATGATGGTGGATGGAGGTGTACATAACCTTCCCTATATATATATATATATATATATATATATATATATATATATATATATATATATATATATATATATATATATATATATATATATATATATATATATATATATATATATAGGTCCCAATGAGAACCTCTATGCATCGAATAACTTTGGAGAACCACAATGAATCGCTAGAAATTTGTAATGCATCATGTGGAAATAATGATGCATCACGCGGGAATCGTGATGCATTTGTGGTGGTGCGTGGAGGTTTAGAGGTTCTTTAATATATAGGGAGTAGATCAAAATAAGGACTGTCCTTAAAATGAAGACGGTAAGAACCAATAACAATATGACATGTCATCCATTTTAATTAATTTAGAATTAAATTAAATGCATTTAAAAGTTAATTAAAGTAGAAGGTTTCAACATATAAATCAATCAATCTCTCCTCCAAACAATTCTCTTTTTCTTTCATCTCTCTCTTAATTCAACGGATGAAGAATCACATCCTACTATGTTTTAATGTTTATTATGAACCATGATTCTTGATTGCGTAATCCATTAGTCGTGAATCACATGTTTTGTATTGATTATAAACCATTTGATGTGGATCACACATGTTTGAGTCGTGCACAGTGTTGTATCAATTGTGAATCGATGGTGGTGTGAATTATAACGGTGTCGTGAATCACTGAATCACAGTAATGACAAGAATCACCGGTGGTATCGTGAACCACAACGGTGAATCTCTAGTACGTAGGTTTGTGTGATTTGAGAAAGTATTTGGTAAATGAGGAAATCAATTAATAATTGATTGATTTTATTATTTATCCTTTTTTTAATTTAAATCTATACTATATAAAATAAGAAAACAACTTGGAGTTTCTGGACTATTGGATGGAAAGAAATCAATGGTCCAGATTAATGACAACTCATAATTATTTATGAAATGTCTATTATACCCTAAATTAAAATCAATAATTATACCTATGCCATTTTTTAAATTCATTTTCCAAATTACTACCTTAACTTAATTACACTAAATTTTGATTTTAATTTATTCATTAATAAATTAATATTAAATTTATATTTACCTAGAATAAATATGTGCCTTTATTATCCTTAATGATCATAGTTATATTCAAATGTAAAAAATTTGAATTTAAATGTAGAAGTGTAGTAAATAAAATTAAATTTTTTTTATAATTATTTTGCTAACAATATTTAAAATTTAATTAATTAAACTTCAATTGTGAATATGATAAATTTTGATTGTTGATTTTCAGATATTCCATTTTTATATTTTATCATTTTCAAAATATATACACATTCACATAATTGAAGTTTTTTGTTTTTTACATTGATATTTCATATTTGCAGTTAATAAAAATTAAAAGAAACATTTTTTTGCAAACAAATATTATCTGTTTTTAATAATACAATATAATAATATTTTTTTTATTTAATATCAAACAACTAAATGTTTTTTTATCTTTAATTTAACTAGCTTTCAATTTTTTTATTTTAATTATATATAAATTTTATAATAATTTATTAAAATATAAAAAAAATATGTATTTTCTATACCAACCTATGTAATACATGGGTTGATTAACCTATATATTATAATAAAACAAAACAATTCATGTCATATGTCACTTCTACAATACAAGAAAAATTTATTTTTTCACTCTTTTTTCAAATTGAACACCTTAACTTAATTGCATTAAATTTTGACTTTATTTTTTTCATTAATTAATATGTAATAAATTAGATTTTGTAACATTTAAAATTAATGTTTACCTAAAATAAATATCTATCATTATTATCCATAATAATCATAATTAGATCCAAATGTAAAAATTTGAATTAGTTGTAGAAATTATTATTATTATTATGTATAATAAATGAAAACATCAAATGTCACGTGTCACCTCTACGTTCACCAAAAGATAATTACAACTTATAAAAAATGAAAGATTAATACGATTTAATATTTTTAAAAAAGATAAATAACCTCTTTTTTTTAATCTGTGAATAAAAAAAATACAATTATTATTTTTGTATGTTTTTATTTTTACTCATATACATTTTATATAAATAAATTTAATTAAAAATATCCAGGTTATAAACTAGTTTATATTGATGAGGTGTCGTGATCTCATTAATTCTTATTGTTTTTATTTTAAGCACAGTCCTCACGTTATCCTTACCCTATATATATATATATATATATATATATATATATATATATATATATATATATATATATATATATATATATATATATATAGAGAGAGAGAGAGAGAGAGAGAGAGAATCAGGTTCATCAGCGTACCTATAAGATTCCAGCGTACCCTAATGTGAATGATCATTCACATATATTTTTTTAAAAAACATGTATAAGACAACATTATAAGACTTTTTTTCAAAAGAAGCAACATCATAAATCTTGTGAATGGTAAAAAAGATCATGTGAATGGTCATTCACACCATTCACATTGTGTGAAATGACCATTCGCTTAAATATGCATTGAGCATTCACATAATTTTTAAGGACACACAAAGTGTGAATGTATGTGAAATTCATATATCATGCGTATAACATTAAATTAAACATGATTATGAGAAAAAAAATTTAAAAAAAGTTTTTTAATGTTGGTACCTTCGGGTGCACTTGATTTCGAGAGGTACCTTTTTGAACCTGAATCTATATATATATATATATATATATATATATATATATATATATATATATATATATATATATATATATATATATATATATATATATAGGGTTGGGTTCCGGTAAGAACCCTTGTTACCGTGAGAACGTGAGAACCACTCCAAAATGCACAAATTTGTACATCAAATGCACAAATTTTAAAATTAAAAGTTTTAATTAAAATCATTATTAGTCTTAAATGTTAATAAATATCATAATTTAACACTAAAATTACATTCAAAACTTACATTCATTAAATTATAAACTAAATGCACAAATTTGAACATCAAATGCACAAATTTTCTTAAATGCACAATTCGTACATAAAATGGATAAATTATAGCATGAGATGCGTAAATTATTACATGAAATACATAAATATATCGAAAACATTTAATTTTAGTATCAAATGCACAATTTTATACAGTGGATGCACAATTTTTAGAGTGGTTCTCACGTTCTCACGGTAATGACGGGTTTTCATGTGAACCCAATCTATATATATATATATATATATATATATATATATATATATATATATATATATATATATATATATATAGATTCAAGATCAATGGGGTACCATGTTAGACTAGGGTACTGGGAACCGTTTATATCCAATCATTTATCATCAAAATTTTTAAAATATAATATAAATATTGCTTAAATTTTTTCCCACATTAATTAATATTGGGGTAAAAATGGTATTAAAAATATTAAATTAGAATCAAAGATTCTGTGTATCCCATGAAAATCTCCATTTTAGTTAATATCATTCCTTACACTTATACTGAACATGTGCAAATGTACACCATAAACCACGATTGAATATGTTCAATACCGTCAATATTGGTTTATCACCAAAACGGTTAACAATGACTAAAAACACAATAAACCTCGATTGCACATGTTCAATAACGTGTATATGAAATTGAACCTTCATGAACGGGTTGATGAAAATAATAAATACTCTTATTTGACACCTCCGGTTGAACATGTTCAGTTGTTCACTAAAACCCATTGTCGAATCCAATTGAACATGTTCACTAAAACTCATTGTCGAATCTGATTGAACATGTTCAGTAAAACCCAATTTGAAATTTTTTAAAATTGTTGTTATGGAAGTAAATCTCTATAATTAATAGATCTATTAATTCATTAGTTGCCATCTATTATATTAATTAAGATAAACCTATTTCCAATATTACCCTTTTAAACTTATAACCAAACATGGGTGGACTCCGGTTCCCCAGTCTAACATGATACCCCATTGATCCCGACCCTATATATATATGTGTGTGTGTGTGAGAGTGTGTGTGTGTGTGTTTATATATGTGTCTGTATATATATATATATATATATATATATGTATGTATGTATGTATGTATGTATGTATGTATGTATGTATGTATGTATGTATGTATGTATGTATGTATGTATGTATGTATGTATGTAACATGGTTCGAGATAGTACCACTTACTATGCAGCGCACCAGGAAGTACCACATTTAAAGAACTTTTTATTAATTTTTTTTCATAAACATGTTTTAATTAACATTATGAAGATCGTATATAAATTTCACATACATTCACATCTCCTAGCTCCTAAAAAATGATGTGAACGTACACTTACATAATTTTGCATATATATGTGATGCGTGATTTCATGCACTTAGAGTATTCAAATTTGCGTGAAATTCATATATCATCTGTGTAATGTTAATTAAAACATGTTTGTGAAAAAAAATTAATTTTACGAGTGGTACCTTCGGTGGCGCTGTGTAATAGGTGGGCACTCACTTGAACCTAAATCTATATATATTTATCGATGAAACACGATCAAAAGAAACAAAACTTCTTACAAGATACACTAGAATTAAACTCATAAAGTTTAGAAAGTATAATATAACTAGATCAGCCGTAGTTAACGACAAATATCGCTATTTAAAAAAAAGTCTATCGAAAACCGTTTTAACAAAACATGAAAATTAGATAAATTTTCTGAAGGTGTTGTTTTAGTAATACACTATCACAATAAATAATTACAAAACATGACTTTTATAAATTTTTTTATGAATTTATAATTATATCAATAACCATCTTATCAAACTGTAATTAGAGGTCAACACAGTTAGGTTTGACCGTTTGGTTTGAGAATTTTATAAACCGAAATTATTAGTTTGGCCGAGATCTTACTTGCCAAATCGGTCGAACCGGACCGTGTTCATCCCTAACCGTTATATAATACAAATGACGGGTTGTCCATTCTCCACATGAGCTTCGACCCATCAGAGACAAAAACGGCACGACACAGAAGATAAATAATAACAAACAAACCTAAAATTTGTTCCTTCGATGATCAGCAACGCAACACGTAACACGAGAAAAGTAAAGTGATGATCTTGAATTTTAATTCCGCTTTATAAGACGGTAACACATCAAACTAAATTTTCTTTATTTTTATTACTATCCACTGTTGTTTACAAATTTGCATCGTAAACATGTTTCAGAAGGGTTTCGTTGATGATTTGCGGCACAAAATATATCAAAAGAACTGTGATCATGTATGAACAATACTAAATAATTTCATATGGAATAGTTTTGGCAGATGACAGTTGATGCCATTAATAAGTTACCAACATGGCCCATGGAGTTCGGAGGGCACTGTTCTTGTGAATACAACATAAACTCTTAAATATATTAAACAATAAATTAGTTATTTTGAATCTCAAATTTAATAGGTAAACTGGGAGTCGTGAAAGACAAAAAATAATTAGTGAGAAATTAATATGAATAATACGAATAAAATTAAATTTGACATTAATTCCATTTCAACACATCTATGCACAACGAGTATGCGTCAAATGCAAAAAAGTTCATTGGCCCAAATTTAGATGTTTATTATGACCATGAAACCCTCCAAAATTAGGGCCCTTTGCAGTCGAGCCTCCCGCACACCCGCACACCCTAAAAGACGCCCCGGTTAACAAACTTTCTTTGATTAAACATGTATGAAGCTAGGCATTCAACATTCTCCAGAATGATCCAAAAATTTATTATAGCCACACTCTTATCACCTCTTCCTCTTATATATCCATGTACTGCACACACCAAGAGGATAATTAACCTCCTGACGATAATTAAATCTTGCTTCAAAATATCACTACAAAATAATAGCCTTTTAGTGACTGAACATTTCTGTCAGTAAAACTCAAAAATCAGTCACTAAATCCAATTTGAGTTTCTCGCTCTAAAATAAAAACAGTCACTAACGCCACAGTCACTAATAGTATTTACATACACAATTTTTCAGTCAGTAAAAGCTAAGGAGATTTAGTGACTGATTATTTCAGTAGGTATAGGATGCTTGGAAAATAATGAGGATCCATCATTCTTTTCTTGACATAACATTTACAGTCACTAAAAAATGGAATTTCAGTCATAAGAAGCCATTTTTACTTACTTTTAATTTCAGTCACTAAAACCTCTCTCTCTGTGTGTCTATATATATATAACCATAAAACCCTGTTAACAATATTGACATATCAAAACTATTTCTTCATTTCCATTTTAGTCGAACAAAAATTACAATTGAAAATCAAATGTATTCCAATACTTCCATTTTAGTCAGACAAAAATTACAATTCAAAATCCAAATGTATTCCAACAATTCCATTTTAGTCGGACAAAAATTACAATCTGGTTATGTTTCTACATCCAACATCTTCAACTTTGCAACCTCCTGATTCCTTTATAAAAGCATGTTTACTGAATTTATTATCTGCAAGAATCACAATGAAAAAAATATTATGGTAAGATAATATGAAATAACTACAAGTACCAATCAACAACGATAAGAACTAATCACTTTTAAGCATTTTTACACATATATGACGAATTCACAATACACTTTACTTCCCATATATTGCATGCTAAACACAAACAGATTCAATAAAACTCCTGCATTTACAAAAGCCTAGGAGAACATTCAAACATACATAGTACCTTCTCGATCACAAAGATATAATGAACATTCAAGTACAAGAAGCATCTTCGAACGCATTCTTCTGCATTTTCACAAAAAATACTTCACATGCAATCAAAAGTGAGGAACACACATGAAAAGTGAAATAAAAATACTTCTAAAATCAGCAAGCGCATAGTAAGAATCGTAACAGCAAACAATGAATAAATAGAGAATATCAGGCCGCCAGATAAATTTAAAAAAACAAACCTAACTTGAATCAACAACAAATTCTACAGCTAATTCAATTTAAAGTCAGTAAAAATCAATATAATCTAGAGACTGAAGATGAATCTACCTCAAACCCTTTTAGTCCTCTGCTAAATCGTAAGAATTTGGGTTTACACCTGCCGTAAAAAGTAACACCTTAGGTGAATTGACCACAAGCAGGATGTTGGGTATATGAGTAAGCCTTGGTCTTACTAAACACATCTCGTTTTAGGACAACAAGCAGGATGTTGGGTGTTCGCCCTTGAGAAGTTCCTGTCTGGTTTTGGCTTTAAAGTAGGGTGTAAAGTGGTTTTAAAGAGCACACATAAACAACTTTTAGAATAAAAGCATCAGAAACACTGGTCATTGATTGCAAGTAGCTTTCATAGAGTATAAGTAAAAGACACTAAGAAATTTACCTGATTGAATCTACTCAAAATTCAGACTAAAAAGTAACACATTCGTAAATCAAATTTCCATTTAAAATCCAAAGTAACAGATAAAGTTATCAAATCTCAATTTTCAAGCAAAAAAACAAATTTAGCCTACCAACAATTACAAAGTAACACAATTCACAAAAGACCAGATTAGAAAATAGCTAAAGTGATACAGCCTTTGTTTACTGACATTTCAAATCAAAATATCCAAATTGATTACTAAATCTTCACAATTACTCAACAACTAGCGACTGACTAACAATTAACAAAAAAATCAAAAAAAGAAAAGCAAAATCGAGTAATTAACCTAGACCTAGTAACTCACATTCAACCAAAAATACTTACTAACAGGTACATTAGTGATTAGACTATAAAATAATGAGTGCAGGTTTTGGCTATTAACTAAAGTTGAACAAACCGAATATATATCTCAAAGCCATCTCTTTCTGCAGGATTTTAACACAAATATCCAAATATATACTTTGGTCTCAAAGCCAAAATCGATTCAAATAAACACTAGCATCACTTAAATCAATATTAAGGAATATCTAAATAAACGAAAACAATTAATTCAAAAACACATGATGAGAAACTAAAATTGTGACCGCAAGGAGTTGTCACTCTAAGAAAACAAACTGGACCAATTCTAAATGCTATTATATGACACAACAAATAAAAGCTATCATGCTAATATAAATTTTAAGGAACAAATGTAAGAGACATATTATTTGAAACACTTACCGAAGTTTAATTCATTTACTCGCGTTCAGATTACGACAATGTGTATACACGCTGCACGAGTCATTAACAGCCTGAATCATTTAGACCCATAGCCATCATACGTGCCATATCTGCTCGCATTTCTTTAAGCTCTCCTTCGAGTTCATTGACACGAGCCTTCAATAGCGGTACTTGGGGATCTTGAGAAAAACACGATCCGTTATCCTTCGTGATCAATACCTTCCCCAACTACGAAATTAAGAGAAGAAAAGGGATTATTAAAAAGAACAAAGAAAAACAAACTTATTAAGGCACTGATTATTCCAATTAACAGAGGTAAATACAAAATAATTAAGACACTGATTATTTCATAAGGAAAAAAAATAAAAACATGTATGTATAATGTTTTGGAGGAAAATATATTGCCCATTTTAAACAAATACTACATTGTACAAATATTACCAATTCATAGTAGTAGTAAAAAATTATGAAGTGTGAAACAATATAACAGATCACAGTTGTTTATATCTACAATGTAATTTCGTAAAGCATGCCAATTACTAAAAGTCTCAGTCACTAAACGTCTCAGTCACTAAATGACATTTTTGTTGTAGTAATGCATAGTCACATGCTTCGACTTTAAATGCATATAAACTCATGTTTCAAGAAATAAAATAATCGTTTGTACGGGACTGGTAATTAAGAAATCATATAAGAAGTAATGCATAGTCACATGCTTCGACTTTAAATGCATATAAACTCATGTTTCAAGAAATGGAAACAAACACAATATAAAAAATTAAGAAACAAATATACAATCTTGTGAACGCTTAATTGATGATAGTGTGTAAAAAGAGAACTTTTAACTTAAAAGTTTGCTAAAAGAGATTGTATATTTTTCCTGAGACATATAAAGAGAGAAATTGCTCGAATTTCTTAGTAGGCATTCCGCTTGTCATGGTTGGGAGCCAACAATCAAGCTGCGTGATGGCCTTCCACGTATGGAGGAAGATTTCCGCAAGAGACTTGGAATTCCCAAGGACTCGCAATAATACCATGTTTTTGTCTTCTTCCCTGTTTCTGCATTTCCTTCTTCCTGTTGTGTCGGTGTGTACTAGTATACTAACTAGGTTTTTTTTACATATATGCCTCATTTCTTTGATGGGAAATGAATGTTCCGGCACCAGCCTATTACATATTGAAATCATTCTGCTTCTTCTTATCCTTTGTTTTATTAGAATATTCATCCACTTCATACTTACCCTAACATCTTTAGAATCAAGCTCAAACTCACTTCCATTTGTTTACAAAACCCTTTTAAAGTTTAAACACAAGAAAACATGTCCCTGTGCAAGACTCATACTACTACTGTATATAAACATTATTTCTATAAAATTAAAACAACCAATTAAATGGGAGAGATATATAACATGTTCTTCATTTACTGATTATTCCATATAATTCATATCCCTTTTTTAAGCTTTATACTATTTATTATTTTAACCGGTTGTACTTTTAGACTACACTTGTAAAAGCCAGCTTGCAAAACGATACAAATTTAGTTTTACATGATAACATTAATCAAAAACCTTCTTTACATACATGACCACAATCAATACTAATTTTAACCAAGTTAAGAATGTAAACAAAATCAAAGCCAATGTTTTGATCAACTAATCACAAGTTAAAAAAGTAAGAAATTTATACCTGAAGAGATTGATTAGCAGCGGGAGGTGCAGTAGCGGAGGTGGAAGACACCGTCGAAGCCGGAGTAGGTGCAGCATGCGATGGAGGCGGCGCAGCAGCGGCGGCAACTCCTCCGTTGGAGACTGAGGGGTTCGATCAGAGAGATTTAGGGTTTGTGAATGTGAGTTGCGTGCGAAGTGAGAGGCCACGAGGAGCAGATCAGAGACTGAATATTTGGCCTGAATATGTTAGGCGGTGGTGGAGACGGCCGCAGCGGCGATGACGACGGCGACTCCTCCGTTGGGGGAGGCTGAGGCGTGCGAAGTGAGAGGCGACGAGGAGCAGCAGAGACTGAATATGCTAGGCGGTGGTGGAGACGGCCGCAGCGGCGATGGAGGCGGCGCAACGGCGGCGAGGATATATTTTAGGGTTTTTTTCAAACGTGAGACATTGTGGAGAAGGTAGGTCACAAATTCTTCTGGAGACTGAGGCCTAAGAAGGTAGACTTCGCAAAGTAATTTTTTTTTTTTCTAATTTTTATAAAACATTAACTACTTTTAATTTCAGTCCATATAGCAACCTTTACTCCTTTAGTGACTGTTTTGATTTCAGTCACTAATAATTTCAGTCACTATAAGGCTTTTATTTTGTAGTGATAGGACTAGGTAACAGCAGCTTTGCATGTTTTATTATATGAACAGGTATATAATCATCCTAGCAAATCTTAACCAAAATAGCACAAAAACTTCAGGACTCAATAGTTAACACAAAATTGAGTAATTAAAATACCTGAGCAGCTTTGTAGGAGTTCATAGTAGCCTCTGCTGTACTTTGAACTCTGCTAAATACCTATGATAAATCTCCTTTCATCTTCAAATATGAATCCAAAATCTTCAGTATTCCTGAGTAAACATCTGAGAGCTCCTTCTCGACCTTAGATCTGTAGTCCTTGACAAGCATGACGTGATCTTCGTTCATTTGGGGCTCCTCCTTTTGTTCAATCGCTGAAACGATATGACAAGCCGCTCAAAGCGAGCCGATAACAAAAGGAGAATATTCATGTTCACAGTACTTCCTTGTAATTCAAAAAAGAGTGCCTACTAAAGATACAAGAGGTAATCACGTCAATAGATTTTATAAGGTCTTACCTTTTTATTTGCCTCTTCATGTTGCCGGTGCTTCCTTGTAATTCAAAAAAGAGTCATCTAATGGTCAAATCTTTATTTGTTGGTCAAAACAAGTCAAGACTGAAAATACGGTATAAAACTATAAATTGAACAAACTTATAAATATATAATCATCATTCTTTTTCAACGATTTAGAATCCCCGGAGAATATTCACCTGAAGAAGATAGAAGCACTTCCATTTAGTCAGCTGTGACTGAGATTTGAAGACGCTGGTCGGTTTTCAATTGCCTTGCAATGGACATTTGAATACACAGAGGTCATGAAATAAGTGAGTAGCTTTTGGAGAAAAGCAGGTTTGATGATTATAGCTAACCGGGAGATTGAGAGATATATGCTGGTAAAGTTTCAAATGCTTTATATGGATATATTAATTTTTTTTTTTTAAAAATACAAGTAATCTAACTGAAGTTTCAATTTCTAAATGATACGCTATTAAAAATACAAGGTTTATAGGTTTTTAAACACGTTTTATATAGTTTATTGCCTTCATTCTGTTTGACAGAACGTGCAACACTTCTTAAAGTATATGTTCACACACCATCTTCTTCTGATTTCACCAAATTCTTCTGTAATGATAGCAATTCAGCTTGCATTTCATCAACCTCTCGATGAGTCTGATCTCCACAGGAGAAAACATGTGTACTGTTAAATAACTCAATCCAGCTTAAACCAGGATCTTTCTCACCCACAAGCCTTAGTTTCCTCCTCATTTTAGAGACTTCATGCCATCGACCTGTTAACGAATAAAGATTTGTCAGCAATACGTATGTTGCACCATCTTCTTCGTCCATGTTCATAATTCTGTCAGCCACACGAGTTCCCACTTCGATGTTCCTCCTATTGACACACGAGCTCAGTAAAGTTCTCCACAGTTCTAAATTGGGAAACTCCATGATCATCTCCTCTGCTTCTTCCAATAATCCTGCTCGACTTAACAAATTTATCAAACAAGAATAGTGTTTAGCTCCAGGAAATAAAAAGTTTTGCTTCATAGAACTCCATAACATCTTCCCTTTGTCAACCAAACCACAATGACTGCATGCTGCAAGCATCGAAAGATATGTTACTTCGTCTGGAATAAACCCTCGTTTCACAATTTCATCGAAGATTCTAAATGCTTCCTCTGCTTTCCCATGGTGGCTATACGCTCCAAGTATGGAGTTCCAGCATTTCAAATCAGGGGTTTCTATCTGCAAAAGAACTAATTCAGCTGATCGGAGGTCGCCAGATTTAGCATACATATCGATCAGGCTTCCACAAACAGTCATCACATATTCATACCCCAGTTTAATAGCTTGAGAATGAATCATCTCCCCTTGATTCCGAGCTGCAAGATCTGCACATGCACTTAAAGTGATACTGAGTGCAAAGCTGTCAATCTTATGTTCTTGTGACATTTTGTGAAAGCACTTGATAGCATTTTCCCCATCGCCCATTCCAGAATAACCAGTGATCATTTCTGTCCAGATAACAACATCCTTAATGGGCATTGAATTTAGAATCTTTTGAGCAGATTCACTATCACCATTGTCAAAATACATAGACACCAGCGTACTTCCAACATACACATTCATGTTGAATCCGGTTTTAATAACTTGAGCATGTAGTGGCTTTCCGTAACTACAAGCTGACAGTGCTCGTGTTGCAGAGATAACTGTTGCAAATGTATAGTCATCCGGCTTCACGTTAGAAACTTCACACAGATAAATAAATGTTTGCATCGACTTCTCACCATCGTGATTTCCTGAAATAGCTAACAACGAGTTCCATGAGACTAAATCTGGATTCTCAATGTTCCTGAAAACTCTGACTGCCGTGTCAGTATCCCTGCAGCTACAATACATGTTCAGCAAAGCATTTTGCAACGGCAGATCAGTTAGTGTTCCGTACACAATTAAATGGGCATGAATGAGTTGCCCAATGTTATATTGTTGTAATTTGGTACATGCGTATAATACAATTGAATATGTAAATGGAGTAGGCAAAACCGCAGCCTTTACCATGTCGCCAAAGAGATTAAGTCCTTGCATGATATTCTCATTTTTCATGTGCCCAACGATGATTGAATTCCAAGCCATTGCATCTTTTTGAACCATACAACTGAAAACCTTCTTCGAACTCTCTAAATCACTGGAATGGGAATACATTCCAAGCAGAGAGGTTTGGACCAATGTATCACTCAAAAACGCATATTTCACAATCTGTGAATGCAAAGAGGATCCTAGCAGTACATCTCCTATGCAAGAAGATGCTTGTAGCAAGCTAGTAAAAGTAGGTCCATTCGGCACAAAGCCTTCTAGATTCAACTGCTTTAGTAGCTTGAATGCTATATGGGCATCGTTAGGACTGCGAGAATAGGCAGCAATGAGGGCATTGTATGAAACAATGGTCCTTTGAGGCATTTGATCGAACACAAGGTGTGCGTCTAAGAGGGAACTACATCTTGAATACATGGAGAGGAGATTATTGTTTACGTAAGGTGTTTTCCGGATTGGGGGTATAGCAGTGATGAGCAGAGCATGGATTTGACGGGCTTTTAGGCGGGAGTTGATGGAGCTACATTTTTTAACCAGGAATGTCGCTAATGAAATGGCTTCTTGAGATGATGACATATAAAATAAAGCAATCTTTAACTTAATTATCCTCTCTCAGGTCGTTAATCTTTAACTTAATATTACCATTTCTTTTCCAAACTTTGAAATCGTACTTCAATGAGTGAATAATTGCTTATGAAAAACCCCAATAAATCTCTTCGGTCTTCAATAAGATAAACCTCTGGATTGGTGAATTGGATTCTGGTTCTGGTTCAGATTCCAACGATGGTGGTGATAGATCATGTCAGTGCGTCTTTCTTTGTAGTTGTTTTTGAATTTACCAGCTTAGTGATCATCATCAACTAATGGTCAAAAATAGCATATGAGACCTTTTAACAATCGGGCTTATGGTCAAAAATAACAATGTGACTTTTTTTTAAAAATGATTAATAATAGAAATATCTTTTTATTTTGTTATCGATAATAGTAAGTTTTTGATCCCCTATTGCTATTATTGATAACAATAAAAGTTGTTATTAATAATTTTTCAAAATAACATGTCTGATTTTGGATTCTTTTTCTTCTTCATCCTCCTTAAACTCCATCAAATTAAAACCAATAAAATACGAATTTATTCGGTTTCAACTTTCAAGGTTGGTTTAGTATGTGTGTATCATCTTCATTTCAATTGCCAAGCATTAATTCTCCATTCTTTTATTTCATGGTTGTCAAAATCTGATTACAAAGTGAGCAATACTCAAGTATGAGATTTTGTATCAAAATCTTGAGTTAATTAATTAATTATCATGAAAAAAGATATAACAATATGAACTAGTCCATTTCTTTTTTTTTTTTTTTTAAATTTTGAAGGGAAATTGTTTTATAGATGAGAAGTATTACATACTCAAAGCACATAAAACATGTGCTATCAATACTGTACATGTGTAACATTACACCATGTATTCTTTACATCAATGGACATCACAACAAACTACAACATTACAGCCAAACATTTTCAAGTACATGGTAAGCATTTTGCCATTGCACAGTGGATCACAAATGTAAAAATAAACCGTCTTCTGCAGTCATGAAATGTCATTGACCAAATTTAATTCATTGAATGCAACACGTCCTCACATCCTTTGATCGATTATCAAGACTTTATTGTTGTATTATAGTTGCATTATTCCCATGTATAAACTGCTTTTGTTTCATTAATTACTCCATCTTTTATGCTCAAACTAAGGTTTGCATTACTCAACTCATATACTTCATCAGAATCCAACTTTATTCATTTCATGAAGCACCCAATTTCATTCATTTCTATCTCACACTAATGTTATCCAATTCATTTAAAGATACGTTTTTATTAGGGGTTTTGCGACAAAAAATTACCTTTAACTAGTTAGCTTTTTTGATTAAAACATCAAAACATTTTGTAATGCATAAAAAACCCCTAACTAGTATAACCTTATCAAAATGGGTTTTTGTCCAAATTAATTAGGAATAACCAGTTTCTTCACTCTCGTTTCATCTTTTCAACCTCATCAGACTTCCGTCAAAGACTCTAACGAAGCCTCCGACAAAGATTTCGACAAAATCAAATCCTCCAATGATGTTTCTGGTGTGTGTGTGTGTGGTGTATTTTGAAGGTTCACTGTGTGTAGGGATGAACATTTGGCCCAAACCGGCCGGACAAAAAAAAATCAAAAACCGAAATTAGTGAAATAGGAAAACCGAAAACCAGGCCAATGTTTGTAATACGGGTTTGGTCTGGTCCGGTCCGGTTTTCGAACCGATTGGAATTGGTATAAGTTTTATAGATGTTTTATTGTTTTGTTTATCTTTCTTCCTCAACTCTTTTTTTTTGTGAAATTACCAAGTTTATCACACTTTATTTGAACAAAATAAAAGATCAAACATACCTTATGTTAAATCATTATATTTTTATCTCTATAGTATTATAACAAAATAATATTTACACCGTTATAAATTATTTTTACATGATTATAATTTATATATTTACCAAAGAGTTCGATAGCTATTACATGGACTTTTTATATGATTTAGAAATAATATTTAAAAATTTTGTTCCTTTGTGGACTACAAAAAATAACAATATAACATAAACATTAAAATTGATAAAATAAAGTTTAAATTCCGGTACGAGTTAAAAACCGAAAACCAGTGGACCGAACCCGGAAAACCGAAATCTGAAAATAGTGATTTTAAAGAAACCGAAACCGGATCAATTTTATTAATAACAGTTTGGTTCGGGCCGGTTTTTAGGTTTTTTTTGTCCAGACGGTTTTTTTTTTGTCCAAATGCTCGTCCCTAACTGTGTGAACCGTGGATTGAGGATTTAGGGTTTTGATTAGCTATTGGTGATTTAGGTTTGATGTCACCTGAAAAGTGTATGCTCTATGGTTCGATGTGTGTGTATGTGTTAGATTGGAGATTTAGGGTTTTTCTGTCAATGAAGGTGTTGGGGTTTATTTACAAGTATTTACAACTTTCAAGTAAATTTATCAACGCAGCAGAATTAAAAATTAATCATGAAATACAAGATCACATCTAGGAAAACTAGGAATAAGACATAATCATTAATACGTTAGAGTACGTTGTACCTTTCATTCACAAATGTGAGCAAGAACAATTCAAATGGGATGTTTTAGCTGTTACCGGTGAGGCGGTGATGATACGATACAACAATTGTCACGTGATCGATCAAACGAACGAAAAACCGAAGCTTTTAGTGTGTGTATGAGAAGTCGTGGGCAAGGGTGGGTCGACTGAAGCTTGGCCGAATTCTAGGCTCAATTATTTGATGTATTAAACCCTAAGCCTAATCCCCCAAGTTATAGAGCTAGAGTTTTAGCTCAATTTTCCTTCCTTTTAACTTAATAAATATCTCTTTAAATAATTAGATAAATTACTTATCTCTAATTAAAAGGAATGAACTTACCATAATTTTACATATGCATCTCTTATTATCTATATCTATCTATTCTATTATATGAGTAACTAGATGCCACACGTCATCTAGATAGAGCGCCAATTGGCTTAAAATGGGATTGCCACGTGTACCTAACAATTTCCTATTAATTTGCTTCTAAAATTTGTTTTTTCTAATCTATCTATAATAAATAATTTAAATAATATCTAATCAAATCTAAATCTTATCTAATATAAAACTCAAATTTGAATTTGAATGATAACTTTTTTTTTATATATTTATATTTATATTTATTGTATTATATAAATAGATATTATAAATTTGATAAAATATATTTAAAAATTATCCTACAAGATTAATGAAATTAAAATTTTAAAATGTATACCCATGTTTTATACATGGGTTTATAAACTAGTATTATAATAAAGCAAAACACTTAGTGCCACGTGACGCTTGTAACACCCCGACTCCCGAGCAGGTACGTGTAATTATCTTATTGACCAATTATTTTATTGAATATTGCGTTGGTCCAATTGCGTCCCGTATAGTGGATTATACGTGTCGGGACGGGGATTACGTGGATTCGGGATATAACTTTAGTGGATAATTTATAATTATGGCTTCACGGGATTAAATGGGATTTAATGATATACATAGTGGATTTTTAATATTGGGGTCGGGTATCGGTGTCGAACCCGCGATATAACCGGATCCGTAAATATGTGTATATTACATATGCTATGTTCGTGACTTTATTTCCTTCCCCAAACTTATCAAGAGTGTATGTATATGCTTATGCTTCCAATTCAGAGAGTTTGAAGCCAATTAAGTGAAGATTTAGTGCTGAAATTGGATTGAAAGCTCTCCTTTGTGTTCTCCAATTTGTGAAAGGTAAGAACCTTCAAATTCAAAGGGTTTTGTGTTAATTATTGTTGGGATATGGTGGGAATTGGTTTCTGTATGATTTAGAAGTGTTTTGGGGGTGATTTTGCGAGTTATTACTGCAAAAATTGGATTTGGGGTCGAAATCCCCATGGATAGAAGCTGAAAAATGAAGAAGATGAGTCTGACCGCGAGCGCGGCCGTGATCAGATGAGCGCCGTGATCAGGAGGGCGGCCGTGATCAGATGAGCGTGGCCGTGATCAGGAGGGCGACCGTGATCGGGAGCACGGCCGTGATCAGATGAGCGCGGGCGTGATCAGGAGGGCGACCGTGATCGGGAGCACGACCGTGATCAGATGAGCGCGGGCGTGATCAGGAGGGCGGCCGTGATCAGATGAGCGTGGCCGTGATCAGGAGGGCGACCGTGATCGAGAGCACGGCCGTGATCAGATGAGCGCGGACGTGATCAGGAGGGCGGGCGTGATCAGATGAGCGTGGCCGTGATCAGGAGGGCGACCGTGATCAGATGAGCTCGGCCGTGATCGGGAGCACGACCGTGATCAGATGAGCGCGGGCGTGATCAGAAGCGCGGGCGTGATCAGATGAGCGCGAGCGTGATCAGGAGCGCGGCCGTGATCAGATGAGCGCGGCCGTGATCAGGGCTGTTTTGGCCAGATTAGGTTTTTAGACCCCGGGAACCTATTTGGGTTGCTTTTTGAGGGTTTTATCAACTATATTAATGATTATTGGGCATTTTGGGCTTACCTGTTAAGCCGGGATTAACCTGGGAAGGTTCGTTGTGTGTACAGGGATTGTCAGAGATCGTTTCGGGCCGGGTTCGGATCAGCGAATTAGAGATATTGTGCGGGGTGATCCAGGTGAGTACACGAGTTCTTTTCAAAGGGCCTACTTTTATCGAGTCATAATATGTGCGTATATTACTGTTGTGATTATGTTGGGCACTGCGAGCTGCCCCTCAGGTATGATCCTTCCTTCTTTATATGTGTTATATGCTTGAGATCCATTACTATATATTGCGATGAGTATCGTGGGAGCTGTGTAGCTCTGTTTGACCCTGTGTAGGGTTCCCATATATATATATATATATATATATATATATATATATATATATATATATATATATATATATATATATATATATATATATATATATGCGGTCGTTATTCCTGTTAGCTTCCACGGGCGTGGTTTGGCTCCAGGGGGGAGGGATTCCCCAATTGAGATGAGTATCTCTTTCTGTATTGGATCTCTAGGGTCTCTGACTAGAGGTCGGTTGGCATGTGTTATGCCACGTAGTGTAGGGCTGCCATGTGACATGCGATATGTGATTATGTGAACTGTGCAGTGTCTAACCCTTGTGTACTCACGAGCTGCGAAGCTTACGTATTCGAGTCTGATGTGTGTATCAGGGGAACCGAAGATAGGACCGCCAGCTCCTGAGCGAAGATAGGAGCGTGACTTGCTGCGATCGAGAGATTCTACCTTTTGTTATCTGTATGTGACTACTCTGTTGGAAATTTTGGGATAAACAATACTGGGTTCGTATGTGAATATTTGGGTCCGGGTCGGGTTTTGTATGTCGGGTTGACTCTAGATGTTATGACTATGTTTGTGAAATGTTTTAATTAATCAGTGTTTGTGTAAACCTTGACATTGTGATATGGATATTATATGCGTTAATGCCACCTGTGTATTGTATATGACGTGGCTTTTAGCTGGGATTAGAGGGTGTTACATGTATGGTATCAGAGCTTGTGGTTTTAATATTGGGCATCGGGGGATGCTTGAGCTTAGACCGTGTTCAGATTCTTGGGGAGTATTCCGGTGACGGATACTAGAGGATTTAATTATCCTGGCTTAGTGTATAACGCTGGAAGACATATCCTTGTGCTTAATTGTCTTGTTTTGTGCAGATCAGTATGGCAGATCTGGGAGAGGGTTCTGGCGCGGGTAAGCCGCCGGGTGATGAGTATATCCGCAAGTCAGAGCTGCTTGAGGTTCTTACAGAGTTTTATAGACAGCAGAGAGAGCAGGAGAGGGATCAGGGACATGATACGGGGCCACGTACTGGGGGTGGTCAGGATACGGGCACGGGTGCCTCTTCGTCTACATCTCAGCGAGGGGGTTCATTTAAGGATTTCATGACTGGGAATCCTCTAGAGTTCAGGGGTGGGGGTGAGCCGGGGATGGCTCTAGCGTGGGAGCGCGAGATCGAGTCCGCGTTTCGGGTTGCTCGTGTGGACCCGAAGGACATGGTAGGGTATGCCACGTATCAGTTGAGGGGTGAAGCCTCACAGTGGTGGAGATCGATAGAGTCGTCCATGTCTGATTCTCGAGCATACGCGATGACGTGGGAGCAGTTTAAGGCTATGTTTGAGGTCTAGTATGCGCCCCGTGACGAGCAAAGAGAGATGAAGCGTCGTTTCCTCCATCTACAGCAGAGGGATCTGTCCGTGCAGCAGTACGTGGACCGCTTTAACGAGTACTCCCAGTTTGCGCCACAGCATGTGGTTAGAGAGAGGCGCAAGGCCGATGCCTTTGTTGACGGCCTGAGACCAGATATCAGGGAGTTTGTGGGACTACAGGAGACGTCATCTTTTGCCAGGGCGCTAGAGTTAGCTCGCATGAGAGAGCGAGAGATCGAGAGGCAGCGGGAGCAGCCGCCCACCCAGAGACAGCGTACAGGGGTCTCCGAGCAGTCTAGTTACTGGCGTGAGCCGAGGGACCAGCAGCCCGAGCAGGGCCGTCATCAGAAGCAGAGTACAGGTTCGCGTAGGGACCGAGGCAGGGACAGAGGCAGAGATAGAGGTCGAGATGACAGATCCAGAGGTCAGGGCCAGAGAGATAGTCGTACAGCTAGTCAGAGCAGTGTTGGGCAGGGGTCCCGGGCATCAGGGAGCAGAGTTGATAGTTCGTCAGGGGAGCGAGACTGTCCGAGATGCCACCGTAGGCATGCCGGGCCATGTGCTAGTGACCAATTTTGGTGTTTCAGATGTGGTCAGTTCGGCCACACAGCTACAGCATGCACAGCCCCAGAGGCGTTATGCTTCCGATGTGGGAAGCCAGGCCACCGCATGAGAGATTGCCATGAGGCAGCACCAGCAGTACCGGGGGCGAGACGAGTGGTGCTAGAGCGGAGCCTTCTTCTTCTACTTCGCGCAGGGATGCAGCTCCGAGAGCCAGAGGCCGAGTGTTCCAGGCCACAGCTGAGGAGGCCAGAGATGCTCCAGACGTTGTTACGGGTACGTACATTCTAAACGGCTTGCGTGCGCGAGTCTTATTTGATTCTGGAGCCGATCGCTCATATGTGTCAGTGTCCTTCTGTGCTTATTTTACTGTTGCTCCTACTGTGTTATCTGTGTCATTGATTGTCGAGAGGGTAGACGGCAGTACTGCGTTAGTGAGCCGTGTTTATCAAGAGTGTGTACTCGAGATTGACACTCACCGATTCTTGATCGACTTACTGCCTGTCGAGATCAGCAGCTTCGATGTGATCGTCGGTATGGACTGGATGACAGCCCGTCAGGCAGACATTCTTTGTGCTAAGAAGATGATCAGGATACCGAATTCTGAGACCGAGACCGTGACAGTTTACGGGGAGAGGCGAAAGGGCGAGATTGGGATCATCTCGATGGTTAGAGCTCAGAGATATGTGACGAAAGGTTGCGAGACCTTCCTGGCTTATGTGATTGACGCCCAGAAAGAGAAGATGAAAGTAGGGGATGTACCTGTAGTGCGAGACTACCCTGAGGTATTCCCAGATGAGTTACCTGGGCTACCGCCAGATCGCCAGGTAGAGTTCCGGATCGACCTTATCCCTGGAGCGGTGCCGATTGCGAAGACGCCTTATAGGCTGGCACCCACTGAGATGCGAGAGATGATGACTCAGCTTCACGAGTTGCTGGATAGGGGATTTATCCGTCCGAGCTCATCACCGTAGGGAGCACCGGTGTTGTTTGTAAAGAAGAAAGACGGTACCATGCGAATGTGTATCGATTACAGAGAGCTGAATAAAGTGACGGTGAAAAACAGATATCCACTTCCGCGAATCGATGATTTATTCGATCAGCTACAGGGATCTAGCTTCTTCTCGAAGATTGATTTGCGATCGGGATATCACCAGCTGAAGGTCAGGGAAGAGGATGTGCCCAAGACAGCCTTTAGGACGCGCTATGGACACTATGAGTTCTTAGTCATGCCATTCGGACTGACTAACGCACCCGCAACCTTCATGGATTTAATGAACAGGGTGTGTAGAGCCATGTTGGATCGATTTGTGATCGTGTTCATAGACGACATATTGATTTATTCGAGGAGCGCTGAGGAGCATGAGCAGCACTTGAGGGAGGTCCTGAGCATGCTGCAGAGAGAGAGACTCTATGCGAAGTTTTCGAAGTGCGAGTTCTAGCTCCGAGAAGTGCAGTTCTTGGGCCATGTTGTGAGCAGTGAGGGCATCAAAGTGGATCCTGCGAAAATTGAGGCTGTGATGAGCTGGGAGCAGCCTAAGACCGTGCCAGAGATCCGTAGTTTCCTGGGATTGACAGGCTACTACAGGCGGTTCATTCAGAATTTTTCGCGGATAGCCATGCCGTTGACGAGACTGACACGGCAAGGCGTACCATTCGAGTGGAATGACGAGTAGGAGACTGCCTTTGCTGAGTTGAGAGCTCGATTGTGCCAGGCGCCGGTGTTGGCTTTGCCCGAGGGTACGGATGATTTTGCTGTATACTGTGATGCATCAGGGACAGGGCTGGGTGTGTGTTAATGCAGCGGGGCAAGGTGATTGCCTACGCTTCGAGGCAGTTGAAGACATACGAAGAGAATCATATTGTCCATGATCTTGAGTTGGATGCCATAGTCTTTGCGCTAAAGATATGGCGACATTATCTGTATGGGTCCCAGTTTGTGGTTTATACTGATCACAAGAGCCTTCAGTATCTTTTCAGTCAGAAGGAATTGAACATGCGACAGAGACGCAATTTAGAGCTTCTGAAAGATTATGACTGTGAGATACAGTATCACCCTGGGAAGGCGAATGTAGTTGCTGACGCCTTGAGC
The DNA here is from genome assembly GCA_020465985.1 of Centrapalus pauciflorus. NCBI lineage: Eukaryota > Viridiplantae > Streptophyta > Magnoliopsida > Asterales > Asteraceae > Centrapalus > Centrapalus pauciflorus. The sequence goes on along the minus strand of JAANYP010002965.1, from coordinate 148,845 downwards.
CGTAAGGCGTGTGTTCAGACGGTTACTTCCCGAGCTGTGAGACTCGAGATCACCTCTACCCTGATTGACAGTCTGAGTTTTGCACAGATAGAGGGTTTGAGGGAGCAGAATGTGAAGAGAGAGAGAGGCTCGTGGGGCAGACAGAGTCATTGGTCAGGGATGACCGGGGTTTGTATGTATTAAGAGGCAGAGTTTGGGTTCCCAGAGTTGGGGACTTGCGACAGTTGATCCTTGATGAGTCGCATAAGTCGAGGTTGTCTATTCACCCTGGGAGCACAAAGATGTATAGAGACCTCCGAGAGTTCTACTGGTGGCCGGGTATGAAAAGGGATGTAGGTCGTTACGTCGAGCAGTGTATGACATGTTTGCGGGTCAAAAGTGAGCACCAGAAACCGCACGGCCGTCTACAGCCACTGGAGATTCCAGAGTGGAAATGGTACCACATCACGATGGATTTCATCGTCAGACTTCCTCGTACTGTGCGTGGGAACGATATGATCTGGGTCATAGTGGACCGGTTGACTAAGAGTGCGCATTTTCTTGCTGTTCGGGGTACGATCACGATGGATCAGCTAGCGCGGCTGTATATTGATGAAATAGTGTCGCGGCATGGAATTCCGAAGTCGATTACTTCTGATCGCGATACTCGTTTCACCTCGCGGTTCTGGCAGAGCTTCCAGAGAGAGCTGGGTACCCGGGTTCAGCTGAGCACAGCTTACAGGCCTCAGACAGATGGGCAGACTGAGCGCACTAATCAGACACTCGAGGACATGTTGAGAGCATGTGCCATAGACTTCAGAGGTAGCTGGGATGTGCATCTCCCGTTAGTAGAGTTTGCTTATAATAATAGCTACCACGCCTCGATTAAGATGACACCGTTTGAAGCATTATATGGCCGTAAGTGTCTAACCCCAGTGTGTTGGGGTGAGGTCGGTGAGCGACCGATCAGTGGGCCCGAGCTACTTCAGGAGACGAGTGATAAAGTAGCTGTGATCCTTGAGCATATGCGTGTTGCACAGAGCCGTCAGAAGTGTTACGCTGACCGTCATACTTCGGAGCTCGAATTCAGTATCGGGGATCAGGTGTTGCTGAAGGTGTCTCCGTGGAAGGGTGTTTATTCGTTTCAGGCACCGGGGCAAGCTGAGTCCGAGGTATATAGGGCCGTTTGAGATAATTTCCAGAGTCAGAGATCAGGCCTATCGATTGAGATTGCCGTCAGAGTTAGCCGGTGTTCATGATACGTTCCACGTGAGCCATTTGAGAAAGTGTTTAGCAAAAGAGGATCAGTATGTTCCATTGTCTGAGATATCAGTGGATGATCAATTGAGATATGCTGAGCAGCCAGAGATGATTACTGATCGGAAGGTGAAGAAGTTGCGCAATAAGGAGATATCATTGGTACTCGTTCAGTGGAGACACCATAAGGGTACCAGCGCAACTTGGGAGCCCGAGTCTGAGATGCGGAGTCGCTATCCTTTCCTGTTCCAGAGCCAGAGTTAGATTCCGGGACGGAATCTTTGTAAGGGGGAGGATTTGTAACACCCCGACTCCCGAGCAGGTACGTGTAATTATCTTATTGACCAATTATTTTATTGAATATTGCGTTGGTCCAATTGCGTCCCGTATAGTGGATTATACGTGTCGGGACGGGGATTACGTGGATTCGGGATATAATTTTAGTGGATAATTTATAATTATGGATTCACGGGAATAAATGGGATTTAATGATATACATAGTGGATTTTTAATATTGGGGTCGGGTATCGGTGTCGAACCCGCGATATAACCGGATCCGTAAATATGTGTATATTACGTATGCTATGTTCGTGACTTTATTTCCTTCCCCAAACTTATCAAGAGTGTATGTATATGCTTATGCTTCCAATTCAGAGAGTTTGAAGCCAATTAAGTGAAGATTTAGTGCTGAAATTGGATTGAAAACTCTCCTTTGTGTTCTCCAATTTGTGAAAGGTAAGAACCTTCAAATTCAAAGGGTTTTGTGTTAATTATTGTTGGGATATGGTGGGAATGGTTTCTGTACGATTTAGAAGTGTTTTGGGGGTGATTTTGCGAGTTATTACTGCAAAAATTGGATTTGGGGTCGAAATCCCCATGGATAGAAGCTGAAAAATGAAGAAGATGAGTCTGACCGCGAGCGCGGCCGTGATCAGGAGGGCGGCCGTGATCAGATGAGCGCGGCCGTGATCAGATGAGCGCGGGCGTGATCCGGAGCGCGGCCATGATCAGATGAGCGCGGCCGTGATTAGGGCTATTTTGGCCAGATTAGGTTTTTAGACCCCGGGAACCTATTTGGGTTGCTTTTTGAGGGTTTTATCAATTATATTAATGATTATTGGGCATTTTGGGCTTACCTGTTAAGCCGGGATTAACCTGGGAAGGTTCGTTGTGTGTACAGGGATTGTCAGAGATAGTTTCGGGCCGGGTTCGGATCAGCGAATTAGAGATATTGTGCGGGGTGATCCAGGTGAGTACACGAGTTCTTTTCAAATGGCCTACTTTTATCGAGTCATAATATGTGCGTATATTACTGTTGTGATTATGTTGGGCACTGCGAGCTGCCCCTCAGGTATGATCCTTCCTTCTTTATGTGTGTTATATGCTTGAGATCCATTACTATATATTGCGATGAGTATTGTGGGAGCTGTGTAGCTCTGTTTGACCCTGTGTAGGGTTCCCACATACATATATATATATATATATATATATATATATATATATATATATATATATATATATATATATATATATATATATATATGCGGCCGTTATTCCTGTTAGCTTCCACGGGCGTGGTTTGGCTCCAGGGGGGAGGGATTCCCCAAGTGAGATGAGTATCTCTTTCTGTATTGGATCTCCAGGGTCTCTGATTAGAGGTCGGTCGGCATGTGTTATGCCACGTAGTGTAGGGCTGCCATGTGACATGCGATATGTGATTATGTGAACTGTGCAGTGTCTAACCCTTGTGTACTCACGAGCTGCGAAGCTTACGTATTCGAGTCTGATGTGTGTATCAGGGGAACCGAAGATAGGACCGCCAGCTCCTGAGCGAAGATAGGAGCGTGACTTGCTGCGATCGAGAGATTCTACCTTTTGTTATCTGTATGTGACTACTCTGTTGGAAATTTTGGGATAAACAATACTGGGTTCGTATGTGAATATTTGGGTCCGGGTCGGGTTTTGTATGTCGGGTTGACTCTAGATGTTATGACTATGTTTGTGAAATGTTTTAATTAATCAGTGTTTGTGTAAACCTTGACATTGTGATATGGATATTATATGCGTTAATGCCACCTGTGTATTGTATATGACGTGGCTTTTAGCTGGGATTAGAGGGTGTTACAGCGCTTCCACAATGCACAGAATTTTCATTTTCCCGCCTCTTTTTCCTAATATAACTCTGTCACTTAATTCATCTAATTTATTTTAGAAAATTTTAAATATTAAATGAAATCTTATATAATTAAAGAATTTTAAATATTTCCTAATTTAACATCTAATTTTACCTAAAATGTTTTATCTAACATGATCTTAATGATTTATAACTTTTTATTTTTTTTTAAATTTAAACTAAAGGTTAAATGTTTAATTGTATATTAAATGTATCAATTTAAAGTCCATTATCATTCTTATAAATTTGTACATTAATATTTATTTTAAAATTATGTTAACAATCGTAATTGTTAAATTTTTGTTCATAATCAATTGAATCAAAAAATTTCTTATATATTAAAGTATGATTTTAAGTTATTTATCATTAAAAATACATCTAAATATGAAAAGAATAACACTATAATAATTTTCATAAAAGTATAATTTTCTAATAATATTGTAAATATTGTTTTCAAATATAAAGGCAAAAACATTACAAAATTGATTTAGTTTTTATTGTAATACATTTAGTATTTCAAATATTTCATATCTTCAATATATATTTATTATAATAAGAAATTAAGAATAAAAAAATTTAAAAATAATTTTAGTTAATTATCTGTGTCAGTTAATATCAAAATATTATTACCTTCTTATTTTTATAATAATATTTAAGTTATAATATATATATATATATATATATATATATATATATACACACACACATATATATATATATATATATATATATATATATATATATATATATATATATATATATATATATATATATATATATATAAAAGCAGATGTTAATGGTTAGTTATTAGCACCAATGTTAAACACATTGAAGATGAGGACTAAATCTCACAGCTCCACCTAAGTAGAAACGTCATTGGCAAGTCTCGAACCCGAGACGTTAACTAAGGAGAACCTCTCTCACCTTTGATGGTGGCCACTTGATCTAAGTAAAGTGGTAAAATAATAAACCCAAATACAAACATCGAAAATACACATTACAAATTTTTAGTGTGTTCAAAGTGTTGGGAATAAATAATAGAGATGAAACAATTATATTGTATATAATTGTAAATACTCAATAGATTAGGGGTTATATGTGTAAATACACAATACTTGTGTATTGTGTATAAATAGAAATGTATGCTACGCATGCTGCTATGAATCGAAGATTACACACACACATATGGATCTGATTTAGAGAGAATAGGAGAAGTGCTTTGCAAGAAAGCCAAGAACATCAATGTAATATTTTCTCTCTTAATCATTCAATAGATTGTGTTTGATTGTTAATTGTTCATATGAAATGTGTTATGTTGTATGAATTGCATGAAATATGAATTCACAATCTTATAATTAATAAATTAGTAGATTATTAGATTTTGTTTGATTGACTTGAATTTAAAGTGGATTATATTAGATTTGGATAGATTTAATTAATAATTTAGTTGGATATTAGATTTTGTTTGATTTGATTTGATTTGAATTTAAAAGTGGATTATATTAGATTTGGATAAATTTGATTTAAATTTCTTTATTATTTTTAAAATCTACAAATGCCACGTGTCGATTCATGGTGACGACACGTGGCTTCACCATAAATGAGTATAATTAGTCTTTTAATAGTATAGATAGATAGATAGATTTATAAATAGATTGGAAAAAACAAATTTTAAAAGCAAATTAATAGGAAATTGTTAGGTACACGTGGCAATCCCATGTTTAACCAATTGACGCTCTGTCTAGATGCCATGTGACATCTAGTTACTCATATAATAGAATAGGTAGATATGCATATGGATGATTGTTCATTCTTTGATATTATCCTTTTGTTTGTCAAATAAATAAAGATAAGATTTATCCGTAAAAGATGCATTAATTTATAGTTATTATCCAATAATAATTCCTTAAAATATTGATATGTAAATTATGTATCATCTGATGACACTTTGATACTTGCAATACTTCTTATTACAATTAAATTCCCACACTTTGAGATTTATTAAACTTAATTATCTAATAATCAATTTAATCTCAATTATATCTAATATACTTTGATGTGTAATAATAATATCAAATATTATTGTTTCAACGTTTGATTAATTCTGTTCACTTGTGTTTATCGGTATGACCATTGAGCGATTTATGATATCAATCATGATATAGTAGTTTTGTTATATTGACACATATAACACTAATAGAAGGTTATTACATTCAAGATCTCCAAAGTTTGTGTTCATTGATAAGGCTTATGTCAAGCCTCCATATCGAGCTTTCTAGGCTTGTGTAACACCTTAATAATTTAAGTTAGTGGTTAACACATTAAATATCATATCTAATTTATTTACACTGTCAAATTTTAAATAATATATCTAATTTATTTAAAATCATATAAATAAAGCTTATATAAATTTATAATAAAGGATTATTTAGATTTTTGGAATATAACAATTTAAATGAAATTTTTTTTAATTGACATTAAGTTCAACTATCTTGTAGACGGAGCTTCACCACTAGTACTGTGAAGTCATTGTATAGTTGAAATCACCGGTTGTTTATATAGGCAAACTAATATGGTAATATACGGTCTACTAACAACCATAATCAGGATTAAAAGTTTATTATCAAGTCTTGATATTGGATATAGAATTGTTCATCATGTTAATTAATACAACAGAAATATATATATATAGAGGATCATGTGAGAAGAAACTAATGGTGAGAGGAAGTGAGAAACAATCACAGGTTCACAGCAGGTCATGTGTCATTAGTTGTTAATAATAATTAAAGGGAAAATTAGGAATTATGTATTTTATTTCTTTAATAAATACAGGGATAATTGCGCAAAAAACCCTAAGGGTGCATTTAGTTACCGAAAAATTCCAAAATTTTTATCTCACTTTTCAAAAAAATGAAAACTTGTTTACTTAACAATAATTTCATAAATTTTCATTTCACTTTTTAAAATACCACTTTTCATATTCTCTCTATTACTTTTCTATTACTAGGGATGACAATGGGGCGGGGCAGGGCGGGGATCTCAATTCCCATCCCCATCCCCGCTTCATAATCCTCTCCCCCATCCATGGCCCCATCCCCGTCGGGGAATGAGTTTCTATTCCCATCCCCGTCCCAATCGGGGATCCCCGTCGGGGAATCGGGTTTTTCAAGTTTATAAAGATTATTGAAGTTTAAACTCTAAATAGTAATTTAGTAGAAAAATATATGTAAATAAACATTAAAAGAAATTAATTCAAACATATTTGAGGTATTTACATATATAATGTATAATTTGTGATAAAACTAAAACAAAGAAATGGATGCATAATATTTATAAAACCAATAAAATGAAGAATAATAATAGTATTTTAAACTAATGAAAAGTTATATACAATGATATTTAATATATTATATAAAATGTAAAAGCATAATTTATAACCGGGGTCGGGGATTAAAGTGTCTCCCATCCCCGTCCCATCCCCATTATTTTAAATCGGGGATTCCCCGTCCCCATCCCCATCCCCGGTCAACTCGGGGATTCCCCGGTCAAATCGGGGTCGAGTTACGGGTTCCCCGTCGGGGTTGGGTTTTTTTGCCATGCCTATCTATTACCTACCCTACACTCTCTTTCTCTCTCTTACTTTTCTATCACATATCCTATTTTTCTTATTTTATAATCACTCATATTATTTTTCTTAAAACTAAAACTTCATCATCTAAACAAGTTTTCACTTTTTATAGAAACCCTTGTTTTTTCCGAAAACTATAACTTGAAAACTGAAATTCAAAATTGACTAGTTTTCGTTAACTAAACGCAACCTAAACTTCTCAGTTTTTTGGGATTAAAACCCCAAACCACTTTTCGTTGCATAAAAACCACGAATTAACTAAAAATCAGTAAATCAAGGTTTTATCAATGGGTAACCGTTTCAAACCGGTCATTAATCCTACGTGAACCGGTAAATAACCTACGTGGAATAAACTTTACTTGTTGAAACCGGTTTTCAAGTATTACACATTATTTAAACTCTCGTTGATGATGTAATCCCGTTTAAAAATTACAATTAAAAATATTCAACGAGGGTTTAAATGATGTGTAATACTTGTCAACCGATTTCAACAAGTAAAATTTATTCCACGTAGGATTAATAACCGGTTTTAACCGATTACCCATTGATAAAACATTGATTTACTGATTTTTAGTTAGTTCGGGGCCGGTTTTCTATGCAACGAAAAATGGTTTTGGGTTTTAATCACAAAAAATTGACAAGTTGATGGTTTACTGCGCAATTATCCATAGATATATAATAAATTTAAAAGTCAATTCCAGAAAATATTTTTTTATGGAATTTATTAATTTAATTTTAGATATATTCATCTAATTAACTTCTTCCTAAAACAATGCATAAGTTATCATCTCTTTACTTTAAATAACACTACTACAAATGGGCTAAGCCCGGTTTTGCCACCGGGCTTAGAGTGGGGTGGCTTGATTAGAAACTAAAGAGAGCCCAGTTATTTCACCGGGTCCAAATCTAATTATAGCCCGGTTTTTCTTGACTTTAACCGGGTTATATGTGGGTTACTAAGACAAAATAAAAACAAATAAACCAGGTTGCTTAGCAAATAACCGGGTCCTATTGTTTTGCATTTTAAATTTTTTTTTTTTGGCATTTTTTACCATTTCCAGCCCCAACCAGCAAGGGTCAAATTTCCATGTTTAATATTACCATACATCAAAAGAATCATTGAAAATATCTAACATGAAACAAAATAGTAATAATCAAATATCAATTGCATGGACTTATAAAAACAAAGTACTTTCAATGGGAACAATTAAAAAAAGGAGCAGCTGAATGATTATAGGTTCATGGAGAACTCCATTAGACCAAAATACTAACTGTCAAATGAAGATATATGTAATATCAAAATCTATTTGCAATAATGATCAAAACAATAGGAACACAATATAATCGAAGATAGCCAAATGATTTCATTGAGAATAAGGAATGTTTACATGAAATGGCGGCTGCAATTGTAAAAGCTCTGACAAACCTATTTCTCCATTTCTGCACTCAAATCTAGGCACTATCCTTGGTACTGTAATTGACAGCCGCCTCTTTCACTATATTAAAACCTATTCTATTATTTACAAGAATATGTAAATTTCAATAAGCCCCCCAACTTTACATTCATAAACAATATAATAAAGTACCAAACATTCTCCCCCTTTTATGAATGGTAAAGCAGATTCATTCTTTCACGCCAAGCTTCTTCTCAAATCTCCGGATGCTCCACCGGCTTCTTAATCGAAAATCAATCTCTGAAACAAAGTCGACTATCATCCTCCGGTCCATCTTGGCCATGCCACCACCACGCATCTTCATCTAGAATACCTCTCAATGATGTCATTACCATGTTGAGGGTTCCATCTGAGAATTTGTTAAGCGCTATCTTTCTCATGGCCTTCAAAACTTGATCTTTGTTTTTATAGATCACACATGGATGCTTGTCCAATACGACTTGAAATTCTTTATACTTTTCAATTCCTTTGAGATCTCGATGAGGAGCCATCACATTGATTCTGCGCATTCCTCTTTCCACTACGATATGTAGATATTGTATAGACATTAAGACCAATTTAGTGTGCATGAAGTGGAAGACGACTTTAAATGCAAAACGACAGTTCTCTACTCTTTTGTTTATACACAGATCGTCAAACAGATCTTCAACGTCTTCAATGTAGACCTTGAGAACTTGTAGATTTTTCTATCAGCACGGAGAACAGTGAACAACGGATAGAATATGTTGACAAAGCGGTATTTTTCAATGCATCTTAGCTCTAAAATCCTATGGTTCACCATGACATTCTCTATCGGCTGAGATTTATTCTGAAGAAAGCTGGAAAAGTGTACCAAGTGAGGCATGTTAGACTCTATTACTCTGAAAAGCTTGAAAATGAGATGGGGGCTCGTTTCTTGCAAAATATTTTCCTCTCCAGATGATCTTCCAGAAATGGAAGACAATTATGTTTCTTTAAGACTCAGCATTCTGTTTAGTAGTAAGTTTTAGCTTTTTATCCTTCTTATTCTTATTGAACTCCTATTTATCGAGCAGAGTAATTATTTAATTAATTTCTCTTTGAACTTTATCTTGGATTGCGAACCTGAGATCATGTTGTTTTTCTTACTCTTCGGCCAAAACGACGTCTTGAAAATTTTTTTCCATTAGCTCAACTTCAGTCATACCTTGGACTGATGCAGGAACTCCCGTAATAGTGAATGCACATCCTAATCTTCCTATGCTTTTACAGTAATAAACTTCTTGTCGATCTTGTTGAATTGAGTTGCAATCTTCATAACCTTCCACTCCAGAAAAAAGTTACGGGCAATTTTATACAGAAAAGCTGAAATTTTAACGTCAAAAAGTCATTTCAGAGCTGATTTTTCATAAGTAATCTTTAACTGAAATAGTTTTTCAAAGTTTTATCAGAATTCACTCCGTTTTTCATAAAAGATCTTGGAAGATTCAATTTCTAGCAATTCATAATGGAATTTGAACAATTGTCAAAGTCTGAGCTGATTTTCAAACTTACTGAATCTGAAAAGATTCGTAAGAACAATTACGACATTCTCATCAGGCATACTACTCCTTATCAGCCCCTTCTATCATTAACACATTTTATTCCTCATCAGGATCGCCATATTCTCAAAGTAACCAATATTAAAATGCATACTCAATGGATTTGAAACATCTTCATGAAGAATCAAATCCATTTCACATTGAGCAGCAGTTGGATCGTCTATTTTAGCTCCTCCTGCCTTAGAACCACCGGTCTTTGAATCTTTAGCTTCATATAGAATATCTGCTTATCGGAATCACCAAGCTTCCTCCTCTTCTCCCCCTCATGAGGAGCACTATCGGAGTCATGATCCTCATGTTTACATTTGGAGCCCGAAGCTTGTGATTTGCAGGATTGTTCAAGAATTGAGAATATTTCTGATAGGGATCCAAGAGCATTGCGTATATATTCTCTAAACTAGTCATTCTTTCATTCATAAGCTCAACTTCTCAAAACACAAATCCCATAGCTCATTGTTTGAAATTTATTTTTCTTCTTCAACCTCTGTTGTACCCTTCCTTTTTAATAATCGTTGAATATTCAGAATCTGGGACATCATGGATTCAAATTGAGACGACATTTGCTATGTATCACCATGGATTACAACATCTAGTCTTTCTTCGGTAACAAAGGGTAAAGAGCTAACACCTGGGTCACGTAGACTTTCAGTTGACACAACAGTGGAACTTGTGAAAAGAACCTCTGTGTGGCCTACACTCAGAGTTGGCATTGATTGAGCTTTGGCAGGACTTCCGACCATCTCAAGTGATAGTGCAACAGATGCAACCAACACCATAGTCGTTCTGACAGGGACACTAAGTCCTTCTGTACATGTCCTAATGAATGAGACCGACTCGAGTGTCCTAGATGTATGTTCAATCGGCTCTATGACATGTGGTAGAAGAAATGTACACTGGGGCAGCGGTATACTCATTTCAATATCTATAGGATTCGAATGATCCCTAGATAGTAGTTGTGATATATCCCCGTGATCAAGTGAAACATCTCCTTGTTGAGAAGGAGATGAGTGACTAGTGGGGTGTGCAATTACCAGTGGGATAATGGTTGATTCAATTTCAACTCTCAAAGGAGAACTAACCGTGTGTGTGGTTTCCAGGCTGTTTACTGGTTGGGTCTCCCTCACACTTATACTAACCACAACATCTTCTCTTTGAACACGTAAACGCACAGAGGGATATATTTCAATTTCTGTCCCAGCTTCATCATGATCATGATCATCATCTCCTTCATTTCCTCCACCTTGAATATCTGATAAAGTTCTTTCAGAATCCTCTCTCTCCTCACCTCTCCTTACAATCTCCTGCTCCCTCAACTCAGGGGGACCCTTTTCAGCAGCCCCATGCTGTTGAACCTGCTCACCTATTACTCTGGGGGTAGGATGCCTCAGTTCTAGAGGCTCCATGGGAGCATGATCTATACGATATAGCCTTACACTCTCGGCAGATTCATCAACATATCTCAAGATAGATTCAGAAATAGGAAAGATGTTTGCATTGGCATCATCCCGGTTGCTGTAGAGGCTCATCATAACATAGTATGGACATTTCTGTGAGTGAGTCCTGTTCGGGATCTTCTCATTAGCCCTTAATATTCCTCGAATTAGAATATGTATGAATATTTGAATCGGGACAAATTTTCTAGCACAATTTGTGGTCTTTGCTAGCACCACTTCCTTTAGGTCTTCCCACATACACTATGCAAAATCATAGTGTTTGTTGTAGGCAACACCATGAAATATCCGAAGTGCATGAATGCTCCCTCAATCTACACCCATATGTTTTGAGGTCATGCACCTATTCAAGATTCCGAATAGGGTATACCATTCACCATTAAGACCATTTCTATGGAAAAGTGAGCTCTTCGGGAGTGGCTTTGTGTACCCCATACTTATGATGTCTCTGCATAGTTGTTCATCTGAGACAAAGCCTTCAAAATCTGTTAGATCAGGGAAATTAACCCTGTCTATCCTCCTTGGTAAAAACAGATTGTGGCGATATCTTGCCAATGTGATTTTGTCCTTGAATTAATCTATGGTAACCTTAAAATGATGGTCACCAGCATCAGGTATGAACTTGATTGTGTGCCAAAATTGATGAAGATAAATCAAGGGGATCATGGGTTTATATTGTAGCAGATAGCTCAGAGGGCGCCTTTTCAGAATATCGACGATAACTGGATGGCTTACTTTGATGACTGAGGGGTTGAATATGTGATTAATGTCAGAAAGATGCAGGAAGTGTTTTAGTTTCAACAACAAGGTGTCATGGATGGGGTTGGAAGGTCTTGGTCCAGTAACAGATGTGGATTTAACTGGTTTGGATACGAGGGTGTGATTTGATGATCAATGGAAATTTGATGAGTTGGAATTATTTGTGGTTGCTTGGGAAGCCATCTGTATCCTGTTGTAACAACCTAGCTTTTGACTTGACTTTATTTTCTGCTTTCGACTCAATAATGTAATTTTACTACATTATTTGTATGGTAATTTTAATTAAGTAATGAAAATATTTGATTAAGATAAATTAACTAGTGATGATAAAATAAAGATAAATCTTTAATAAAGAAAATCAGATGTTAAGGGGTTAAAACTGCCAAAACCCAAAAGTCTTGAAATAAAAAGACCTTAAGTCTTTTATTTCCCTCATTTCATCATCTCATTACACAAAACTCTCTCACTCTCTCTCTAAAAACCTGCTGGAAATCAAGGATTAGAAGAGGAATTCGTGAGATTAACTGGGATTATCAAGAATCAGAAGAATATTAAGGTAATACAATTAATTCTAATGATTTTATTTTGTATTTTAAGAGTTTAAAATGTACAAATTCGAATTTATAAATCTGTAAAAATTATGTTATGTGTTTGGAATGTTGGTTAGAAATCATGTAATGAAACCCATAAATGATTTAGAAACAGAAATCGTAGCTTAAATCGTCCAAAAAGATCAAAAATCTGAGTTTTTATAAACTTTTGTGTTCTTGAGAAAATTTCAATATTTTGGACAAATCTGGACGATTTAATGTGTTAAGAGATAGGGAAAATAGTGTAGAAACACCCCAAAATTGATAATATAACGTTGGATTTAATTGCATGTTAGTATAATTGTCGATTGATGAATTTTTGATAAAACCCGTAAGGGTCGACCTGCAAATCTGCAAGTAAACTCGACGAGTTCATAGGGGAACTCGGCGAGTTCCCAAGAACAACTTGAACATTTCTTCAAAAATTCATAAGTATCGGATCCAAATTCGGTTGGGACCCGAATTCGGATGAAAACCGAAATTAGATTTGGACCGAAATTAAATTAGAACCGATCTCGGATGGACCCGAATTCGGATGGGTCAACATAATTCGGTTGTGTCCGAAATCCGGTTCTCTATCCTAAGTTCGGATGTGAACTCGGCGAGTTCACCGAGTTTACTCGGCGAGTTCTCTAGTCTCCTGTACATTTCGGATCTGATCCTAATTCGGGTGATCCTTAGATCCGAATCCGGATGGGGGTTGGTCCGAATTTGTATATAAATATTTTGATATTCTTTAAACACAAGAATCATGAATCTAAGATGGAAGAATAAAGAATTATCAGTTATCAGAATCAGATGAAAATAAGAATTTAAAGACTTTAAAGCTAATAGATTATGAAATTGACAATGATGTAATATTATTCTGGACAGGTTCAGATAAATCTGAACAAATAATTAAAGATTGAAAAGGCAAAGCCAGAGTTCAGAAAGATTAAAGATAAATCCCGGGATAACTCAGGTGGTGGATTATAAATCTGCTTGATAAAGACTACAGAAAACTGTGAGTTATAGATATTCAGATTGAACATGCATAGATCCGGTTGAGATATATTGTTGCTGATAGATTTATTGATATTCACTTTATCAGCTGGAATGAGACCTGTGCACACCATGGATGGGTGTTGCCCAGTGGATCATGATAGCTATTTGATTATCTTTTCATATTGCATTTAATATTGCTTCAGACTTTGCTTTATGATTCATTGCTATCATGACTTCTAAGACATATGCTTACATCATTGATCAGACATTTGATAAATTGATTCAGCTTGACTAGCCCTTATGGTCTATTGTTCTAGACCCGGCTATTTCACCAGTTCTTATGAACTTGGTAATGACCTCCGATGTTCCGCCATATTGACTTACTGGTAGCTAGCCCAGTATGTGGCTGATCCCCACGATTTAAGCGTGAGTGTGACTTGAACATCATCCGATCTTATGATACTATATCTCAATCATGAGGGCTGTAGCGGCAGCCAAGACATATCACGCTAACACTAATGACTCCGCTTGACACGCATGTTGATATTGAAAATCTATAAACTCACTAAGAGTTGCTTACAGATGTTGCATTAATATATTACAGGAAAAGCCAAAGGAAAATCACCTGCAGGACCTAGTACTTAGGTCATTCAAGATCCAAGTTTTGAAGATTTTCTAGACCACTACTCAACAAATCTTTCTGGTACTGATTGGAAGACAACAATTGTGGTGGTTCTGGGTAGATTTGATGTAATGTATGATATTATGATTAGATTAGATGTTACCCTTTTATAACTTTATTTTGAAATATGTAAACTTAATCCTAATCTTGTATGTACATGTAATCTTATTATTCCGCAATTTAATTACCCTATCTTAGTATGGTTGATATCGTATTGCAATTTGTGGGACCTAGACTCTGAGGACTGCCCCGTAAGGGAAGGTCTTCACAGGATGGTATCAGAGTCTAGGTCCCACAAATAGCAATACGATATCAACCATACTAAGATAGGGTAATTAAATTGCGGAATAATAAGATTACATGTACATACAAGATTAGGATTAAGTTTACATATTTCAAAATAAAGTTATAAAAGGGTAACATCTAATCTAATCATAATATCATACATTAAAAGCAATACGATATCATACATCCATCTTTCAGCTCTTGGCACATTTCACCCCTCTACTTATTCGGTTTCATTAAATACTGATTTATAAAATAAAAGAGTTATATCTTTTATTTATTATCCTTAATAATTTAATAATTATTTTCACTTAATAATTAAAAATTCTAAATTTCCATGATATGCAACCAATTTTATAATCAGTCCAAATTTCGTACCAACTTTCATAATTCAACTTAAATTACAAATTTAAACTTAATAACTTCAAATACAATAATTTAAATCCGAGGATGTTACACTACAAATCCAGAATTTTGTAAAAAGTTCGCGTTTTTAAATGTCCCAAAAGTTTGAAATGAGCATGATGGGTGAAATAAATTTTTTCTTAGGTTTACAAGTACTTGAGCGATGGAATATTCATCAATCAATCGAAATACATCCAAGCCATGTTGACATAGTTTAACATGACCAATAACACTACAATGAAAACACTCATGGCTCCTGATTTTAAATCGAAACTCGATGAGGACATTTCGGGGAAACCTGTAGATGTTACTCGTTAACGAGGAATAATAGGTTCATTAATGTAATTAGCTGTGAATACATATTATGTTTTCTACATGTGTTTGTGCTCGATATCAGTCAAATCCTAAAGAATCTCATCTGGCTACTGCCAAAAGGATTCTCAAATATCGGAAGGGTACCCCAAATCTGGATTTGTGGTATCCTAAGAATCAACTTTTACATTGACTGCCTTTTCTGATGCTGATCATGCAGGTGACAAAATGGATAGAAAAAGCACATCAGCAGCGGTTCAATTTCTTGGTGATAAACCCGTCTACTGGTCATCCAAGAAACAACATTGTGTCCCACTGTCAACAGCCGAAGCAGAATACCTAGTTGTATCTTCGTGTTGTTCTCAAGTACTGTGGATGAAGAGCCAATTACAAGACTACAGGTCTACAACACAGAAGATTCCTATCTAATGTCATTCTCAGAGTGCAATCGCTATCGCATCAAATCCTGTGCAACACTCTAAGACAAAGCACATCGACATCTGGTATCACTTTATTAAGGATCATGTAGAAAACGGTAATGTTGAATTGTAGTTTATACCTACTGAATATTAGTTAGCTGATTTGTTTACCAAAGCGTTAGATGAAAAGCGTTTTATTTTTTTGGTATACAAATTAGGTATGTTGAATCGTTAGATTTATACATTCAGTTGTTATAAAGTATAATTTTTCAATTTTCAATTTGTTATTTGATTTATTCTACATTAATCTCTTGTTTTTTTCAAAGTGCTAATTTATTTCTGAGATTTAACTGATCATGGATTGTCGTGTGCAGGGAAAGCAAGATGGAAATTATATCTAAATAACTGCTTTGGATAACTCATCTATAATTTTTTTTTCATGTGCTTAATTGTAGGGGAGTGTTGTCAAAGGTAACATCAATTTGAGGGGGAGCATATCTGCATACTTCAAGAGGGAGAATATTTGTTTTACTTTATTTTATTGTTTATCTTATTTTATTGTTTTTATTATTTTATTTCCTTTTAGTTTTTTTTTCCTTAGTTAAATTTTTTTTGTGTGTGTGTTGTTTATCTTGTTTTGTTTTAATTGGGCTTAATTAAGTGGGTTTAATGAACAAAGGGGGAATGAATTGATTGGGCCGGGTTCAACTTCCATAGTGTTTAAATTCAAAATTCAAAAATACATTTTCTCTAGTTCTCGAAAATAGTAAACTGCCCTTTCTCTTCTCTTTCTCTCAGATTTCAGTCGACAATCATCAAGAAAACTTTCTGTTTAATTTAGCTCTGTTCAGTGCAAATTGTAAGTTTTTTTCGTGTTTATTTTTTACTCTTTTTCATTTATTTTCATGTTTTTGTGTGTTCCTTATGCAACTGTGATTGTGTTCTTCATAATATCGAACAGTGCAAACATGGAATCTTGAATGTATGCCAAAATGTTAAAATTAATTGTTTGTATGTGTGGATCATGGTGAACTAAACTTGGATTTCAAATTTCATGACTTATGGTGGATCATACAACATTTAATTCGAGATTTCAGGTTTATTTTTTTCGAGTTTGAAATGTCTGAAAATCTGCGATTTGAGGTTCATTTTGTTGTTTTTGGATCAAGTTCAGTAGAGGGTTTTTATTTAGAATTGTATTTCGAGCATGGTCATGTTAATCTTTAGGTTTTAGAGTGTCTGAATGTAAATTTTGAATTATCAGTGAGTAATAGGACTTGGGATATTTTTCTTGTTTAAAACTCGAACAAAGCTTCACCCGATTCTCATTTAGTTTCATTCGAGTTTTATAAAGGCTTATTCGATATTTTCCAAGTGTTTTTTGAATTTTGCAAAGACTCATTCGAGTTTCATTAAGACTTACCCGAGTTTGATAATGCCTTATTCGAGTTTTGTGAAGACTCATTCAAGATTGATACAGAGTGATGCGAGTTTTGTAAAGACATATTCGAGTTTGACACCTCTTCATCCGAGATTTACAAAATGTCACTCGAGTTTCATTCCCAAAATAATTTCTAAGTGTGGGAACTTCATTTGTAGAGAAATTTCACATTTCACAAGTAAATTTTTAAAATCTGTCTTTCATTAACATTGGTCCCTTAATGGTTGACTTTGGAGTCCTCACAGTAATATTTTCATATTATTGTCTGGAATCCTGATGTTTTAAACGATGTGAACCATATTTGTCTAATTTCTTGTAAAATGTCATTTTTCTTTATCTGTAGGAATCATTTGTATTTACCTGTTGTGACTAACATTTTTGTTATCTTCACAGGTGTGAAGACCTTCCCTTACGGGGCAGTCCTCAGAGTCTAGGTCCCACAAATAGCAATATGATATCAACCATACTAAGATAGGGTAATTAAATTGCGGAATAATAAGATTACATGTACATACAAGATTAGGATTAACTTTACATATTTCAAAATAAAGTTATAAAAGGGTAACATCTAATCTAATCATAATATCATACATTACATCAAATCTACCCAGAACCACCACAATTGTTGTCTTCCAATCAGTACCAGAAAGATTTGTTGAGTAGTGGTCTAGAAAATCTTCAAAACTTGAATCTTGAATGACCTAAGTACTAGGTCCTGCAGGTGATTTTCCTTTGGCTTTTCCTGTAAAATATTAAAGCAACATCTGTAAGCAACGCTTAGTGAGTTTATAGATTTTCAATATCAACATGCGTGTCAAGCGGAGTCATTAGTCTTAGCGTGATATGTCTTGGCTGCCGCTACAGCCCTCATGATTGAGATATAGAATCATAGAATCGGATGATGTTCAAGCCACACTCACGCTTAAATCGTGGGGATCAGCCACATACTGGGCTAGCTACCAGTAAGTCAATATGGCGGAACATCGGAGGTCATTACCAAGTTCATAAAAACCGGTGAAATAGCCGGGTCTAGAACAATAGACCATAAGGGCTAGTCAAGCTGAATCAATCTATCAAATGTCTGATCAATGATGTAAGCATATGTCTTAGAAGTCATGATAGCAATGAATCATAAAGCAAAGTCTGAAGCAATATTAAATGCAATATGAAAGATAATCAAATAGCTATCATAATCCACTGGGCAACACCCATCCATGGTGTGCACAGGTCTCATTCTAGCTGATAAAGTGAATATCAATAAATCTATCAGCAACAATATATCTCAACCGGATCTATGCATGTTCAATCTGAATATCTATAACTCACAGTTTTCTGTAGTCTTTATCAAGCAGATTTATAATCCACCACCTGAGTTATCCCAGGATTTATCTTTAATCTTTCTGAACTCTGGCTTTGCCTTTTCAATCTTTAATTATTTGTTCAGATTTATCTGAACCTGTCCAGAATAATATTACATCATTGTCAATTTCATAATCTTTTAGCTTTAAAGTCTTTAAATTCTTATTTTCATCTGATTCTGATAACTGATAATTCTTTATTCTTCCATCTTGGATTCATGATTCTTGTGTTTAAAGAATATCAAAATATATATATACAAATTCGGACCAACCCCCATCCGGATTCGGATCTAAGGATCATCCGAATTAGGATCAGATCCGAAATGTACAGGAGACTAGAGAACTCGCCGAGTAAACTCGGTGAACTCGCCGAGTTCACATCCGAACTTCGGATAGAGAACCGGATTTCGGACACAACCGAATTATGTTGACCCATCCGAATTCGGGTCCATCCGAGATCGGTTCTAATTTATTTCGGACCAAGACTTATTTCGGGTCTCATCCGAATTCGGGTCCCAACCGAATTCGGATCCGTTACTTATGAATTTTTGAAGAAATGTTCAAGTTGTTCTTGGGAACTCGCCGAGTTCCCCTATGAACTCGCCGAGTTCACTTTGCAGATATGCAAGTCGCAACTTACGGGTTTTATCAAAAATTCATCAATCGACAATTATACTAACATGCAATTAAATCCAACGTTATATTATCAATTTTGGGGTGTTTCTACACTATTTTCCCTATCTCTTAACACATTAAATCGTCCAGATTTGTCCAAAATATTGAAATTTTCTCAAGAACACAAAAGTTTATAAAAACTCAGATTTTTGATCTTTTTGGACGATTTAAGCTACGATTTCTGTTTCTAAATCATTTATGGGTTTCATTACATGATTCTAACCAACATTCCAAACACATAACATAATTTTTACAGATTTATAAATTCGAATTTGTACATTTTAAACTCTTAAAATACAAAATAAAAACTTAGAATTAATTGTATTACCTTAATATTCTTCTGATTCTTGATAATCCCAGTTAATCTCACGAATTCCTCTTCTAATCCTTGATTTCCAGCAGGTTTTTTTTAGAGTGAGAGTGAGAGAGTTTTGAGTGTTGTAAGAGATGATGAAAAATGAAGAAATAAAGACTTAGAGTCTTTATATTTCAAGACTTTCAAATATTGACACAATTGGTCCCTCTACATCTTATACTTGATTCACTCAAACTAGGGCTATACATATGTATCAATCATTTAGGTGGTTTGAACTGAGATAGGATGTACAGACTGATAGGATGGGAAAAGGGTACATAGATCTAAGTCTATAAACTGATAGTTAAATGCTTGTAATTTTCAGTAGAAGATGTCAGGATCAGGATCAGGTGATATTCCCAGCAACATGAATCCACAACAAATGTTTGAAATGATGCAACAATTTCTAACCCAACACTCAGAACAACAAAACAAAATGATGCAAGAACAGTTTCGTGCCAGAGATGAGGCCGAAGCTAAAAGACGTGAAGATAAAAGGAATAAAAGAAAAGAAAAGCAAGTCCAGACCAATGAATCTGATTCTGATAATTCAAATCCCGAAACTCAAATTGCTCAGCCAAAAGGCTGCAAGTTTAAGGATTTTAAAGCTAGCGGTGCGTTGAATTTTGAAGGAACAGTTAATCCGATTCAGGCGATGGATTGGATTAGCCACACTGAAGAAATCTTCCGGATTTCTGATTGCTTAGACTCTAAGAAAGTGAGTTATGCGTCCGCGTTATTTGTCGGAGCTGCCCGTGCATGGTGGAAAACTCAGAGGAGTATTTATGGTGAAGAAATAATTCAGACTCTAGAGTGGAACCAGTTTCTTGATATGTTCAATGCAAAGTACTGCCCGATCGATCAACGAGATAAGATGGAAGTACAATTGATGCAGCTGACTCAGGGAACGAAGACAGTCGACGAATACGAACACGAGTTTTCACGACTATGCGGTTACTCTTCATACCAAGTAGCTACCGAAGAAAGAAAGATGAATAGATTCCGTGTAGGACTCAATCCTAGATACAGACATCCGATGAGCGCTATTAAATACAAGAGTTATTTGGAAATGGTAGAAGCAGCCAGACAGATCGAGCGAGGATACTTAGAGTACGGCGATCAGCTCTATGCTCCGTCTACTAACCCGATGAATCCGTCTCCTCCAAAGAAACAGCGATTTGGCAGATTCTTTAGGCCGAATAAGTCTCAGTCCCAACAATCTCAGCATAGTTCACAACAGAAAGCACAAGTTTATTCCCTAACGAATGAACCACGATTCTGCAAGAGATGCAGAAAATCACACATGGGGTTGTGCAATCCAGAAGATGTTACTTGCTTTGCGTGCAATATGATCGGTCACAGCAGTGAGGAATGTCCACAGCAGGGACGAGGATGTGCGAAGTGTGGTAAGAGAGGACACTTCATGTACCAGTGTCGAAGCGGGCAACGTTATCAGTCTCAATCATCAGCAGGAGGTTCTACGGGGAAAAGTTCTGCTGCAACGCCGACTGCACGGACTCGAGCTTTCCAAATCACAGCCGAGGAAGCAAAAGAAACACCAGACGTAGTTACCGGTATGTTCCTGCTTAACTCAATTCCGGCTCGCGTATTATTTGATTCTGGCGCAAGTCGTTCTTTCATATCAACCTCTTTTGCACGACAATTATGTAAGATTCCATCAAAGCTTCCCGTGATACTAGACATTGAGACAGCCAGTAACAATTTCGTTATGGCTGATTCCGTTTATCCAAACTGCACACTACTTGTTGATAATATCGTATTTAATCTCGACCTCATCCCGATTCCGTTAAAAGAGTTTGATGTCATCATCGGCATGGATTGGCTAATGAACAACGAGGCTACAATTATCTGCAACCGGCGAGTCATTAGAATCAAGTCTTCAGACGGCCGAGTACTTGAGATCAAGGGCGAGAAGCGAAAAGGTGATCACTGCTTCATTTCTATTGATAAAGCTTATAAGTATCTATCCAAGGGTCGCGAGTACTATCTGTGCTACGTTTTATCTGAATCCAACTCTGAAAAGAAATCGTTGTCCGATATTCCTATCGTCTGTGAGTTCCCAGACGTATTTCCCGATGACATTTCCGGAGTGCCACCGGAACGTCAAGTCGAGTTTAGTATTGACTTGGTTCCTGGTGCGGCTCCTATCGCAAAAGCTCCATACAGACTTGCACCTGCAGAAATGCAAGAAATGTCTAAGCAACTGCAAGAGCTGTCAGAGAAGGGTTTATCCGACCGAGTTCATCTCCGTGGGGTGCACCAGTCTTATTTGTCAAAAAGAAAGACGGAACCTTCCGTATGTGCATCGACTACCGCGAGTTGAACAAGGTTACCATAAAGAATAAATATCCTCTGCCCAGGATTGATGATCTGTTTGATCAACTGCAAGGAGCTAGTTATTTCTCAAAAATAGATCTCCGTTCTGGGTATCATCAACTGAAAGTAAGAAATGAGGATATTGCGAAGACAGCCTTCCGTACAAGATACGGTCATTACGAATTTCTCGTGATGCCGTTCGGCTTAACAAATGCACCAGCGGCATTCATGGATCTCATGAATCGTGTGTGTAGACCAATGTTGGATAAATCAGTTATCGTGTTCATAGACGATATTCTGATTTACTCCAAAACGGAGGCTGATCATTCCGTTCATCTGCGGCAATTGCTAGAGTTATTAAGAAAAGAAAGACTCTACGCAAAGTTTTCTAAATGTGAATTTTGGCTCAGACAAGTATAATCTCTATTATATATGTCTTGAGCTGTTTTCCTTAACTATTCTATGATTCACATCAGAATTTGAATTTCTATTTTGATTCTTATAGATCCAGTTCCTTGGCCATGTTGTTTCTGGCTAAGGAATTTCCGTTGATCCTTCGAAAGTCGAGGCCGTTCAGAAATGGCGAACGCCTCGTAATGCCTCAGAAATCCGAAGTTTCCTTGGATTGGCCGGTTATTATCGGCGATTCATAAAGGATTTCTCGAAGATTGCTGTACCTCTAACGATGCTAACACGAAAGAATACTCCTTTCGTTTGGACAAATAAACAGCAAGAGGCATTTGACATTCTGAAACAGAAACTTATTCAAGCGCCGATCCTAGCCTTGCCAGAAGGAAATGACGATTTCGTTGTTTACAGCGATGCATCTGGTACTGGCTTAGGATGTGTTCTTATGCAAAGGGGAAAAGTAATTGCCTACGCTTCAAGGCAATTAAAAGACTATGAGAAAAGTGCACCAACTCATGATCTTGAGTTGGCTGCTGTTACCTTTGCACTGAAGATCTGGCGTCACTATCTATATGGGACTCGGTGTCAGCTCTACACCGATCATAAGAGTCTCAAATACCTTTTCACTCAAAAAGATCTGAACATGAAACAACGTCGATCCTTGGAGCTTATCAAGGATTATGATTGCGAGATCCTATATCATCCCGGCAAAACAAATGTTGTCGCGGATGCGTTGAGTAGAAATGTATATCCAGAAAAGTGTTGTTATGCCCTAACTCCAGTTATATTCTCTTCTGATCTTATTGAAAACATCAAAGTTGCTCAAGCCGAGGCACTGAAAGAAGAGAATATTGATTCTGAAAATCTTAAAGGGCAGTTACAATTTCTAACTCTGAACCATTTGGGACTTCACTGTTTCAAAGGAAACCGAATCTGGATTCCTAAGTATGGTTCAATCCGTAGCACTCTTCTATCCGAAGCTCATCAGTCCAAGTTATCTATTCATCCTGGCAGCTCAAAGATGTATTTTGATCTGAAAGCTGATTATTGGTGGCCAGGAATGAAGAAAGACATCGGAAAATGTGTTGAAAGCTGCAAAGTATGTCAGATGGTTAAGGCAGAACACCAGAAACCCTTCGGGGATATGCAACCACTGCCAGTTCCTGAATGGAAGTGGGAGCATATAACAATGGACTTCATTACGAAGCTGCCAAAGACCAAAAGACAACACGACTCTATCTGGGTAGTCGTTGATCGTTTAACGAAATCAGCACATTTCATTCCAATGAAAGAAACTTATTCTCTGGATAGATTGGCACAGTTGTACATCACAGAAATTATTTCTCGTCACGGTGTGCCAAAGTCTATTGTATCTGATCGTGATAGTCGTTTCACATCCAGATTCTGGCAAGCACTACAAGAAGGGATGGGTACTCGGATTTCTATGAGTACTGCTTATCATCCAAACGCAGATGGCCAGAGTGAGCGTACTATCCTAACTCTAGAAGATATGCTTCGTGCCTGCATTCTTGATCTAGGTGGTAACTGGGATGACCACTTGCCTTTGGTCGAATTCTCATACAATAACAGTTATCATTCTACTATCAAGATGGCTCCTTTTGAAGCTTTATATGGAAGAAAGTGCAGAACTCCCACTTGTTGGCGCGAAACAGGCGAATCGCCAATAGCAGGACCTGCCCTTCTACAGTTGACTCATGAAAAGATTCAACTTGTTAGAAGAAATATTCTTGAAGCTCAAAGCAGGCAGAAGTCATACTATGATAACCGGCACAGATCAATCAGCTTTGCGGTTAACGATTGGGTGATGTTGAAAGTATCCCCAATGAAGAATGTGGTACGGTTCATTAAAAGAAACAAGCTAGCTCCGAGATTTATTGGCCCGTTCAAGATTGTTGAAAAGATAGGAAATCAATCTTATCGTCTTGAACTGCCAACTGACTTAGCTGGAATACATCCTGTATTCCATGTCAGTCATCTGAGAAAGAGTTTAGCCGACGAAAGAGAAGTGCAGATACCACATGTTAACCTGCAAATTGATGAGAAGCTTCGAGTGGTTGAAGAGCCAGAATGTATTCTGGACTCGAAGACCAAAAAGCTTCGTAATAAAGAGATACAGATGGTGCTCGTCCAGTGGAAACACCACAAGGGTTCGCATCAGACTTGGGAATCAAAAGATGTCATGAAAGCAACGTATCCAAGTCTGTTCGAACATAGCTAACTTCGGGGACGAAGTTTATGCGTGGTGGAGCCCATTCTGTAACAACCTAGCTTTTGACTTGACTTTATTTTCTGCTTTCGACTCAATAATGTAATTTTACTACATTATTTGTATGGTAATTTTAATTAAGTAATGAAAATATTTGATTAAGATAAATTAACTAGTGATGATAAAATAAAGATAAAATCTTTAATAAAGAAAATCAGATGTTAAGGGGTTAAAACTGCAAAAACCCAAAAGTCTTGAAATAAAAAGACCTTAAGTCTTTTATTTCCCTCATTTCATCATCTCATTACACAAAACTCTCTCACTCTCTCTCTAAAAACCTGCTGGAAATCAAGGATTAGAAGAGGAATTCGTGAGATTAACTGGGATTATCAAGAATCAGAAGAATATTAAGGTAATACAATTAATTTTAATGATTTTATTTTGTATTTTAAGAGTTTAAAATGTACAAATTCGAATTTATAAATCTGTAAAAATTATGTTATGTGTTTGGAATGTTGGTTAGAAATCATGTAATGAAACCCATAAATGATTTAGAAACAGAAATCGTAGCTTAAATCGTCCAAAAAGATCAAAAATCTGAGTTTTTATAAACTTTTGTGTTCTTGAGAAAATTTCAATATTTTGGACAAATCTGGACGATTTAATGTGTTAAGAGATAGGGAAAATAGTGTAGAAACACCCCAAAATTGATAATATAACGTTGGATTTAATTGCATGTTAGTATAATTGTCGATTGATGAATTTTTGATAAAACCCGTAAGGGTCGACCTGCAAATCTGCAAGTAAACTCGGCGAGTTCATAGGGGAACTCGGCGAGTTCCCAAGAACAACTTGAACATTTCTTCAAAAATTCATAAGTATCGGATCCGAATTCGGTTGGGACCCGAATTCGGATGAAAACCGAAATTAGATTTGGACCGAAATTAAATTAGAACCGATCTCGGATGGACCCGAATTCGGATGGGTCAACATAATTCGGTTGTGTCCGAAATCCGGTTCTCTATCCTAAGTTCGGATGTGAACTCGGCGAGTTCACCGAGTTTACTCGGCGAGTTCTCTAGTCTCCTGTACATTTCGGATCTGATCCTAATTCGGGTGATCCTTAGATCCGAATCCGGATGGGGGTTGGTCCGAATTTGTATATAAATATTTTGATATTCTTTAAACACAAGAATCATGAATCTAAGATGGAAGAATAAAGAATTATCAGTTATCAGAATCAGATGAAAATAAGAATTTAAAGACTTTAAAGCTAATAGATTATGAAATTGACAATGATGTAATATTATTCTGGACAGGTTCAGATAAATCTGAACAAATAATTAAAGATTGAAAAGGCAAAGCCAGAGTTCAGAAAGATTAAAGATAAATCCTGGGATAACTCAGGTGGTGGATTATAAATCTGCTTGATAAAGACTACAGAAAACTGTGAGTTATAGATATTCAGATTGAACATGCATAGATCCGGTTGAGATATATTGTTGCTGATAGATTTATTGATATTCACTTTATCAGCTGGAATGAGACCTGTGCACACCATGGATGGGCGTTGCCCAGTGGATCATGATAGCTATTTGATTATCTTTTCATATTGCATTTAATATTGCTTCAGACTTTGCTTTATGATTCATTGCTATCATGACTTCTAAGACATATGCTTACATCATTGATCAGACATTTGATAGATTGATTCAGCTTGACTAGCCCTTATGGTCTATTGTTCTAGACCCGGCTATTTCACCAGTTCTTATGAACTTGGTAATGACCTCCGATGTTCCGCCATATTGACTTACTGGTAGCTAGCCCAGTATGTGGCTGATCCCCACGATTTAAGCGTGAGTGTGGCTTGAACATCATCCGATTCTATGATTCTATATCTCAATCATGAGGGCTGTAGCGGCAGCCAAGACATATCACGCTAAGACTAATGACTCCGCTTGACACGCATGTTGATATTGAAAATCTATAAACTCACTAAGCGTTGCTTACAGATGTTGCATTAATATTTTACAGGAAAAGCCAAAGGAAAATCACCTGCAGGACCTAATACTTAGGTCATTCAAGATCCAAGTTTTGAAGATTTTCTAGACCACTACTCAACAAATCTTTCTGGTACTGATTGGAAGACAACAATTGTGGTGGTTCTGGGTAGATTTGATGTAATGTATGATATTATGATTAGATTAGATGTTACCCTTTTATAACTTTATTTTGAAATATGTAAACTTAATCCTAATCTTGTATGTACATGTAATCTTATTATTCCGCAATTTAATTACCCTATCTTAGTATGGTTGATATCGTATTGCTATTTGTGGGACCTAGACTCTGAGGACTGCCCCGTAAGGGAAGGTCTTCACACCTGTGAAGATAACAAAAATGTTAGTCACAACAGGTAAATACAAATGATTCCTACAGATAAAGAAAAATGACATTTTACAAGAAATTAGACAAATATGGTTCACATCGTTTAAAACATCAGGATTCCAGACAATAATATGAAAATATTACTGTGAGGACTCCAAAGTCAACCATTAAGGGACCAATGTTAATGAAAGACAGATTTTAAAAATTTACTTGTGAAATGTGAAATTTCTCTACAAATGAAGTTCCCACACTTAGAAATTATTTTGGGAATGAAACTCGAGTGACATTTTGTAAATCTCGGATGAAGAGGTGTCAAACTCGAATATGTCTTTACAAAACTCGCATAACTCTGTATCAATCTTGAATGAGTCCTCACAAAACTCGAATAAGGCATTATCAAACTCGGGTAAGTCTTAATGAAACTCGAATGAGTCTTTGCAAAATTCAAAAAACACTTGGAAAATATCGAATAAGCCTTTATAAAACTCGAATGAAACTAAATGAGAATCGGGTGAAGCTTTGTTCGAGTTTTAAACAAGAAAAATATCCCAAGTCCTATTACTCACTGATAATTCAAAATTTACATTCAGACACTCTAAAACCTAAAGATTAACATGACCATGCTCGAAATACAATTCTAAATAAAAACCCTCTACTGAACTTGATCCAAAAACAACAAAATGAACCTCAAATCGCAGATTTTCAGACATTTCAAAACTCGAAAAAAATAAACCTGAAATCTCGAATTAAATGTTGTATGATCCACCATAAGTCATGAAATTTGAAATCCAAGTTTAGTTCACCATGATCCACACATACAAACAATTAATTTTAACATTTAGGCATACATTCAAGATTTCATGTTTGCACTGTTCGATATTATGAAGAACACAATCACAGTTGCATAAGGAACACACAAAAACATGAAAATAAATGAAAAAGAGTAAAAAATAAACACGAAAAAAACTTACAATTTGCACTGAACAGAGCTGAATTAAACAGAAAGTTTTCTTGATGATTGTCGACTGAAATCTGAGAGAAAGAGAAGAGAAAGGGCAGTTTACTATTTTCGAGAATTAGAGAAAATGTATTTTTGAATTTTGAATTTAAACACTATGGAAGTTGAACCCGGCCCAATCAATTCATTCCCCCTTTGTTCATTAAACCCACTTAATTAAGCCCAATTAAAACAAAACAAGATAAACAACACACACACAAAAAAAATTTAACTAAGGAAAAAAAAACTAAAAGGAAATAAAATAATAAAAACAATAAAATAAGATAAACAATAAAATAAAGTAAAACAAATATTCTCCCTCTTGAAGTATGCAGATATGCTCCCCCTCAAATTGATGTTACCTTTGACAACACTCCCCTACAATTAAGCACATGAAAAAAAAATTATAGATGAGTTATCCAAAGCAGTTATTTAGATATAATTTCCATCTTGCTTTCCCTGCACACGACAATCCATGATCAGTTAAATCTCAGAAATAAATTAGCACTTTGAAAAAAACAAGAGATTAATGTAGAATAAATCAAATAACAAATTGAAAATTGAAAAATTATACTTTATAACAACTGAATGTATAAATCTAACGATTCAACATACCTAATTTGTATACCAAAAAAATAAAACGCTTTTCATCTAACGCTTTGGTAAACAAATCAGCTAACTAATATTCAGTAGGTATAAACTACAATTCAACATTACCGTTTTCTACATGATCCTTAATAAAGTGATACCAGATGTCGATGTGCTTTGTCTTAGAGTGTTGCACAGGATTTGATGTGATAGCGATTGCACTCTGAGAATGACATTAGATAGGAATCTTCTGTGTTGTAGACCTGTAGTCTTGTAATTGGCTCTTCATCCACAGTACTTGAGAACAACACGAAGATACAACTAGGTATTCTGCTTCGGCTGTTGACAGTGGGACACAATGTTGTTTCTTGGATGACCAGTAGACGGGTTTATCACCAAGAAATTGAACCGCTGCTGATGTGCTTTTTCTATCCATTTTGTCACCTGCATGATCAGCATCAGAAAAGGCAGTCAATGTAAAAGTTGATTCTTAGGATACCACAAATCCAGATTTGGGGTACCCTTCCGATATTTGAGAATCCTTTTGGCAGTAGCCAGATGAGATTCTTTAGGATTTGACTGATATCGAGCACAAACACATGTAGAAAACATAATATGTATTCACAGCTAATTACATTAATGAACCTATTATTCCTCGATAACGAGTAACATCTACAGGTTTCCCCGAAATGTCCTCATCGAGTTTCGATTTAAAATCAGGAGCCATGAGTGTTTTCATTGTAGTGTTATTGGTCATGTTAAACTATGTCAACATGGCTTGGATGTATTTCGATTGATTGATGAATATTCCATCGCTCAAGTACTTGTAAACCTAAGAAAAAATTTATTTCACCCATCATGCTCATTTCAAACTTTTGGGACATTTAAAAACGCGAACTTTTTACAAAATTCTGGATTTGTAGTGTAACATCCTCGGATTTAAATTATTGTATTTGAAGTTATTAAGTTTAAATTTGTAATTTAAGTTGAATTATGAAAGTTGGTACGAAATTTGGACTGATTATAAAATTGGTTGCATATCATGGAAATTTAGAATTTTTAATTATTAAGTGAAAATAATTATTAAATTATTAAGGATCATAAATAAAAGATATAACTCTTTTATTTTATAAATCAGTATTTAATGAAACCGAATAAGTAGAGGGGTGAAATGTGCCAAGAGCTGAAAGATGGAAATAAAAAGGGGGAAAATTATCATTTCCATTCATTTTGAACCAAATACACTCTCTCACTAGAACTCTCTCTCTCGGCTCTCTCTCTCTCTCTAAATTCAAAGATCATCAAAGCTTGGATTTTGAAGCTGAAAATCTAAAACAAGATTGGTAGGAAGGATATATCAACACTGCAATCATCGATCTAAGGTAAAAATCCTTTAAATTTCAAATTATTTAGCATTTTGGTTCGGTTTTTGTATGAACCGAAACTTAGATTTGGAAGTTTCAAATATGGATGCATGTTAGATGTTTTTGAGGATTCGTTTAAATCTAGTGTTTATAATGCTATGTATTAAATTTCAGCTCCTGATTCGAATTAAAAGTATGGATTTGAGGATTTAGTGTATGTTTTAGTGTGTGTGGGTCGATGGTTTTGATGAAAATGGACAAAAAGGAGGTTTGATTTGGGACTAAAAGTGTTAATATTAGTATTAAAATAGTTGGAATTAAGTGTATTTTAGTTGGTATAAATTATTTCATGTATGGAAATAAGTATAAAAATAACTTGGATTAAATCTGGAAAATAATATTCAAAAACTGCACAAGTATGAACACAGTGGGATCCGAATTCGGATCTGGTCCGAATTCGGATGAGGCCCGGATTTCAGGATATTCAAACTTTCAAAATATTTCTAAGTGTTGGAATTCGGATGAGGTCCGAATTCTGTTGGGGACCGAATTCGGATATGGTCCGAAATTAAAGGAGTCCGAATTGGGGCTTATATATATATGGACCGAATTGGGATTTATGAGGGATCCGAACTGGGGGTCCGAATTCGGGTGGGGTCCGAATTCGGACATGGATCCGAAATGAGGATCAATTATTTCAAAACTTATAAAATTAAGTTTTATGAAATTAAACAATTATTGACACAATGTGTTGTTACAACTGACTTAACAGGACCCTTGTGGTGTTGTTTAACCCACAGTGGGGTACTTTGTGGATCCGGTTGAAATCCCGAGGAGAAATAAAATTAACTGAAGTTTAATAACGCACCCACTGCGTATATGTTGATGCACATTCATACCTGTTGCATGTCCGTTCATTTGTTGTGCATCCTTTCGCTGGACCTGCGTGGTCGCATCTGTACTTTCATGTTACTGTGCTATATGACCAAGAGTTTGACACCTCTGTGGTCAGGATAGACAGTAAGTCATCCCCGATGTAATGTCTGCCTCAGATGGTTGGTTAACTTATGCCGAGTGTCAGCTCGAAGGAGCTGCGGCTCAGGTTTGCGTACTTTGAGTACGTGTGGAGTATACGGTATGTGTTACCGCGGTTACTCTGGGTGGCATCATAATGATTTGTAGAATGTGTAAAATCATATGGTATTCACTAAGCTTTAGCTTACCCCTTCAGTTGTTACATTTTTACAGGAAAAGGGAAATCTGCTGCGTGACCATCTAGCTAGGACATTTGTTGAAGTATTTGAAGATTTCTACTGTTTTACTTGGTATTTGGTTTATGGAATTACCGTTGTAATAAATTTGGGGATGATGTATTACTTTTGAGTTTGTAGACTTAGACGTGTAACCTATGTAGCACCGTAGGGTGTATGACAAATTTGTATTATTTTATTTTGTATTTTATGCTTCTGCACTGTAATTTAAGCTATCAGATCATTATGTTATTTGTATGTTGGTGATTAATCCTGGGTGTTATGTAAATGTGGTTATTGTGGCAAGGGTGTCACATCGAGATGGTATCAGAGCAGTAGTTTGAGATTCAAGTGTCCGTGAGGTCTTGGTCTCAAACATTAAGTGTTGACATGTAGTGATTCTAAGTAATGATCTGAACTAAGATAGGTTACTATCTTATAATCATAAGAATATTGACTATCATACGGGACAATTGGGTGGTGTCTTTAAATAAATGACATGTTACTAAACAAGTTATATGTTTATATTTCAGAACATGTCTGGAGGAGGAATGACACCCGAAGAAACAAGGGAAATGATGCTAGCCATGATGGCTGAGCAAAATCGGATGATTCAAGATCAGTTTCGGGCTCGAGATGAGGCCGAAGCTAAGCGAAGAGAAGACAAAAGGAAGAATAAGGAAAAGGAGGGAGGAAACAATGACGAGCAAGATGACAACACTGGGTCATCTAATAAGCCCAGGGGTTGTCGTTTCAAGGACTTTAAGGGAAATGGAGCAGTCGAGTTCAATGGACTGGGTGATGCTGTTGCCGCTCTAGAATGGATAACAGCCACCTTACGGACATTCCGAATCAGTGATTGTGCTGAGAAGGACATGGTCCGGTTCGCTACTGCAATGTTCACCAAGGATGCAGTAATGTGGTGGAACTCAATGGTGAATGCCTTAACAATGGAGAAGGTTTCCGTAATGACATGGGCTGAGTTTACTGTAATTTTCACTCAGCAATACTGCCCGGCCGATGAGCGCCGAAGACTTGAAGCTAAGTTCATGACGTTGATTCAGGGGACCAAGTCTGTGTCCCAGTATGCTGTAGAGTTCACGAGGCTAAGTTTGTTCGCGCCTCATCAAGTTGATACAGAAGAAAGGAAAGTGACCAGGTTTGAGGCTGGTCTTGATCTGGAAATCCGAAGGGTAATGAGCAATGTACGCTACCCCACATTTGCTGGTCTACTGGAAGCCGCCAGAAATGTGGAACAGATTTTAAGTATGTCTGGATATGTGATGGGGTCCGCTGCTGCTTCATCTAATCCAACTCAACCTTCACCACCGAAACGTCAACGTGAAGGAGGCTACTCTGGTTCTTCACGATCATCGCAGTACTCGCCGCAACAGTCATACCGTCGACAGTCTAGTTCTTCCGGTCGTGCTCGTGCATACTCCATCAACACCGAGCCACAATACTGTAACAAGTGTCATCTGGAACATTTTGGCAAGTGTACTAATGGACGTGCTCGCTTTTGTTGCGGAGAATTGGGCCACTTTCAGAATGAATGCACACGGAAATCTGATGCTTGCCATAAGTGTGGGGTATGGGGGCACTATAGTCGGAATTGTCGAAAGAATGCTCCAGCAGCTGCTGCTCCATCGACAACACGATCATCTGGGGGATCTAGTGGTGGTTCAGTCAACCGCCGGAACCAGCCACAAAGGGCACCGGCTCGTGCTTTCCAGATAACCGCGGAAGAGGCTAGGGAAAACCCGGAGGTGGTCACGGGTATGTTTATTGTAAACTCTTTACCTGCACGAGTGTTGTTTGATTCTGGTGCCAACCGCTCGTTTGTATCTACTATGTTTGCACAACAACTTGCCATGCCTTTGTCTAAGCTATCTGCTGTAATAGATATTGAAACTGCTAGTAATACTCTAGTCAAAGTAGATCATGTATACCGTAACTGCACCTTAGTGATTGAAGATGTAGTCTTCAATTTGGACTTGATTCCGATCGAGTTTAGTGAATTTGATGTGATTATCGGGATGGATTGGTTGATAGAGAACGAAGCCCACATAGTATGTAAGAAACGGATGATAAAGATAACTACTCCGGAGGGGCGTGAGATCTGTATATACGGGGATAGGAGAAGCGGGGATCTATGTTTGTTGACTATTGCAAAAGCTCGAAAGCTTGTTGCAAAGGGGTGTGACGCTTACCTAGCATATGCTATAGATGCCAAGGCTGAGAAGAAGACGTTAGCCGATGTGCCTGTTGTTTCACAATTCCCGGATGTGTTTCCGGAAGACTTGTCTGGCGTGTCGCCTGAGAGACAAGTGGAATTTAGAATTGATCTGATCCCTGGAGCTGCACCGGTAGCTCGTTCTCCTTATCGCCTTGCCCCAACCGAGATGAAAGATATGATGACACAACTCCAGGAGTTGTTGGACAAGGGCTTCATTCGACCGAGTTCATCACTGTGGGGAGCTCCGATGTTATTTGTTAAGAAGAAAGAAGGCTTGATGAGGATGTGCATCGATTACCGAGAGCTGAATAAGTTGACAATAAAGAACAAGTATCCATTGCCAAGGATAGATGACTTGTTTGACCAGTTACACGGGGCGTGTGTCTTTTCTAAGATTGACTTGAGGTCGGGGTATCATCAGTTAAAAGTTCGAGAGGAAGATGTGCCTAAGACAGCTTTTAGGACACGTTACGGGCATTACGAGTTATTGGTTATGCCTTTTGGGTTAACCAATTCCCCGGCTGTTTTTATGGATTTAATGAACCGAGTTTGCAGACCGATGCTAGATAAGTCGGTGATTGTGTTCATTGACGATATTTTGGTGTATTCAAAGTCTGAGGCCGAACATGCTGATCATTTAAAGGAATTGCTGGAACTGCTTAGAAAAGAGAAGTTGTATGCCAAGTTCTCAAAATGTGAGTTTTGGCTGCAACAGATTCAATTTTTAGGACATGTGATATCGGGGGCCGGAATTTCTGTAGATCCGGCTAAGGTAGAAGCGGTAACGAATTGGGAGCCGCCTCGTTCAGCTACAGAAGTCAGAAGTTTTCTGGGGCTGGCGGGCTATTATAAGAGGTTTATCAAGGATTTTTCAAAGATTGCAGTTCCTTTGACTGCATTAACAAAGAAGAATGCATCTTTTGTTTGGGAAACTGTGCAGCAAGAGGCGTTTGATGTTTTGAAGAGGACGCTAAGTGAAGCACCGATACTTGCTCTACCGGAGGGCAGTGAAGATTTTGTGGTTTACACGGATGCTTCGAAGTTGGGACTTGGTGCGGTATTGATGCAACGTGGAAAGGTAATCGCGTATGCCTCAAGACAACTTAAGCAGCATGAAAAGAATTACTCAACTCATGATCTTGAGTTGACAGCTGTCACTTTTGCTCTGAAGTTATAGAGACACTATCTGTACGGTACTAAGTGTCAGTTATACACGGATCATAAGAGCCTGAATTACATTTTCAGCCAGAAAGAACTTAACATGAGACAGAGACGTTCGATGGAACTAATAAAGGATCATGATTGTGAAATCCTTTACCATCCTGGAAAGGCTAACGTGGTAGCCGATGCTTTGAGTCGCAAAGCATATGCTAAGGATTGTTGCTACATGTTGACATCTACTATGTTAACATCCACTATTATTGATGATGTCAAGGCCGCTCAAGAGGAAGCCTTGAAAGATGAAAACGTTAGTAATGAAGATATAAGGGTGCAAATGAAGAATATGGAAACTAGTGAATCGGGTTTGAAAGGAATTTCGGAAGAATCTGGGTGCCAAAGTATGGAGGCATGAGAAATGTGATAATAGAAGAAGCTCACCAATCGAAATTTTCTGTACATCCCGGGAGGACAAAGATGTACAACAAACTGAAAGCAGACTTTTGGTGGCCGGGATTAAAGAAAGACATAGGTCAGTACGTGGAGAGATGCAAAACTTGTCGGTTAGTGAAAGCTGAACATCAGCAACCATACGGTAGTTTGCAACCGCTTCCCATTTCGGAATGGAAGTGGGAGCATATCACTATGGACTTTGTCACAAAGTTGCCGAAAACTAGGCGTCAACACGATGCAATTTGGGTAATAGTTGATCGGTTAACTAAGTCCGCACACTTTATACCGATTCGGGAAAGCTATTCATTGGAAAAGTTGGCTCACATTTACATGGACGAGATCGTTGCTAGACATGGAGTACCGAAGTCCATTGTATCGGACCGGGACAGCCGATTTACTTCCAACTTTTGGTCGGCTTTACAAGAAGGGTTGGGTACGAGGATAGCAATGAGTACAGCTTACCGTCCGCAAACTGATGGTCAGAGCGAGCGGAACATCTTAACGCTTGAAGATATGATGCGGTCGTGCATATTGGATCTTGGTGGTAATTGGGACGATCATTTGCCACTGATCGAGTTTTCATATAATAATAGTTACCACGCGACGATCAAGAAAGCGCCGTTTGAGGCATTATATGGGAGAAGGTGTAGGACTCCTACGTGTTGGAGGGAAACCGGAGAAACGCCGATTGCTGGGCCGGCATTGTTGCAAGAAACGAATGAGAAAATACAACTGGTTAGACAAAATATGAAAGCGGCCCAGGATCGTCAGAAGAGTTATTACGACAGGAGGCACAAACCAATCAGTTTTGATGTGAATGATTGGGTTTATTTGAAGGTGTCACCTATGAGAGGTGTTACACGATTTGTAAAGAGAGGAAAGTTGGCTCCGAGATTTGTTGGGCCATTCAGGATTACTGAGAAAGTAGGAAATCAGTCGTATCGGTTGGAGTTGCCGGAAGAAATGTCGGGCATACACCCGGTGTTCCATGTGGGGAACCTTAGAAAGTCGTTCACAACCGAGAATGAAGATTGGGCTGACCACACTGAGCTGCAGATTGATGAAAGGCTCCGGTATGTTGAAGAGCCGGAGTGTGTGTTAGATACTAAAGTAAAGAAATTAAGAAGTAAAGAGATAGAGATGGTGCTTGTACATTGGAAGCATCAGAAAGGAGCGAATCACACTTGGGAGACAAAGGCAGAGATGTTGAAGAAGTATCCGAAACTGTTCGAATCCGAGTAACTTCGAGAACGAAGTTGAGCGTGGTGGAGCCCATGCTGTAACATCCTCGGATTTAAATTATTGTATTTGAAGTTATTAAGTTTAAATTTGTAATTTAAGTTGAATTATGAAAGTTGGTACGAAATTTGGACTGATTATAAAATTGGTTGCATATCATGGAAATTTAGAATTTTTATTTATTAAGTGAAAATAATTATTAAATTATTAAGGATAATAAATAAAAGATATAACTCTTTTATTTTATAAATCAGTATTTAATGAAACCGGATAAGTAGAGGGGTGAAATGTGCCAAGAGCTGAAAGATGGAAATAAAAAGGGGGAAAATTATCATTTCCATTCATTTTGAACCAAATACACTCTCTCACTAGAACTCTCTCTCTCGGCTCTCTCTCTCTCTAAATACGAAGATCATCAAAGCTTGGATTTTGAAGCTGAAAATCTGAAACAAGATTGGTAGGAAGGATATATCAACACTGCAATCATCGATCTAAGGTAAAAATCCTTTAAATTTCAAATTATTGAGCATTTTGGTTCGGTTTTTGTATGAACCGAAACTTAGATTTGGAAGTTTCAAATATGGATGCATGTTAGATGTTTTTGAGGATTCGTTTAAATCTAGTGTTTATAATGCTATGTATTAAATTTCAGCTCCTGATTCGAATTAAAAGTATGGATTTGAGGATTTAGTGTGTGTTTTAGTGTGTGTGGGTCGATGGTTTTGATGAAAATGGACAAAAAGGAGGTTTGATTTGGGACTAAAAGTGTTAATATTAGTATTAAAATAGTTGGAATTAAGTGTATTTTAGTTGGTATAAATTATTTCATGTATGGAAATAAGTATAAAAATAACTTGGATTAAATCTGGAAAATAATATTCAAAAACTGCACAAGTATGAACACAGTGGGATCCGAATTCGGATCCGAGATGAACTCGGATCTGGTCCGAATTCGGATGAGGCCCGGATTTCAGGATATTCAAACTTTCAAAATATTTCTAAGTGTTGGAATTCGGATGAGGTCCGAATTCGGTTGGGGACCGAATTCGGATATGGTCCGAAATTAAAGGAGTCCGAATTGGGGCTTATATATATATGGACCGAATTGGGATTTATGAGGGATCCGAACTGGGGGTCCGAATTCGGGTGGGGTCCGAATTCGGACATGGATCCGAAATGAGGATCAATTATTTCAAAACTTATAAAATTAAGTTTTATGAAATTAAACAATTATTGACACAATGTGTTGTTACAACTGACTTAACAGGACCCTTGTGGTGTTGTTTAACCCACAGTGGGGTACTTTGTGGATCCGGTTGAAATCCCGAGGAGAAATAAAATTAACTGAAGTTTAATAACGCACCCACTGTGAGTACCTTTGATTTTAACATTGCTGCATCTGCATTATGTTTGCATTGCCTGCTGAGGCATGTTGTTTCATATTCGTTTGGCACTCTACTAACATGCGTATATGTTGATGCACATTCATACCTGTTGCATGTCCGTTCATTGTTGTGCATCCTTTCGCTGGACCTGCGTGGTCGCATCTGTACTTTGATGTTACTGTGCTATATGACCAAGAGTTTGACACCTCTGTGGTCAGGATAGACAGTAAGTCATCCCCGATGTAATGTCTGCCTCAGATGGTTGCTTAACTTATGCCGAGTGTCAGCTCGAAGGAGCTGCGGCTCAGGTTTGCGTACTTTGAGTACGTGTGGAGTATACGGTATGTGTTACCGCGGTTACTCTGGGTGGCATCATAATGATTTGTAGAATGTGTAAAATCATATGGTATTCACTAAGCTTTAGCTTACCCCTTCAGTTGTTACATTTTTACAGGAAAAGGGAAATCTGCTGCGTGACCATCTAGCTAGGACATTTGTTGAAGTATTTGAAGATTTCTACTGTTTTACTTGGTATTTGGTTTATGGAATTACCGTTGTAATAAATTTGGGGATGATGTATTACTTTTGAGTTTGTAGACTTAGACGTGTAACCTATGTAGCACCGTAGGGTGTATGACAAATTTGTATTATTTTATTTTGTATTTTATGCTTCCGCACTGTAATTTAAGCTATCAGATCATTATGTTATTTGTATGTTGGTGATTAATCCTGGGTGTTATGTAAATGTGGTTATTGTGGCAAGGGTGTCACATGTAGACCCAAATATTATTTCATCTACATATCTTTGTATTACAATGATATCAGTACCTTGACGTTTTATGAATAGGGTTGTGTCAATTGCACCTTTGTTGAAACCACATTTTATGAGATAGAGTGATAATGCATCATACCATGCTCGTGGTGCTTGTTTAAGACCGTACAGTGACTTATCTAAAATATATACATGATCAAGCTTGGAGGGATCTACAAATCCTTCGGGCTGATATGTATATAGTTCGTCTTCCAGTTCCCCATTCAAGAACGCCGTCTTTACGTCCATCTGATACACTGTGAAGTTTTTATGAGCTGCAAATGCTAAGAACATCCGTATAGCTTCGATTCTAGCAACTGGTGCAAACGACTCATCGTAGTCAATCCCTTCCTGTTGACTGTATCCCTTGGCAACAAGTCATGCTTTGTTATGGATGATCACTCATTGTTCATCCTTCTGGTTTTTGAAGATCCACTTCGTGCCAATGATGGATTTATCCTTTGGTTTTTCCACCAATCTCCGAACTCTCAACCGTTCAAATTGATACAGTTCCTCCTATATTGCGACAATCCAATCAGCGTCCTGAAGAGCTTCTTTAACCGTTTTCGGTTCGATCTTACTCAAGAAATTTGAGAAGAGACACTCGTTGTTTGTAGCTCTTCGGGTTTGAACTAAAGCAGAAGGATCTCCTATGATATTTCTGGAGGGTGATCCCTTGTCCATTTATGTGTATGAGGATAAGGTTGAGGTTGATCTTGATTGGGGTCTAAATCAAGGCAGGGTTAACGACGAGGAGATTCCAAAGGTGTTCGAATCTCAACTGGATTAGGGGTTTCGGGGGTCTGATCGTTCAAGGGTAAGACTTGCGATTCTGGAGCTGTATGTTGTGGAACACTATAAGAAGAAACGACCACAGAGTCTCCAGAAACTGCTGGCGGTGAAGGATCTGTGACAACAACAGGATCTTCAGTAACCCTGTCAGGAACCAAATTAGATATATCAGTTTTGGCCTTATCAAAATAGTCGTCATAGTAATTTTCAAATTAAGTGTTGAGATCATTCGATTCATCTTTATGGTTAGCGGACTTCATAGAAGTATTTTGTTGAGGATCGGGTCCTGAACTGGCATGTCCAGGTTCCATTACAATGCCTTCATCAAATTTGACATTTACGCTCTCATTGACAATCTTCGTGTGTTTATTGTACACTCAGAAAGCCACCGATTCCTTAGAGTAGCCAATAAAGATTCCTTCATCTGCTTTTTGACTAATTTTTCCTAAATTGTCTTTATCATTCAGAATGAAGCATCTGCAACCAAAGACATGGAAAAATTTAACGTTAGAAATTCTTTTATCGATTAATTCATAAGGTGTCTTTCCAAAGCGTTTGTTGACTATTGAATGATTCTGGGTAAAACATGCGGTTGTTACAACTTCAGCCCAGAGGAATAACAACAGATTCGAATAGGCTAGCATCATCTTTGCAGATTCAACAAGAGTGCGGTTTCGACGTTTAACTCACCATTTTGTTGATGGGTATGAGCAGCAGAGAATTGATGAGATATTCCTAAAGAACTAAGAAAGGTCTCTAAAGACTTGTTCTTAAATTTAGTACCATTATTAGATCTAATGGTTTGGACAGTCAGCTGTAACTTAACTTGAATTTTACGCAGGAAGTCAATTATGATATCTATAGCTTTAGATTTGGATCGCAGAAATAAAACCCATGTGTATCTCGAGTAATCATCGACGATTACAAGAACATACTTTTTCTTTTTGATACTCTGTACTCTCATCGGCCCGCAGATCCATGTGAAGTAGCTCTAAAGGCTTTGTTGAAGAGTGTTCAACTTTTGATTTATGTGAAGCTCTCACCATCTTTCCTTTCTCGCATGCCGCACACAACTGCTCTTTCTGAAACTTGAGAGTTGGACGTCCTTTGACTAAACCTTCTTTGGCAAGGTTATTCAGATCTTTGAAGTTCAAGTGGGAAAGACGATGGTGCCACAACCATGACTCCTTTGTAGATGCCTTAGACAGTAAACAAACATCTTTTTGCACATTCAAATTGGCCAAATCAATAGAGTACAGATTTGTCTTTCTATTTCCAACAAGAATTTCCTTTCCTTCCCCAGATCTAATGCTACATCTGTCAGCCTTGAAATTGACCTCTAACCCTTTATCACACAACTGACCTATGCTAATCAGGTTATGACCAAGACCATCTACGTATAAAAACCTTTTGTAAACTCCCATAGCCTCTTATCGGACAGAATTGATCATTACCAAATCTAACCGTCCCACAAAATTTATCAACAAAATTCATGAGAGTGTCTCTCTGTCCGGTCGTATGCTTGGAGCACCCCGAATCAAGGTACGAGACATGATTTACCTACAAATCGCAGTAAACAATAAGGTACCCACTTAAAAATGGGTCCTTTAGAGTTAGGTAAACCATGCGGTGCAATGTCAATTACAGTAGCAGCTACAGTCTTAACTTTAGGAACCATTTCTGGACAGTTTTCTTGGGCATCCACTTTTGAAAAATTCTTTTGGGAACTGATTTGGAAGTTGCTTTCTTTGGAACCCATTTCTGTCTAGACTTGGGAACCTTGTTCTTTTCTATCCACACATTCACAGTAGACATGGAAAAATATTTTGCATTCAAAGCATTACGATGAACAGAATTTAATGACAACAAAGCAGCACGAGAGTATTTAAGACATGTCTTAGTAGCTAAGTTATTACAAACATTTTTCCCTAAGGAACTATTGCTATATGGTAATACTACTCTCTTTTATCCTCCGCTCTTTTCGAAAACTCTTCAACTTTTTTCCAATCTGCTTCATTCGCCAAACTTGCTTTGATGCTCTTTTCACAAGATTATCTGACATAAATGAAGAACGGAAATGAGATTTACTAGGATAAGTACCTCAAGAAGCGGCAAAAGATGGGTGATGAGTTCTAGAGTATTTTGACCCAAGGGTTTGCCTGTAATTTAAAAACAACATGCATTAGCCTTCAAGATATTAACGAGCATTTTCATTATAAATTGTAATTCAAGTTTAGATGGCTCACACTTCCAAAGTAACAACCAAGAATCTCAACAAATGACAAATGATTTAAGGATCTCCGATTCAATGTCTTCATGGTTAATGCACATATAAAAGCGGAGACTAAAAAATAAAACATCACTATCAACGAAAGCAATTGCTGCAAAGGCCAATATGAATAGAGTATGTTAGAAAAACAAAAACGGGAAGTAAATTTAATAATTGTAGAGAAAGTAAATTTATAGTAGAGAATTTAAAAGTAGTGAGCCAAAAAGTAAACTATTGAAGGATAAGTAGACTGAAATTATTATACAAGTGCAAGCTGATGAATATGCTTCCAAAACAACAAAGTATATTGATAAGCCAAGTCACCTAAAAGACTTGTTAGATGTGGGTCTGTAACAAATATAATATCAATATTCAATAATGTTGGAAGCGGAATATTAAAAAGGCAAAATGAACTCTTACATTCTGCGAGTCTACATTTTGCACACATTGAACGTTGTTTATGAGAAGCACATATAATCTTTGCAAGGCGAGCAGTTCTCATTGCAGATCCTCTTCCATCATATCTCACTAGAACATCACAAAACTTGACATACAATTAAGAATTCTATAATTAATCAAATGCTACCTTTATGGCGATACCATTTTCTACTCCCATTGCAAATAGTAACTGAGAACCATAAACCTACTTCAATTTTATGGGATTGCTTTCTGAGCATTTTTCTCTTCTCCCTTCATGTCTAATAAATAACCCCATAACAAATCAAAATCTATTACTCATAACACAACAATTTTTTCAGTTTTTAGATCAAGATATAACAAGAAATACACACAATTTTTCTATGAACAGGATGAATAATTTACCTCCTTTAGCAAATTACCATAAATTGAAGATGCATCTTCTTGTATCTTTATATGCCACATGTTGTTCACGCTTCTTTCAACATCTAGTGGGCTCTTGTTTTGTTTACAAATACTATGTTAAATACCAATAATCTCAATAAACAATCCAAGGTAGAAAGTCATAGGATTAATGTTACTACATGCACCATTGACAATAATTGATGATATAAAAATAAGGTACAAGTACAAGACTCACTACTCCCATTGAAACCATCCCTTGTAAAATACACTTGTTTCCATCTACAATATTCACCTCAAAACAGAACATGCATTTGTAGAAGTTAATAAGAGAAAACAAGAATAAGAATGCTTTTTTGTGTACCCAATATATACAAAGTAAGTTGTTTACCATACCTGTGATCAATTGTGGAGAACTAACTGTGAAAGATATATACAATATCCCAAGTGAACCTGTGATCAATTGTGGAGAAGTAAGTGTAAAAGATATATACAATATCCCAAGTGAAATAG
Source organism: Centrapalus pauciflorus (assembly GCA_020465985.1). Taxonomy (NCBI): domain Eukaryota; kingdom Viridiplantae; phylum Streptophyta; class Magnoliopsida; order Asterales; family Asteraceae; genus Centrapalus; species Centrapalus pauciflorus. The sequence continues at coordinate 105,845 of JAANYP010002965.1, read as the reverse complement.
TTCACATAACTCCATCATGTAACACTCGTTGCAATTTACAAAACATCAAATGGTTACACAAGAAGGCATTTAAACATGTAAAGAATCCACGTTAGGCACATACATTCTATCTTCAGCAAGCAAGAAAACTCTGACCTTGTAAACAAAAGGCTTCCATCATATGTGATGGGTTCATGTACATATGAAAATTTCATATTCTAACATGCAAAAGGTAATGAGATTAGACAATATATTACATCACCAACCTCGAGTTTTTTACTACTAGGATATACACCCACCAAGAGAAAGTGAAACATTTAACCTACACATACACGCAAAATTACATTTTTTTTCAAGTAAGTAAACAAGGAACGAGTGCATGTGTGCATGAGTGAGTGAGATCGAGAAGGGAAGGCTGACTGGTTGGTGAAACATGTTGCCAATCAATGACCGATGAGAGTAAGATATTAAGATTGAAAGTGAGAGTGAGAGTAGGATAAGATCTAGGTCATAGGTTTCAACAAATCTTGGGACAAATACTAGCTCAAATAGAGAGGAGAGAATAGGGTTCAAACCTGGAAGAGATTAAAATAGAGTAGATACCAATTAGGACTTGAAAGTTATCCCATAGAGAAATTCTTATGGTAGAGTAGAGAAATTAGTGCTTAAACCTGAGTAGTGTCTTGGGTCGCCCATGAACGTGCGAGCTGTCTCCGATTGAGAGGTGGTCAACGAGGTGGAGTGTAGAGGGACACGAACGTATTTGGGGGGAAGGAGAAAAGTTTTCCCAATTTTAACACCATAGGAGGGAAAATGAAACTAGGTAGGCAACGAGGTTCTTTTAAACGAGAAGAGCCCGTGTTTTTATACATGAACCCAATTATTTTCTAAAAAAAATACGGGTATAATGGAGTTCGGTTGCTTATTTATAAAACTGGGCTATATCTTTAAAAAATTTAGTGACTGAAGCATTAAAGCTCGGTTTTAATGGAGTTTTTTTGAAATAGCAGCTCCATTTGGGGGGCTATTTAGTGCATTTTGTAGTAGTGTAATTTACTGTATCACACCAATGTCATTTCTTCACGTCTAGATATGTCGTTTGATTCATCACATAATAACTTAAGTTTTTCTGGTGAAGACGAACATCATGTTGCAGAACACGATACTATCGATGCTAGATGTGATGATGAACAGCATGATGCAAAACATGAAACACAAGATGCTGGAAGTGATGATGAACCTTCTCAAGACTATTCAGATCACGTAGGAGACAATGAAGAAGTTATATGTAAACCAAATCAATGTAAGAAGTTGTTTAATTCAATAGTTTATCAGTCCATTGTTCGATATGTACATTGCCTTTAACAAATGCAAATAGTAATGGTGTATTGTACACATTTTTGTGTGCAGATGATCCATTACACTACATATCCTCTGAAGTTCCCCAAAAGGTACATTATACTATGTTCCCAACGTTGTTAAGAAGTCGCATTCCATTGGTGATGCACTTAGTTTTTATAGATCATATGCTACTGATGTTGGATTCGAAGTTAGGAGATCAACCGGTAGTGTTGGAAATAATGACATAATTACCCAAAAATATTCTGTATGTAGCAAGCAAGGGTCCAAACGATAAAAAATTGCTCCAATTGTTTCAGAAAAGAACTGCAAAATGCAATCGACCAATTTACCGGTTATGGTTCTCGATTATGTGTTAAAACAAACGATGAAAAACAATATGTAGTGTACGACTTTATTGAAAAGTATAACCATTTCCTCGTTCCAAAATGTGATAGTATGTTTATGAAATCCAATAGGCAACTTACTTACTAGAATAAAAGCTTCATATATGATGCATCAAAAATAAATATTGGACCATGCAAGGCCTTCAATGTGTTAAAATAGAGATGTGGTGGATTTGACATGGTCGGTGCAACCGTCATTGAATCCAAGAACTTTAAAAGAGATTTGAACTCGTTTATTGGAGGCAACAGTGCACAGATGGTTGTTGATATGATGAACAAAAAGAAAAGCTATTTACCTGGATTTTCATTTGAATATTATCAAGCTGTCAAGGGGTCATTAGCCAGTTTGTTTTGGGCTGACGAGGCAGCGAAGCGAAATTACATAGCATTTGGAGATGTTGGTTTCTATGCAACATTTTGTACCAACAAGTAAGTGTTACCAAAACCCCTGCCACTTACATGTGTATGAATTGGTTTCGATTTGAACTTTTGTAGATACTATTTGGTGCTATATATATAACAAAGTGATTGTTCATCTAGATATTCGATGATATTCGTACCGTTTACTGGAGTTGACAATCACAAGAGATGCATAAATTTTGGTGCTAGATTTTTATCTAGTGAATCAATTGAATCATATTCATGACTTTTACACTCATTCAAGGATGCATTCAACAAGGAGCCTAGTGTTTTGATAACCGATCAGGACCCTGCTATCAAACAAGTCATTTCATTGGTTTTTAACAGTGCAAGGCATCGATACTGCATGTGGCATATATCTGACAAGTTTATAGAAAAGGTAACATTGTAATATATTAACGACATAATGCAACTATTTGATCGCTCAAATTCTTGTTTACCTCCAAATTGTTAATTTCAAAGTATAGATAGGACGATTCACAAACTTGCAAGTCTGGGTTTTTAAAACACACCCATGACTTTATGGAATGATACAACAACACCAGAAGAGTTTGAAATGAATGGTCAACAATGATTACTCAATATGGTCTTGCTGAAAAAAATTGGTGGATTGATATTTACAACGCAAGGTTTAATTGGTCCCTTGCGTATTTCCGTGACTGGCTGATGGCTAAATTGATGCGCACCACATCCAGATTTGGAAGGGAGAATTATTTCTTTGGATTAATGTCGAACTCCAATATGCATCTTGTCGAGTTCATGACAAATTTTGATTTTTCCACGAAGGCACAAAGAGTAGCATACGAAAGACGTGAATACGAGTGGCATACCAATTGAAAAACATGTTGGACGAATATACATGCAACCAATTTTTATAGACGTGCCGGGCGAATTGATTGCGTCATGAGATCATGCATGTCATAAAAATTTATAAGTATTGATGGAGGGCAAATATATTTCATCAAGGATGTCAACGATAATGTTAGGTTATCAAGAAAACTTTGAGGTTGTGTTCTTATAATTTTTCCTACTCCCAATTGTATCGACATATATTTTCTATTCTGAACACATATAACTTTATTAAAATTGTATCGTTATATAACTAAAAACACAATAAAAAATTTATTTGTTTTCCCAACCAAACGCATAGAAAACAAAGTTAGTGACCATAACGTTGATTGCTCATGCAAATTCTTCCAGCGACACTGATACCTTTGCCGACACTGCTTCTATGTATATCGAATGGAAAAGGTAGATTTTGTCCCTTCATAATTCATAAATAGGAGGTGGTCAAGAGGTGATGTCCCAACTCCATCGGATACTAATGACAGTCACATTGCACATGAATTTGGACACAAAGACGATGTCAAATCATGCATTTGTGAGATTTAGTACTGGTTAATAAGTCTATTGATCGGCTAGTTTCTGGGGAAGCTTTTACTCTACAAGGACAAGCAAAAGAGCTTATATGACAAGGTTAAAATCGACACTGAATCTGCCCCACCCGTTAACAAAAATCTAGTTATCGAACATTTTCTTGTTGTAACTCAAATAGAAGAAATACATATAACAGTGCCAACTGGAATAAGGAACAAGGGTTGTGGTTCCGGGAAAAAGAGATTACGTAGTGCAAAAGAGGTGGCAATAGCAACGTCGCCGAAACCGCCGAGGCTATGTTCGTGAAGTCATGTGAAGTCAAACCACGATGCTCGTAATTGCCCCACGAAGAGGGATATACTCAACTAACCGTTTGATTGTTTCATTCCGTTAATCTTCTAAATTTTAACAATAATTAAATCAACTAGTATTGATACATTTATTATAGTGTTCTTACATATATTTTTTTGCACATGTTTTTTGAATGCCATTTAACTTCATATAATATATCATTCATTTTCATGGTCCTTTTTTAAAGTACACAAAATAACCCAACGTCAAATGCATGTTTGCAAAACTGTATAGCACATCATAAAATGAAAGATGACCTAATTTTTCAATAATTATTTTATTTTTTTTTGTTGCAAAATTGTATCACCAATGTGTTATCAAGGTACCGATACTTTAAACTAATATGTGGGTCGCGGACCCACTTAATAGTTAACCCATTAAACTGTGACACTCCTAGGTCATAGTATGATGCATCCTATATATACCACCAAAACTCAAACCCTAAAAGCACTTACATCTGCCTATCATACAATGATTCTATAATGGATCCTCTCATTATAGTCCACAAAATGATTCCAAAGTTGTTGTTGACATCGAATCATCTTCCAACTCTATGCCACCGAACCCCACTAATGAAACCCTAAAATCTGCAGTCGACATAATTGAAAAAGACGTCGACGAAGAAGCAGACCTTTTTGCTGCATACGAGATCCTGTTTGAAGCAATAAAGGATATGTTTAAAAGCCAAACCGATACGAAGGAAGCCTTACAATCTCGTGTGGACATGAGTGGCTATGATGCACTGGCTGATGTTAAGGGCGAAACATGTAAGTGGATTGACGACCAACAGTTTGATACATTGATCCTTTTCCATCGTCTCAAAAGCATCGTTGATTGCAAGCGTCGACCTACATTAAAGAAATGGGTGTTTCTTACAATAATCGATTGAAGATACGATTATTTAGTTGTGAAGCATCAATTTTTATGATATTAGTGATAAGATGCTTATCTTTATTTTCTAGTAATGGAAAATGTTATCTATGAATAATTGTTATTTTTACGGGTTATATGCCGAAAATAGCAACAACATTTTACCTTTTTACCATTTATGGCAACATTATTTATTTTTTATCATTAATAGCCACAACTTTTGTGTTTTCTACCATTTACAGTAACGGATGACCTATACACCTATTATATCAAGTCACCTACAACCAAACATCCTCCATTGTAACCAAACACCTTTATTTTGTTACCAAACACCCCATTTTATGCCCAAACACTCAAATTTATTATCAAAGAACTTTTTTGTCACGATGGAAGATGATGAAGTTAGATTCAAAGAATTGTTATCTCTCTCTTGTCACCAAGAAACAACACACGTTGCGTTCGAATCAACATATACATCGTTTTTTCTTGTTCAAAAGTTTTTGAAATAACACAGTCGTTTCATGCCCCCTATCTATTCAGTTTGTTTTTGCCTCCTCATCGTCTCGACCTCCTCCATCCATTATCAATAACATAAAAAGCACATAAAAATATTTTAATAGCCACTACTCAAGAACATACAAAATATACAAAATATTTTAACCAAAATATTTAGTCACTACTCAAGAACATAAAAAGCACTTGGGTTTTTAATTTCAAACACTTTAAACGATCCTGAACCCATTAATACAAATAAAAAGAAATTTAGCATGTTACGAATGTCCAAATTTTTAAAGAAAGAAATATGAAATTATATAACTTAAACAAATTATACAAATAATAGATGAACATGTGGTAAAAAATCCATTCCAATATCAAACCTTCAATCTCCTTCTCGGTTTACAACATTCATCCAATCTTCTCTCGATCTACTACAAAACTTCACAAGATTTGTTCATGTTTGAACCAAGATATATAAAAAGTAAAAAGTTCCACCCAGATTCATATTCCACACAAATTCATATGCCAAAATAAAAAAAATCATACATAAAAGCAATTAAATCAAATATATTTTTCAGAGAAATAATATATAACACTTTGATTAAGGAAGAGAAACTTTGAAGTAGACCTTTGAATTAGGAACGAACCTTCGAAATAAGAACCATACAACTAATCAAGTGAAACCCATACATTGAATAAACCAATGACAAAGATTTAGGGTTCGTGATGAGGGGGCCTTCAACGTCAACGAGATGATAGTGGATGGAGGAGGTCGAGACGATGAGGAGGCAACAACAAACTAAATAGATAGAGGGACATGAAACCGACTGTGTTGTTTCAAAGATTTTTAAACAAAAAAAAACCATATCTATGTTGACTCGAACGTAGCGTGTGTTATTTCTCGGTGACGAGAGAGAGAGAGAGAGAGAGAGAGAGAGAGAGAGAGAGAGAGAGAGAGAGAACGAGCCTTTGAATCTAGCTTCATCATTTTCCATATTGACAAAAAAATTCTTTGATAATAAATTGGGGTGTTTGGGCATAAAATGGAGTGTTTGGTAACAAAATAAGGGTGTTTGGTTACTATGGAGGATGTTTGTTTGTAGGTGACTGATGAGTCTATAATTTATATGGTTTCTGAGTCATTTTATGTTCATTTTAAGTACCGATACTTCGTAACTATCATACTTTAACCTCATATTTGTGTTTCAGGACCCGGAAGTCATTTCAAAGCACCACGAGAAAATTCAGCACGAACCGAGTAGGTCGGGGAGCAGGGCTACTATACACCCCAGGTCTATGGCCACCCTACACCCCAAGAGTTCCAGATCAGTTCCAGCACAGCCTGACGTACCCTGGGCGCAGTGGGGGGCGCAGGGCTGCGCTCGTGCGGTGAAAAAACCCTAGAAAACATCCAGCGTACCCCAGCGTAGGTTGGCAGTACCTCTGGCGCGGGGGGGGGGGGGGCACAGGCCTGCGCCTGGCCTGTGCTGGGTCGGCGCAAAAACGCATCTTTCAGCCCTGAAAACCCTAAAATCGACTCCTCTATAAATAGAGGTCGATGGCAGCCTTTGAGGGAAGTCCCGAACGTGTGAAAAGAGTTAGCGAAGCCTTGCCGGAGTGGATCTACGATACAAGAACGAAGACGGTGATTCGCAAGCTACAATATGTCTCAGATGTGCATTTGTTGTAGAGCATATGATGAGCGGCTAATCTCATTAGCCGTTTGCGGATGATCTACGGCTAAGTTTACTCTACTTTAATTTCCTATGTTTTGATGCATTTGTATTGATTGAGATATTCTATGTGTATGCAAATGATAAGCATTCGGCTATGATTATGATTGTATGTTTTGATTGGTAAAAGCAACATAGTTTATGGTGGTATTATTATTTGTGCCGAGTCCATTAGCTTAGGAATTAAGACAAGTAATGAATATTGCATACGCTATGCCGAGATTTATTGGTAAAAACATGTTTGAGAATTTTAGTCGCGCAATTAATAATGTCTATGTGATTGTTGCATGAAATTAGAGTGATTAATACTTATGCCATGGTGATACCGTGAATATTTATTCGTCTCTTGATTGTTAATCTACTACGTTAGTTATTTTGCCATTAAGTTTAGTTACAAAGCAATAGCAAATCATTGATCTAAACAATCATTCAAACCCACAAATTCACAATTTAAGGTGCTTTCAATAAAACTTATAAGGCTAATTACCTAACCCTAATTACAAATTCACTCCCTGCAGATTCGACCCTTACTTCAATAAAATAAACTGTGGATATAAGGATTATTTTTATGGGTCACAACAACGGCCCGTCAGTTTTGGCGCCGTTAGTCAAGGCTATTCAACAAATACCCTCTTATGCTAAATTCTTAAAAGATCTTTGCACACAGAAAATGAAGTTCAGGGTCTCGCTTCCCAAGAAGATCAACTAACTGAGCAAGTGAGTGCAGTGATCTCTAATTCCTTGCCACTAAAGCTGAAAGATCCTGGATCACCTTTGATTCCTGTGACAATTGGCAATGTACAAATCAAAAAGGCATTACTCGACCTTGGAGCCAGTGTAAACATTCTACCTGGGAACTTGTTTGACAAACATGATCTGGGCTAGTTACAGACCACATATATAATTATACAACTGGCAGATTGGTCAACAAAATATCCAATGGGTATCTTATCGGATGTTATAGTAAAAGTAGAAGATTTTTACTATCCGGTTGACTTCCTAGTCTTAGATACTGAGAGTGCCTTTGGAGAGAATCAACCGACCATTATCTTAGGCAGACCATTCTTAGCCACTATAAATGCTCAAATCAATTGTAGAACGGGGGCTGTAGATATTGCCTTTGGGAATCGCAAGCTGCGATTAAATGTGTTCAATGCTTCCACCGCTGCTTCAATCGATTCTGAATGTTACATGATAGATGCGGTGGATGAGCTTAAGCAGCATGGTTCACTAATCAATGCTAAGGACCACACTAAATTATTCATTGCTGAACACGATACTGCTATAATAAACTCTGATAAATGCAATGAATTTGAGGCAGTTATGGAACCCACACCGGAACCTAAAAAACCATCGTGGACTCATAATATTGAAAAATTACTTACAGACCTGCCTCAATTTGCAAAAGCACATGTTTTAGAGTTGAAAGCTTTGCCTGTTCATCTGAAATATGCCTTCTTCGGTCAAAATGACACTCTATCAGCCATTATTTCATCTGATCTGACCAAAGGACAAGAAAAAGCTCTACTACAAGTAAAATATAAAGAGGCAGTAGGTTGGACTGAGAATGTTGTTACCAACCACCTATCCAGACTCCCAATTTGTCCATTAGACTTAACTGATCACATCAGGGACTCCTTTCCTGATGAACAATTATCATCAATTTTTAAAATACCATGGTTTCCATTAGACACAGGTTAAATGGGCCATAAATAATATGCTAGTCTATGAACTAATCAGGTTAAAAGATCCCAAACATACTTAGACTAGTATAGGAGCAGTACGTCTGGCTGAAGACGTAAAAGTTAGCGCTTCTTGGGAGGCAACCCAGAGAACTTTGTGGGTGTGTTTCTGGAAACCCTCACGAGACAACACTCGTCCACTCGGGATACCGAGGGGTTTAACGCCGTGTTGCACGTGCTAAGTGCAATCGTGATTCCCTATGAAAAGGCAGATTATTTTAATTTATCTCTTTGTTTTAGTTGAATGTTCACCAACTAAGTTGGGGAGGATTTCCAACCCAATTTTAGTTGTTTCTAGACATAAGTGTACTTTTATTTAGTTTCATCTATCCCAAATTAGCAAAGAATCTTATTAATGTGATTGTGTTCATTGACTGCTCATTATAAGTGTGTTTATGTGATGAGGACGTCAAATCATGAATAGCAGAGCTGGACGTATTGAGACGATGTTCAATATTAAGAGGATTTTCAGGCTGGTAACTTCTTAAATAATATTTTTGGTCCTCTTCCTCCTTACTAGTAATCAGGTACCATCATTCCTTGCTCTTCACATTTCTCATATTTAGATTTGCTTGTTTGGGTTAGAATTTTAATTTTTGCAATTTTGTTTCAGTAATTGAATGTGTTTTATTTTCATTTGCCGAGTCCTGTTGAATGTGAGTGTTTAGTGTCAATGCAGTCTTTTAAATTTCCCCAATGGCTCTTGTTTGCCGATCAGGTCGTGGAAAATGATGATAAATAGAAAAATGTACTTAGAATTAGTTAGTGTTAGTAAGGAATTCTAGAATTTATTAAGAGTCGTGATAATAATTAACATTTTAATGTAAGTTAAGTTTAAGTAAGTTAAGATACATTTGAGCTTAAATGAAAATAATGTGTCAAAAGATTTTGGAAAACTCATGCAATAGGGGGGAGAGCTTAATCATGTTTTAGCCTCAAAAGATTTGAGGGTAGCCTAGTTGGTTTGGCAAATTAACTCCAACGGGGTACCATTCATGCCTAATCCCCTAAAACCGTCTGGTTTGGGAGCGACTGACCCAAATCCCACTACATGGACCCACTTGAAAAGCTATGGTAAAAACTAGAGTTAAAAAGAAAATAGATATAAGCATGATAATTAAAAGTAATATCTTATCGTATACATGCATAGAGGGAAAAGATGGTCAAAAGACCCACATGTTTTAAGCTTGTAACCTTGAGCTAAAAAGGTAATTTCCAAGAGTGGGATACATTATAATTACTTAGAGAAATTGTGTTTTAACTGAAAATGATCTTTAGCTTACATTCAAAATTTTAATGCATTATTACGAAGGCTGACTTAACCTAGACTTACTAAACACGCTGCTAATACAATCGGTACATAGTTAGTTCTGATTCTAAGGTTTGCTCGGGGATGATCAAGAGTTAAGTTGGGAAGATTTGATGAGTCTATAATTTATATGGTTTCAGATTCATTTTATGTTCATTTTAAGCACCGATACTTCGTAGCTATCATACTTTTACCTCATATTTGTGTTTTAGGGTCCAGAATCATTTCAAAGCACCACAGAAAATTCAGCGCAAACCGAGCAGATCGGGGAGCAGGGCTACGCCCCAAGAGTTCCAGATCAGTTCCAGCGCAGCCTGGCGTACCCTGGGCGCAGGGCCTCGCTCGTGCGGCGTAAAAACCCTAGAAAACATCCAGCGTACCCCAGCGTAGGTTGGTCGTACCCTTAGCGCAAGGGGGCGAAGGCCTGTGCTGGGTCGGCGCAAAAACGCGTATTTTAGCCCTCGAAACCATAAAATCGACTCCTCTATAAATAGAGGTCGATGGAAGCCTTTGAGGGAAGTCCCGCACGTGTGAAAAGAGTTGGCGAAGCCCTGCCGGAGTAGATCTACGATACAAGAACGAAGACAGTGATTCACAAGCTACAATACGTCTCAGATCTGCATTGTTGAAGATCATACGATGAGCGGCTAATCCCATTAGCCGTTTGCGGATGATCTACGGCTAACTTTACTCTACTTTAATTTCCTATGTTTTGATGTATTTGTATTGATTGAGATATTCTATGTGTATGCAAATGATAAGCATTCGGCTATGATTATGAGTGTATGTTTTGATTGGTAAAATCACGATAGTTTAATGTGGTATTATTATTTGTGCCGAGTCCATTAGCTTAGGTATTAAGACAAGTAATGAATATTGCATACAGTATGCCATGATTTACTGGTTAAAACATGTTTGAGTAATTTAGTCGCGCAATTATTTATGTCTATGTGATTGTTGCATGAAATTAGAGTGAGTAATACTTAAGCCATGGTGATTCCGTGAATGGTTATTCGTCTCTTGATTGTTAATCTACTACATTAGTTATTTTGCCATTAATTTTAGTTACAAAGCAATAACAAATCATTGATCTAAACAAATCATTCAAATCCACAAATTCTCAATTTAAGGTGCTTTCAATAAAACTTATAAGGCTAATTACCTAACCCTAGTTACAAATTCACTCCCTGCGGATTCGACCCTTAATTCTATGAGCTAAACTGTGGATATAAGGATTATTTCTGCGGGTCACAACGACGACCCGTCAGATTTTGTTGCTATAATAGGTTTATAGGTCACCCGTTTCTGTAAATGGTAAAAAACACAAAAGTTGTTGCTATTAATGATAAAAAATAAATAATGTTGCTATAAATGGTAAAAAAGTAAAAAGTTGCTATTTTTGGCATATAACCATTATTCATACAGTATCATAGTGGTTTCCTCAGACATAGATGATGTCTTATTAACTTATAAGTTACAAATTACCAAAACACATCATACTATTAATTATATAAGTTCCAGATTACATTATATAATTTAAATACTAGTCCCAAAATAAAACTAATCACATTCCAATATAGAACGTATTTTACATATTCAAAAACTATTCACCAGCACCATAAAATAGCTATATTTCTAAGCAGAATATATTACCGACATAAACTCAAGCTTTTTCATTACCATTTTTCTTACACGATATGCCTCATGTTGAATCTTTTTCACTACCATAACGTCAAACGAAATTGGTGAAGTTAACCAAATCATAAAATCCAAAGGCATCCGACCTACATGCATCCCACAAAATCTGTTTGTTGATTCATCATATACAGTAACATGAGTTGCTTTTGTTCGATGGAAGCTGCAAGATCACGAAGCTTACTTACCTACTTCTTTGCAAACTGAATGTCATCGTAAATGTCTACTCCAACAAAACCCATTACCTAATACTTGAATTTTAGCAACCCATTTGCAGGGTTTTCATTGAAGTTCTCCTCCATTGATGCCTGCATCTATTTACAAAAATCACCATGATTTTTATAAGTAGGAATGGCTTCATAATGATACTCTTATATGGGTAAGACAACTAAGATTTTTTTCAGAAGCATTGCATAAAATATTGTTTTTTAAGCGGGCGTTCTAAAGATTCATATCTTCATCTCATCATTAATCTACACCCAAAGCAATTATTTTTAAATTAAATATTCTCCAATTGGCTAATTGTTAAAATTATAATAATATTTTATCAAGTTAATTGAATAAAAAGGTTAACTATTATTTGTGTCTGGGTTTGTAATTCTTGATATTGCAGGGACTATTCTTGATAGTGCAGGGACTAAATTGAAAATTCCTTTAATATAAAAGGAAGCAGTAGCAGCAGTGCTTGGATTTATTAATTCACAAAACTACGTATTTGTTCTCTTCATCTTTTCTTTCTCCCCAGTTCCAGGTTAAGGTTTGTTTGTATTTCAGTTTTATGTATTAATTTTCTTCTTGTAATAGTTGAGAGTAGATCAATCATCTTCTGTTGAAGATGAAGTGATGAGACTTTTCTTGTAGAGAGCTTTTGGTTTTGTATTCGGTCTTTGACCGGTTGAGTCGTTTAATGGAAGTCTTTTGTTTATCTTCTGGTTATCTTTTCAATCTCTAAAACTTTGATGGTATGAGAGCCAGGTTCTCTTGATCTGGTTATTCTGGTGCCTCATCATTTGCGATTACGGTTTGGGGTTAAGATCTGGTGGTTTGTTCTTGTGGTTAGGGTTGTTCGTTGTGTGGCTGAGGTGTTTACCCTTAGTGTTATAGCTGTTTTTGCTACTGGTGGTTGGTATTCCTTGGGTTTCATCTCAAAACCCTAAAATTTGTTCGTGGTATTTGTTAGGCACAAAAAGGCCTCAGTCAAACCTGTAATACATCTTAGGGGGAGATTATTAATTAAACCTGTTTGATGCACTTGAAGGTATTATTTAAGACCATGTTTATGCCTTATTGAAACCTGAAAACTGATTTGCAATATAAGTCAAAGCTGCTTACCCTGTTACATTAGTTGTAACTTAGGCAGATTGTCCAAGCTGTTCTATTCTATTGGACAGGCTGGACATAAACAGTCTACGCTGCTCATGTCCGTTGAGCAGCTTGGACCAAAACTAAGTATTTTGTTCTTTGTGAACAGGTTATAGACTTTATGGAATTTGTTTCCATGTCATCATGTATTGTCTTGGACGAAAAGATCAGTTTGCAAGTCGAAGACAAAGTGGAAAATCAGAAGCTGCTCATACTGCCTAAGTTGTTCTGATACGTGAAGACAAAGTTGATATTTTAAATGGGTGACAGACCATTTCTTATATCAAAATGGCTATACAAGAAGAGGAAAGGATTAAAGTTGACATTCGTCTTCAATGTAAAGCAGTCTGCAACGGAGACAAAAATGAAAAGACAAAGATTCTGCTACATAGGGACAAATGTTGTTTTGTCAGAATGTGCAGAAAAGCAGTTTTGTCTTTTTGGAAAGGCACTCCACTATCTCTGCATCTAATGAGGAAGGTTCACCAATATTCTTTGAGAGAGTATAAAAGGAAGCTTCTAAGGAATGTGAGATAACCAAGAGAGAGATGTCCAGAATGTGCAAGGAATTTTGTTTCGTGCATGCAAAGTCTGCTTATAATATAACAGTTGAGTTTGTCCAAGCTGTTCTTGTTCAAAGCTGTCTGTCTGTCTTGTAAAATCAGTGAGTCCATCTTAGTGAGTGAATTCATTGTACCTAGTCTGAGTGTGTCTTAGCTTAGTAGTCTATTTATTGTTTATGTCATCTCAGCTTGAACCATTCCGCAGTTCAAGCTTGTTTGTAATTAACACTTCTCTGGCTGGAAGTGCAGAATGATGCTCTATTTAGAGAATCAGGATGTACAACTACCAGAGATAGTGATGGAAGGTCCTTATGTGCCAACTTTTGTCACTACTATAACTCCAGCCGCTGAAGGAGCTGTTCCTAAAATCAGGACCATTGCAAAGGCAAAAGCTCAATGGTCTGATGAAGACAAACGTCTGGTTGCCCTTGATGCAAAGGCCAGGAACAGCCTTGTCATTTCTCTACCTGATGATGTGTTCAAACAGGTTGAGAAGATGAAAACTGCAAAGGAAATGTGGGATACTCTGTGTACTATCTATGATGGCCCCACAATCACAGCGGATAACATGATCAATAATCTTGTTAGACAATATGAACTGTTCTTTGTAAAGCCAAACGAGACACTCACTAAAACCAACACCAGGTTCACTGCCTTGATAAATGATCTCTAAGTTGTTGGGATCACCAAAGACAGCTTAACTTTGGTGAACAAATTTCTAGACATATTACCTGAGGAATGGAATTACTTCTCTACAATCCTCAGAAACTCAGTCAGAGGCATGGATCTTGTGAACCTTTATGGATCCTTGTTAAATGATGAACAATCAAGGCAATAAAAAAGAAATGCCTTGGATATATCCAAAAGAGGTGCAGCCTTAGTGACCAGCATGAGACAACCTGTTAATCAGGTGTGTGATGTGTTCACACAAGATGATCAACAGGCTGATGATGAAATGGAGGAAATGTCTGAAGAAGAGGACTGTGCAGATCTTGCTGAGTTTGATGATGAGAAAATGATTGCCATGCTTGTCAGAAAATTCAATAAGAAGAGGTTTGGTGATAAGATGCTGCAAAAGAAATCAGGTGCCATCAAGAAGAAGACATTTGACAAAACTAAGGTTGAGTGCTTTAAATATAGCAAAATAGGCCATATAGCTGCTGACTGTGTGTCTAAAGCTGTTGGCTCTTCCTCCAAACCATACAAGACAGACAAAGATGATGGCTACAGGGTTAAGTACCTAATGGCCATGGCTAAGCTGAAAAAGTTGGTAGACTCTGTGGCTTCCAACAAACTGGGAGGAGTCTGATTCATCATCTGATGAAGAGGACAACAACTGTTTGTTGGCCAACACTAATGTCCCCTCAACAAGCAACTTCAAACACGACCTGGCTGAAGCTGAAGCTCTCAGCACCTTAGAGAATTGGAAACCCACCATGATGTATAAGGTACAAAATTTTAAGGATTCCAGCTCTAAAGAGAAAGTTAAAATGTTTGATTATTTATTTGTTGATCTAAAGCTGTTGTTAAGAAGCATGATGATTTGAAGTCTGAGATCTCTAAGTTAAAAACTAATCTCGAAACAAAAACTAATGAACTGAACAACTTTCATAAGTTGAAAACTGAACTTGATGAAGTAAAACACATCAACACCATTTTATTAGAAGAAAAGAGAGAGACAGACTCAAACCATGCTAAGCTTCAAAAGATTGTTGACTCTTGATGCCAGTCAACTCAGAAAGTCAACCATTGTATCAGTTAGCAGATTCCTGCTCAAATCCAAGCCTATCTTAGAGGAGTTCTTGATACAGCAGCTTCAATTGTTGAGATTAATAATCTGGAAAAAGACTTATCCTCTCTTGGTGAGCTTCCAAGTACTTTTATCCAAAGAGTATATGGAAATCTGGTCTCAACAAACAGGTTTGTCAGGCCTTAAAACACTGACAGTTTGTGTGAAAAAGCTATAAAGACTGATGATGGAATGTGTTTTCCATCAAATCAGCCTGCTAAGTGTCTAACAGTTCACATAAACAAAAGAAGGGAAAAACAAGTTAAAACTGCAGCTTTGGGCACTAAACCTGTCAACCAGAAAGGTTCGGATCTAAAGCTGATGGGAAGAAACCTGTTAACCCTTTTGATGTTGAATATTTTGAGAAAACATTTTCAAAAGGAAAGCAGCCGGCATTCAACAGGGGTAAGTATCATGTTGGAAGCAAATCTGATGTGATTTCAAATGAGTTTTTAAATCATAATGGAAAACTGGTTATAAATGAAGGAAAATCTTTTGCTAAGACCAGAAGTAATGACCATGTTGATAGGCAATAGTCATCACATCTCAGTAAAGGCAAAGGCAAAGCCATTGCTCAACCTGAGAAAGCTGGGAATAAGTTTCCCAAATCTGTGGAAGGACAAAACACAATCGAACTACCTGTGTTTGATCTTTACCCTCCCAAATAGAGGAAAGAAGACAAAGGCAAAGCTGTTGCTATTTTACCTTTCACCCAAGCTGTTGGTTCTTCCAAAACAAGTGAGAATTTGTCAAAACCTGTTGAGAAAACCTACAGAGATAAACCAGAATGTGTTTCTGGGGGTGCTTCTTCCAAAAAGTATAAAAAGAGAAAATGTTACAAATGTGGAAAGAAGACTCATATGGACAAAGACTGTCCTGAAACTGAGGACATAAGGCCTGCAGACACTGCTAGCTTCAACATTGCAAAAACCAGCAGTGTTGGAAGTAACAATGTCATTGAGGACAGTATCTAATCTGATACAATCCAAATTGGAAATATTAGTGTAGATCTTAGTGGTCCATCAACAAATGTTGATGAAGAAGGAGAACTCATCCTTATGATGAGTTCCCCTAAAAACTAATATTTTCGCATGACACTCTGCAGGTTAAACAACCTAGCCAGGTTTGGTACATGGAGAGTGGCTGCTCCACATGACAGGTTGTAAAGATTTGCTGAGTGATCTCAAGGTCAACTTTGATGAGCACCTGGGGTACGTAGTGGAATCCCAAGGCAGAGTTATGTTGTGTGCACAAAGAAAGAAAGGTGTATATGTGTTCTCCAGGTTTACATGGGTGATCTTCCTAAAGACCAAAGGAGAGGCTGCCAGAGAAATTATTGGATTTATTAAGAAGATGGAAGTTCTGAACTCTGCTCAAGTCAAGCAGCTTAGAAGTGATCATGGTGCTGAAATCAGAAACAGTACTCTTGAGGACTTTTGTGAAGAGAGGGATCTCTCAAAATTCTCTAGCCGTAAGAACTCCTCAACAAAATAGAGTTGCTGAAAGAAGGAACAGAACCCTCATTGAAGCTGCTGGAACCATGCTGTGTGCATCAGGTTTGCCTTCATCATTTTGGGCTGAAGCTGTTAATACTGCATGCTTTACCCAAAACAGATCCTTAGGGGTAAAAAGGTTTAATAAGACTCCTTATGAGTTAATCAAAGGGAGAAGGCCAAATATAACTATTTCCATGTGTTTGGATGTCCCTGTTTCATATTGAATCAAAGGGATCAACTGGCCAAATTTGAACCCAAAGCTGATGGAGGTGTGTTCGTTGGATACTCAGCTGTTTCTAAATCCTATAGAGTATACAACTATAAAAGAAAGGTGATAGATGAATCTATGAATGTCACCTTTGAGGAGTCTAAGAATGCTTCTACCAAAGCTATTCATGAATTAGTTTCAGGAGAGTTCAACTTTAATGATCTTATGCATTCCATTGATGAAGAAAAGGACTCAAAAGTTTCCACTTCACCCATAGTGGAACCTGTTAATCACAATGGGCATGATGATTTTTATGTTAGTACACCCTGTGTGAATAAGTGTACTGATAAAGTTAATGCACCATGTCCAGTTACAATCAATGCTGATTTTCCAGAATCCTCTGCTGATAAGTTCAACAATAAGGATTCATTTTCTATGGGTGAACAGGCTCAAGACATCAGTGTGTCTGAAAATGTTGAAAGCTGTTCTACAAGACCTGATGAAAATAAAACTGATATAGGAGAATCTTCATTTAAACATGATCCTAGTGGATCAGGTGTAACACCAATGATCAAATAATTGGTGACATCAACAAAGGGGTACAAACAAGATGGGACAGCTCAGGAAACTTTTGTATGTTTTCTAGTTTTGTGTCCCCGATGGAGCCAAAGAAAGTAGATGATGCACTGAAAGATGCCAATTGGATCACTGCCATTCAAGAAGAGCTCAATCAGTTTGAGAGAAACAAAGTATGGAAGCTGGTCCCTGTTGCTAAAGGTAAAACAATAATTGGCACCAAGTGGGTTTTCAGAAACGAAATGGAAGAGCAAGGTCATGTCATCAGAAATAAGGCAAGATTGGTTGCTCAAGGCTATAGGCAAGAATAAGGCATAGACTATGATGAAACATTTGCTCCTGTGGCCAGTTTAGAAGCAATTCGTTTGTTTCTAGTCTATGTTGCCCACAAGAGCATGAAGGTATTTCAAATGGATGTCAAGAGTGCATTTTTGAATGGTAAACTGCAAGAAGAGGTATATGTCAAGCAGCCTCCAGGTTTTGAAAGTGAACAACATCCAGGTTTGGTCTATAAGTTGGACAAAGCTATCAATCGTCTAAAACAAGCCCCTGGAGCCTGGTATGACACTCTTACTGATTTCCTTATGAGCAATGGTTATTCCAGAGGTAAAGTGGATACCATATTGTTCATAAAGAGTGTGAAAATGATATTATGCTTGTTCAAATATATGTGGATGACATAATATTTGGTTCTACTGTTGAACAGTTATGCAAGAACTTTTCACTGCTCATGAAATCTAAATATGAAATGAGCATGATGGGTGAACTTACTTTCTTTCTAGAATTACAGGTTAAACAAACCTCAAATGGAATTGTTATTAAAAAGAAGTAGACATTGGATCTATTGAAAAAGTTAAAATTTGATCAAAGTTCTCCCATCAAAACCCCAATGGCAACCAATGTAAAGTTAGATGCTGATACCTGTGGCAAAGCTGTTTCGGCTTACAGAAGCATGATTGGGAGCTTGCTATATTTAACTGTTAGTAGACCATATGTTTGCTACCTGTTTATGTCCTAGGTTTCAAGCTAATCCAAAAGAATCACATCTAGCTGCTGTCAAAAGAATCTTCAGATACCTAGAGGGTACACTAGGTTTGAGTATTTGGTATCCCAAAGTCTCCATCCTTGAACTAATTGGCTACTAGATTATGATTTTGTAGGTTACAGGCTAGATAGGAAAAGCACATCAGGTGGATGTCAACTTCTTGGTGGAAAGTTGATCAGTTGGTGTACTTCTACTGCTGAAGCTGAGTACATTGCTGCTGGAAGCTGCTGTGGGCAGATTCTATGGATGCAGCATCAGCTTGAGGATTAAGGTCTTGTAAATAGGAAAACACCTTGTAAGCAAGCTGGATATGTTAAATAAAAGTGACTAAGTGTCATTGATGCTCTAAAAATAACTTGTTCTAATCTATCAAACTTTCTCAGAACAGCTTGGACAGGACAGGTTTTACTTGTTCTATACTTAGCCAGTTTTTGAAAATTTGGACAGCTTAGACGTGTAACAGGCTTGACAAAATAAGTTTTAATCTCAAACCTGTTCTGTTGTACAAATTCCCAACCTGCTCACTCTCCCAATCTGTCATACAAGGCAATGCCTTGTAACCTGTTCATCTATTGAACAAGTTTCATAATGAAGCCTGTTCTCATACCAGCTGCACAGGTTGCATGAACAGCTTGAAGAGTGATTAGTTTGTGATGAAACATGTTCATCACAGGCTTGAACAACAGCTTAGAACATCAGTTTTAATTCCCTTTCTTCACATTTAAGTTACTTAAATTAAGTATTTATTTAACTTAATTACCTGCGGATAATGTTTGTTACGTGTGTTAGTAGTTATAAAGGTCAAGTTGGTTTGACAACCGTTCTGACAAGGTAAACCGTTCCGTTTTCTGTTAGAAACATTTCAAATCAACCGCCCAAACCTTTCTCTCTCCTACTCACTCACATTCAAATCCTAAAAATACCTAAACTACTGTTTCATCATCATCTTCTTCTTCTTACTGCTTCCATAACTCTCTGATAAACCCTAACAGACTAAGTGTCCAAATATCCTGCATCTATACTACTTTCCAGAATGGCTCACAAAAACAATCCCCTTCTCCCTGTGTTCGTTGGTGATGATGTTGAGAAGCAACCCTCTGTCAACACCATGCTCACAATCAAACCCACCAACGACATTGCCAACCTGACTATTCCCAAAAATTATGTGGGAAAAGGCTCTAAACCCATGGTGGAGTTTTTGCAAGCCCATCCCCTGCACTATGCCATGACAGCTTCTCCTGGTGTTATGTACCAGGAAATGGTCTATGATTTTTGGTACACCTGCTCATATGACCCATCTACCAAAACTATCAGGGGAACTATTCTCAATGGCACTCAATCCATTGAGATCACTAAGGCTCTTCTCAGGGAAGTACATCATCTTCCCATTGATGATAAGTATGATAAAGCTTAGCCTGAGGACGAACAGATGGGCAACCTGCTACGCTTTTGTGGTTTAGTAGAACCAAAAGTGGGTGCTACCTTGTTCAGAAGGGATTTATCCCCAACCTACAGTTTTATCTTTGCCTTAGTGGTAATGAGGCTGAGCTGCAAAGTTTGATCCTTTGACCAACTCTGCAGGGATGAAATTTTTATTGTCCTACAGTTTGTGGATGGGACAACCCTGAACATGGCAAGGTGGATTTTCCTGGACCTGAGGAATCTTGTGGAGCAACAACAACGTCCAGCTACTGTCAGATTTCCGAGGTTCCTCAGTCTCATTTTCAAACATGTATGTGCAGAGAAACTCTACAATACTCAACCTTACCTGTCTACTGCTACATTTCCTGTTATTGGAAATAGGATGTTCTATGCCCCAGTTCTTGAAAATGAACCTCCTCTGTCAACACCAATGAGGAGGTTGCTTGGTTTAGTGGAAGGACCTTCTACTCAAAAGGTGGATCCAGTCACTGCTCCCAAGGGAAAATCCAAGTCATGGCCTAAACTGATCAAAAGGGGCTTGCAATCATGTGAAGCTGAGCCTGTCCGTAAGAAGGCTAAAACATCTAAGTTTGCCCCATCAGCCTCAGTGGCTGAGGGGGAGCAGGTTGCTCACCCTGGTTCATCAGTTGAACCTGAAGCCTTCGTTGCTGAAGCCTTTATGGCTGGTGCTCTGTAGCACCAGAGACCATAGAACAGGTTGAACCTCCTGTATCTGACCTAGTCTCACCTCCAGTCCAAACACAACTTCCTACCACTTCTCCTCAATCACCCACTATGTCCCAATACTCCAGGCTAAGAAGAAAATCTTTTGCTAAAAAGAAACCATCCTCCCAAACAAGCCCCTCTGACCCCTCCCGACAGGAGTCAGTTGATAAAGAAGCAACCCCTGATGCTTTTGCTTCTCCTATTTTGGGAGAAAGTACAGCCACCATGGAGCAGGATTCACTCCATAAAGAGTCCACCTAGAGTTAGCCTGAGCCCTCTGGTTCCTCCTAACAGGAACCAATTGTACAAATGGAGACTACCACATCAAGTGTCCAAGCCTCTCAATAGGCTGAAGACATTGAAAGACAAGAAGCCACTCCACTCCACACTGAGTCCACACAGTCACCCCCTCGTACTTCTCATACACACTCTGAGTCTGCACAAGGTGCTAAAGCTACTTATATAAACCAATCAGCAGATCAGCCTTTCATTTCTGCTCCTGGTGATGCAGCTATTCCACAACCAACAACTGTTGAAGGACCATCAACCCAAGCTGATGAACCTTAAGAAAAATGGAACATCCCTCTGGTGAAGCTGCTCCCCAAGTGCACATTGCATCATCAGCCTTCACCACTGATGTTGTTGAAATGCATATCCCCTCTCCTTATGAAGAGGTACATACAAACCAAGATACTACTGAGGGAACCACCCAAGTTCTTATGAAGGTGCCACCATCCCAGTGACATCTGAAAGATCACCAACTCCCATTGCTTCACCTAATGATGCAGCTACAGCCACTGCTGAAGGTATCCGTGACACTTCCAAGCTGGGCAATTTAACTTATGCCCGGACTATGGATTTACTATCTAAAGTCTCCCTACCATTACCTACTGACCCCCATACTCCACAATCCTCACCATCACCATCACACTACTCACCGTCAACCCAATCCAAAAAGTCTACCCATACACCTCCATCCACTAAAGATCTGTCTTTTAAGGATCAACTTTCTGTGCTGACCAACAAAGTTGGTTCTTTGGAATCCTCCATGACTTTTCTTCCCTCCATTATCTCAGACTCTGTGTCTGCTCAGCTTTAGAGGTTTCTTGATTTGTCTAGGACCTCTATCCCCACCCCTACTCCTGAAACTGACCATACTTCTCAACTGCTTGCACTCACTGCACAACTGCAACAGCTTTCTTCCTCCCTATCATCCATTCTTACTAACCAGCAGGACTCTATGTCCACAGTGTCAGCTGTTTCCCAATAGCTGTCAGCCATTGCTGAAACCTGCTCAACCACTTTACCATCCACATTGTCTAGCCTACATACCTTAGTGGTATCTCTGTCCAATTATGTGTCCTCAAACTTTGATGATATGCAAGATTCCCTTGAATTGACTCTTGCACAGCTTCAAATTTGGTGTTCACAGAATCTGACAGGATTGCTATCTCATAGCTATCCTCCCTTGCAACCTTTCATTATTCTTTTCTTCACACTCGTGTCACCCAGTTAGCAGAGGTTAAGGACAACTTGTCTTTCTTAGTACATAGCCTTGTTGGTTCTAAACCTGTTCCTAAAGCTGCTGCTATCCAGCCTATTGGATTTGTTCTTTCAGGAAGAACTGTTGTTGAAGGTTCTGTGCCATCTCCTTCAAAGTAGGAGAAGATATCTGCCTTGAATACAAAGTCAAAGGGGGAGAAATCTTCTTCTCCCTCTATGGAGAAATCAGCATCTGTAGGGCAAGCAGGAGGTTTCACCCAAACTAGCCCTGTTGTAGGTTCTTCTAAAGTTTCTGAAACTGCTCAGCTTACTCAGGCTGGATCTCTAAGCCCTGCACCATCTAAGGGGGAGGAATCCAATCCTGAGGATAGGCCAAGCAGGAGGAGAAATCTTATTTTAGAACAAACTGAAGAAGAAGAGGAAGAGAAAAATGAAGCTGTTATAGCTAAAACAGCAAAGTGTAAAGAAAAGGCTTC
Organism: Centrapalus pauciflorus; assembly: GCA_020465985.1. NCBI lineage: Eukaryota > Viridiplantae > Streptophyta > Magnoliopsida > Asterales > Asteraceae > Centrapalus > Centrapalus pauciflorus. Next base: position 82,960 of record JAANYP010002965.1, on the reverse strand, counting down.
TGTGGACACTAACTATCTCAAAGCTGCTCAGCTCAAATTTGACAAGTCTCAAGCCAAAGAAATGGGCGTTTCACTAGACACTTATTACACATTCAAAGAAGAGAAGCTTGAGATTCCGGAAAGACAAAAGAAGGAAGTAGCCTCTGTCAAGATCAAAATCACTACCTAAGATTAACTGGTTTGAATTAATCAGAGTATAAACCAATAACCTTGTATTGAATCAAAGTCCAACTAAGAAGTTTGCGGAATAACACTTAACTGTTTTAAGAAAAGCTTTCAAAACAAATAATCACACAAACACAATCAATAATTGAAAGTCACTTGTATTGCCAAACTCAATGATTACAATCACCTCTAATCTGTTTAATTAGACGAAGAACACAGATTGTTCTTAGGGTTTTTCAACCTTAGAGGCTTATGAAAACTTAATCAGAAAAGCAATTACAATTGAATAAACTTGTACGTGCAGACTTACAATAGAAAAACCTATTCTATGTATATATATTGCTTTCTGATTTGTTTCCTTGATAAACTCTGATTTCTCTGATAGTAGATATGCTTGAATCTTCTAATATATCTTTTCCTGAATATCAGCACTTTCTGTTTATTGAGCTGTTGAGCAGCTTGAAATCTATCTGTTGAGCAGCTTGAGTTTGAACACTGGCAGCTTGAACTTTTGAACTAGCAGCTCGAACTTCTTCAACTAACAGCTTGAACTTTGTACTTACGCAGAAAATCTACTAACAGTTTGAGAAATCTAACTAACAGCTTGACATACTTAGAATATTTCCCAACAATCTCCCACTAACGTAAATTCTTTACTCAAGACTTTAAGTTTCTATACAAATAAGGAAATAAAACAAAGTAAAACTGTTATCTACAAACTAAGGCATCCAAAAACTTACAATTGTGAAAGTTTCTGATTAACTGCCTTCAAAAATTCTCTTTTCAATACCTCTCTATCACAGTATATATTCACTGAGCTTATTTGTACCAGCCATGCCCTTGGAAGATCAAAGAATTCAAAATTAAAGAACATGCTGGACCCATTAGCAAATTTGAGTCTGTATGTCTTTGATTTTACATACAGATCAACCTGTGCAATCTTCATCTCCTTGGCATCTTCTATATTTTTTCTGATTGACTCTGGATCAAAAATGCTTTTTAAATCTCTTATAGCCTGCTTGACATGTGGAAGTGAAGACCTGACTTGAGTCACAGATCCAACATGATGCATTCTGGTAAGCTCATCCCTGGTCATCCCTTGAACTATGTGCATCATACTCTTATATTCTTCCTCAGGACCAGCTTCTCTTCTTACTACAAAATGATATCTTAAGTCAATGTCATCCATTGGATAAGCATACCAGTATGTAATAGGAGGTTTTGAGAAGTCATGATGGTCGAGGGTCTTTTCAATCTCCATCACCTTCTGAAGTTGATTTTCAAACAGCACCCTTTTCACCTGATCAAGCTTTGCTTGAGAGATTACTTCTGATTGTGGATTAGTAGCAACAACTTGAATAGGTGGAGAAGGATCACCACCATCTTGACTTGGTTCCTGTTGGCTTTGGACTTGAGGAGAGACTTTGGCTATTTTTCGTTTTTCCATCTCCTTATCGTGAATTTCTTTCAGCCTCTCTGTATTCATGGACTGAGCCATCTTCTTTGGAATTCCAGCTGAATAGGCAAAATTGATCAAAAAACCTTCTGTGCTCTGCCTTTGAATGCCCAGTTGGCATTTTCCTTTTCTTCTCATTTTGTTTAACCACAAACCCTCTTAGGTAATCACCTAAGGTTTCATCACCTTTCATTGGAGCATGGGTTTGCTGGTTCAGAAGTTCATCTTGTTCCTCTGCTAACTGTCTGGCAAATTTAGCATCATGGGCAACTTGGGCATCTCAGGATGAAAATTTGTGCTTTGGAGATTCTATGAGGATTCCCTTGCCCTTATCCTTAGTTGCAGAGGTTGTGGCTTGGACTGTACTGATAGGAGCTTGACTACCTTCTCGGATAACAACTCCTGTTGTTCTTATAGGAGCAGCTTGAGTTTCTAGGCTAACAGCTTGAGTAACTGTTGGGACTGTTAGCCTAGAATCTTGGACTGTTGGAGTAGGCACTGGAGCTTCTTGGACTGAACTAGGGATCTCCTGATTCTCCCCCTTTTTGGATGCATTGGTTTGGTCAGGAGGACCTACACCCTTTGCCATTAGGGTTCGAATCATGTTCTCAAGTTGAATGATCTTATTTCCACAGAGAGTGAACCCTTTATGGAAGTAATCCATTCTTTGATGCTGATCTGATACTGTTGAAGTGCTCTGATTTGTGCCCCCTGTGTAGCAATAATGGACTGATAATATTCCAATACTGCCACAACAGGTTTCAGCTGAGGATCCGTTAATAGCATAAGTTGCAGACTAGCCTCAAGATCAACAAAAGTGTGTGGTGTTTGTGATCTATCACTGGCAGGAATTCCAGAAGTAGAAACCTCTGGGCCCCTCTGTTCTTGGTTCTGGGGACTTCCAGAAGGTGCTTGCACACCCTCTGTTGCCATGGGTGTGGTCTTAATGATGTTGACACTGTCCTGTGCCTCTTGTGCAGAAATAGCAGTAGTGTCAGCCACAAAACCCATATGGACATCCTCTGTTGGGATGTCCACCTCCAAATTGAGGATGGAAGAGTCCTCAGTGGGTGCCCTTTGGATATTCTGTGCAGGAGTGTCATCCTGCACAGGGACATTTGGCTCTTGTATTTGGGCTGAGGAGGAAGGAGCTCCTGAAACCCTTTTTCTTTTGTATAGTATAAGTGGGGATGAGGGATTTAAAGAAGGATCAGATGGATTATTTGTTTCTTGAGGAGTGGGTTGGTATCCTCGGGGTGAAGCAGTGATGTTAGGCTGAGCCTGCTCAGGACCCTCTCCTCTGTTTAGTGGATTGATGCCCAACATTGCAGAAGGCAATGGGACATCTATACTCAAAAAATTGGCACTTGATTTTAAAAGACGTTTTATAGTTGGTAAAGAGTGCCTATGGGAAACATGAATCCTTTTATGTACATTGAAATTACTGCAAGTTCTTGCAATAATTTCAGCCAAAAATCTAGGATATATAAATTCCCATGTTTTAGGGCATGATGCCTTAACATACCCTGAAAAATCATACTAGAAAATCCGAACTGTTGGCCTGTAGATAAACACACTAAGGCAGTGGCTATGTTTGAGGAAAATTATGACCAAACAGTTCTTTTAGGGCTCATGCATTACTTAGGGGCAAAATGAGTTTTAAAGAACGTATAAGAATCAGTAGGGCCCCTATACCCTATAGCAAAAAGGCCTTCATGTAAGGCAGCAAGAGAAAGATCGGTTATACCTGTGGCATCTTGAAGATGCAAGTGTTGGCGTATGAGATCCTTAGTGATGGTGATTGTGGTTCCATCAATCTTGGACGTCAAAGAAGTGACTCCATTAATGGTTTGGACAGAGGCATGTCTCCAAAATTGCTCTATAATAGACATGTATATTGTGGGGTTTATGGTAAGAGCATGATGAATGTGGGAACTTCGAAGGAAGTCCATCATGTCGTGGAATGGTTGAAGGTCAGCGTGTTTGAGAGAATAGGGGAGACAGTTAGGTTCTTTGACAAACTCCATTGACGATCAATCGGTGATTTTAGGGTTTCAGAGAAGTGTGTGTGAATCGCTCAGAGAGAAAAGAAAGGTCGTGGAAGATATTTTGCAACTGGTAGTTACAATTGAACGAAACTGGGACCTTTAAAGGTTTCGAAAATATCTAATCCCGCGCACACACTTATGGAAGTTACCAAATTACCCTGCACACTTTGACAGATCAAGTGAAACAACTAGCAGTCCGAGAAAATGAACTAGCAGCTTGAGAAAAGACTCAAGTTGTTAGTTGAAAAATAAGCAAATTCGAATGAAACAGTGTCTCCCCCTTAAACAAGCATATGAATTAGATATATTTTTCATAAAATAAGAAAGAATGATGAAAAATAAATTAATCCATATTAACCATGCCAATATTTGATACAAGGAGGGTGAATCTTCCTACATCAAATGGTTTTGTAAACAGATCAGCTAACTGATCATCAGTATGAATTTTGGTAACTTGGATTAATTTCTTCTCATTACAGTCCCTTATAAAATGAAATCTGATATATCTATATGCTTGGTTTTGGGAAATTTCACTGGATTTTGTACAATGCTGATTGCACTTGAGTTGTCAATGTAAATAGGAGTGGATAGGAAATTCATACCATAGTCTCTCAGTTGATTCTGAATCCACTTCACTTGGGAACAGCAGCTTGCAGCTGCTACATATTCTGCTTCTGTGGATGAGGTAGAGACAGTTGTTTGCTTTTTGCACTGCCAAGAGACTAATCTTGCTCCTAGATACTGACATCCACCAGTTGTGGACTTTCTGTCAATGTTGCATCCTCCATAATCACTGTCAGAATAGGCTGTTAGTTCAAGAGGAGAGTCTTTAGGATACCAGAGGCCCAAATGTGGTTGGCCTTTGAGATATCTAAAGATTCTCTTAACAGCAAACAGGTGTGAGTCCTTTGGAGCACATTTAAACCTGGCACAAACAGAAACAACAAACATTATATCAGGTCTAGAAGATGTGAGATACATAAGTGAACCTATCAAGGATCTATATAGGTGAATGTCCACATCTACTCCATCTTTGTCTGCATCAAGCTGCTTGTGAGTGTCCATTGGAGTACTAGCAACTTTGGTATCTTTGTAACCAAACTTTTCTAGTATGTCTTTAACATACTTTGATTGACTTATAAAAAGCCCTGTAGGCTTCTGCTTGACCTGCAATCCTAGAAAGAAGGTGAGTTCCCCCATTGAACTCATTTGAAACTTTTTGTGCATTAATGCCTCAAACTCTTTGCACAGAGTGTCATTTGTAGACCCAAAGATAATATCATCAACGTATATCTGAACAAGCAGAATCTCAGATTTGATGGACTTTGTGAACAAAGTTTTGTCCAGTGTACGTCTCTTGAATCCATTCTGTAGAAGGTATGATGACAGAGTGTCATACCATGCTCTAGGGGCTTGGTGGAGTCCATAGAGGGCTTTGTCTAATTTGTAGACTCTGTCTGGTTACTTGTAGTCCTCAAATCCAGGATGTTGACATATATAGACCTTTTCTTCAATTGTGCCATACAGGAAAGCAGACTTCAGATCCATCTGATACACTTTAAACCCTTTGAAGCTTGCATAGGGTAGGAACAGTCTGATGGCCTCAATTCTTGCTACTGGAGCAAAGACATCATCATAATCTATTCCTTCTTCTTGAGTGTAATCCCTGTGCTACTAATCTTGCTTTATTCTTGATGACTATCCCTCTCTCATCCTTCTTGTTTCTAAAAACCCATCTTGTACCAATTGCTCTCTTGCCTTTAGGAAGATCAACTAGAGTCCATATATTCTGAATCTTGAATTGTAGTAATTCTTCCTGCATTGCCTCAATCCAAGATGGATCTATCAAAGCCTCTGATGCCTTTTTGGGTTCTAATTGTGACATGAAACAAGCATGTTCAAAGGCAGCTAGACTGAATTCTGGAACTGCTGATTCAACGTCAGTAGATTCTTTGTGAACCATTGTCCTTGTCTGCACAGGAGTGCGTGGATCACCCATTATCTGATTGAGAGGATGATACTTGTGAACTCTGAGTGTTGGCTCTCTGTCTGTCTGGAAGGAAGTTCCTAGATTTGTATCATCTCCATCAGGACCACTTGATGGTTCAGCTTCAGGAACAGCTCGACTAGAATCTGGGACTGTTTCCCTTTGTGATGGAGCTGTTCCCTCAGGGCTTGGGATTTGCACTTCATAGTTTGGATTTGAATCATGTTGAGTATCCAATACCCCTGGTGGGTCACAAGATAGAAGTGGTATAACTGTATATTCATCTCATTGACCAGAATCTACAAGAGTCTGAAACTTTGTGCCAACAACTTGAACATTTGTGCTACCAGCATGAGAATTTGTGTTGGCAGCTTCAACCCTGTTTTCATCAGTTTCTGCAGTACACTCAAAAAACCTCAGAGAATTAGTTAGTGAATCTAAATCAAACAACCAATCAGGACCAGTGCCTTTGACATTTGTAGTGTTTTCATTAAATTCAACATTGGCACTCTCTTCAATGGTTTTAGACACACTGTTATATACTCTATAGGCTTTGCTTTGAGTGGAGTATCCTACAAAGAAACCTACTTCAGCCTTACTTTCAAACTTTCCTAAGTGAGTCTTAGTGTGAAGAATGGTGCATGAATAGCCAAAAGACTTTAGAAAGGCTATTAAGGGGACTCTATGATGGAATAACTCATATGGAGTTTTCCCTTGTGATTGAACCTTTACACTATTTAGAACACCACAAGTTGTATTGACTGCTTCTGCCCAAAAGGTCATTGGTCGTTTGGAATCAGCTAGCATGGTTCTAGCAGCCTCAATTAAAGTTCTGTTCTTTCTTTCAGCTACACCATTTTGCTGTGGTGTTCTTGGTGCACTATATTGCCTAGCAATACCTTTAGACTCACAGAAACTGTTTAGGATATGATTTTTAAACTCAGTTCCATTGTCTGACTTGATCACCTTAACTTTTAAGTTGGATTGGTTTTCAATCTTAAGAATAAATGATTTAACTAGCTCAACAGTTTCATCTTTAGACCTAAGAAAGTATACCCAAGTGAATCTGGTGAAATCATCAACAATGACTAAACAGTAAGCCCTTTTATTCAAACTCAAAACAGATGTTGGACCAAAGAGATCCATATGAATAAGATGAAGAGCAGATGAGATTGAATTGACTTCTTTGGCCTTATGAGAAGATTTGTGTTGCTTGCCTTTAACACATGCTACACAATGATCATCACAAATGAACTCCTTTTGTGGTAAACCTCTTACCAAATTCTTTTTGACCAGCACATTCATAGATTTGAAGTTCATGTGACACATCCTGCTGTGCCAAAGAGTAGACTCATTAGATGATGCTTTAGATATCAAACAGCTTAAAGTACTTGATTTGGATAAAAGATCTGTGTCCAAACAGTAGACATTGTCCTTTCTTGGTGTTCTAAGTAAAACAAGATTTTCAGGTAATTTAAAATCTTTTGAAAGAACAATGCACTCAGAATCTGTGAAGACAACAATATTGTGTTTATCACAGATTTGAGACACACTCAATAAATTGTACTTCAGTTGTTCAACATATAAAACATCATTGAAAAGCATGTTGCCTGCTTTGACAGTACTTTTACCTGTTACCTTACCTCCCTTGGAATTTCCTCCAAATGCAACAAACCCACCTTCAAAGCCTTTGAAGTTTGACAAGCAATCAGAGTTTCCTGTCATGTGCCTAGAGCATCCACTGTCCAAATGCCATCGTGTTTTGTGTTGTGACCTGTGGGTGCCCTGCACAAATAAAAGCTTAGTTAGTAGTGGAGTAAACCCAAACCAAGTTGGTTTTGGGTTGTCCTTGTGCATTGACATAACTAAACACTGTCTTTGACTTCTTATACTTAGTGAGATCTACTGATGGATTCTGTGGAGAGTATTTAGTTATGACATGAGGTATCCAGGTGTTTTGTCCAACCTTTACAGTAACTGTCTCATATGATCCATTACCAGTCCCAGTTTTAAGCCTAGCAGTTTGAACTGAGTGTTTAGTGCTAACAGTTTCAGAATTTGCACTAATAGTTTCAACTTTAGGCCTGGCGGTTTCAACCTTTGTATCAACAGTTTCATCTGAGTTTTTGCCTTTAACACACCATATTTGTTTAAAATTTGATTTGGGTTTTGCTAAAACTTGTTTTTGGTGTGTGGACTGTTTTTTATTGACTTTTGAGAACCTGTGATCAACTGTTTTCTTTGGAACTGGTGCAACTGGTGGTTTGACCTTAAGATATTTTGTGTTTTTAACAAATGCCTATTTCTAAACCACAGTCTGTGAAGACCTCCCCTTCCGGGTCAGCCCTCAGAGTCTAGGTCCCACAAATAGCAATACGATATCAATCATACTAAGATAGGGTAATTAAATTGCGGAATAATAAAATTACATGTACATACAAGATTAGGATTAAGTTTACATATTTCAAAATAAAGTTATAAAAGGGTAACATCTAATCTAATCATAATATCATACATTACATCAAAACTACCCAGAACCACCACAATTGTTGTCTTCCAATCAGTACCAGTAAGATTTGTTGAGTAGTGGTCTAGAAAATCTTCAAAAACTTGAATCTTGAATGACCTAAGTACTAGGTCCTGCAGGTGATTTTCCTTTGGCTTTTCCTGTAAAATATTAATGCAACATCTGTAAGCAACGCTTAGTGAGTTTATAGATTTTCAATATCAACATGCGTGTCAAGCGGAGTCATTAGTCTTAGCGTGATATGTCTTGGCTGCCGCTACAGCCCTCATGATTGAGATATAGAATCATAGAATCGGATGATGTTCAAGCCACACTCACGCTTAAATCGTGGGGATCAGCCACATACTGGGCTAGCTACCAGTAAGTCAATATGGCGGAACATCGGAGGTCATTACCAAGTTCATAAGAACTGGTGAAATAGCCGGGTGTAGAACAATAGACCATAAGGGCTAGTCAAGCTGAATCAATCTATCAAATGTCTGATCAATGATGTAAGCATATGTCTTAGAAATCATGATAGCAATGAATCATAAAGCAAAGTCTGAAGCAATATTAAATGCAATATGAAAAGATAATCAAATAGCTATCATGATTCACTGGGCAACACCCAACCATGGTGTGCACAGGTCTCAATCCAGCTGATAAATGAATGTCAATAAATCTAACAGCAGCAATATATCTCAACCGGATCTATGCATGTTCAATCTGAATATCTATAACTCACAGGTCTGGGTCTTGGTCAAACAGATATATGAATCTGCCACCTGAGTTATCTCAGGATTTTATCTTTGTCAATCTGTAATCTGTAAATCAATTCTCTGACCCGCTTTAAATCTTTTAAAATCTTTGTCTTTATGTTCAGAATTTCACTGAACCTGTCCAGAATTATATCATATAAATCTCATGTCAATATCATCATCATTATCATGGAATTTTCATCATCTTTTGGTCATTAAATCTGATATTTTATCTGGGTCTGATATCTGATAACTTGTCTTATCAAGGCTGTCATCTTTTGTCTTTTAATCTTTATAATCTTAAATTTCATCTGATTCTGATAACTTATCTATTCTCAAATCATTCTAATACATAAAATTGGGTTTCGGATCAGTCCGGATTGGGATCCGGATTCGGATCATCCGGATCCGGACACATCCGAATTGGGGACCCGATTTTGACTTCATCCGAAGTGTATACACCCGAATTCGGATCATGACCCAACCGAGATGGACCATCCGAATTCGGTCCAATATATCCGAATTGACACATCCGAATTAGGACTTGGAACCGACATTATTTCAACCGAATTGGGTTATATCCGAAACATAAGGTCCGAATTGGTAGTATCCGAAATGGAAACATCTCATCCGAAATACAAGGATCCGAATTGATGCCCCACATCCGAATTCGGGCTCAACCGAATTCGGACCTCACATATTCATATTTTCCCAGAAATGTTCTTGGTGTTCTTCATTAAGTTCATTCGGATTTTTCACAAAATTCACAAAATTTCATTTTTATCAACATGCAACTTAAGATTATGATTTGTTATCATGATTGAGTTAATTTTATGCATTTTTCCCTATCAAAAACATCATTATTTGATCAAGATCATCCAAAAATGATCATTTTTGTCAAGAACATCTTTTTCTTCAAATTTCCGATTTCATAAAAATTTTGAAAGATCTAACCCAGAATCTTTGTTTCTTTAATATCTAATAACATAAGTTTATCATAATCTACTAAAATCTTGAACATGCAACAACAATCTTATCATTTTAAACCTTGGTTTCGGTTTCTCACAAAACCGAACCAAACATTATAAGAGCATCGAATTTAAGAAATTAATACCTTGAATTCTCTTGGTTGATGATGTTTGATGATGTTTGTAACTTCTTTTTGGCTTCAATTCATCAATTATTGCTACTTTAATGAGAAATCTTGATAATAATCTTGAAGGATCCGTATGATTTTAGTGAGAGATTAGAGAGAGAGAGAGTAAATCACTTAATTGTGATTTTAAATGGTCATTATTAAGTTTATATATCTCATTTTATCCATTTGTGTATTTAACCCATTTAACTTTTGTATTTTACATCTCTTTTATTTTACTCAATAATGTTATCATAAATATAATTTAAAATCATATTTACTTAATTCATTTTCATATTTTATTTAATAATGGCAGCATAAATAATATAATAAAATTATATTATTATCTCAAAATTGAAGCATTACATGACTGGCTAAAAGTTAGGTTGTTACAGAATGGGCTCCACCACGCACAAACTTCGTCCCCAAAGTTAGCTATGTTCGAACAGACTGGAATATGTAGCTTTCATAACATCCCTCGATTCCCAAGACTGATGCGAACCTTTGTGGTGTTTCCACTGGACGAGCACCATCTGTATCTCTTTATTCCTAAGGTTCTTAGTCTTCGAGTCCAGAATACACTCCGGCTCTTCAACCACTCTAAGCTTCTCATCAATTTGCAGGTTAACGTGTGGTATTTTAACTTCTCTTTCTTCAGCTAAACTCTTTCTTAGATGACTGACATGGAATACAGGATGTATTCCAGCTAAGTCCGCTGGTAGATCAAGACGATAAGACTGATTTCCAATCTTTTCAATGATCTTGAACGGACCAATAAATCTCGGAGCTAACTTGTTTCTTTTAATGAACCGTACCACATTCTTTATTGGAGATACTTTCAGCATCACCCAATCGTTAACTGCAAAACTGATTGATCTGTGCCGGTTGTCATAATATGACTTCTGCCTGCTTTGAGCTTCAAGAATATTCCTTCTAACTAGTTGAATCTTTTCATGAGTCAACTGTAGAAGGGCAGGTCCTGCTATTGGCGATTCGCCTGTTTCACGCCAACAGGTAGGAGTTCTGCACTTTCTTCCGTATAGAGCTTCAAAAGGAGCCATCTTGATTGTTGAATGATAACTGTTATTGTATGAAAATTCGACCAACGGTAAGTGGTCATCCTAGTTACCACCTAAATCAAGAATGCAGGCACGAAGCATATCTTCGAGAGTTAGAATAGTACGCTCACTCTGGCCATCTGCATTTGGATGATAAGCAGTACTCATAGAAATCCGAGTACCCATCCCTTCTTGTAGTGCTTGCCAGAATCTGGATGTGAAACGACTATCACGATCAGAAACAATAGACTTTGGCACACCGTGACGAGAAATTATTTCAGTGATGTACAGCTGTGCCAATCTATCGAGTGAATACGTTTCTTTCATTGGAATGAAATGTGCTGATTTCGTTAAACGATCAACGACTACCCAGATAGAGTCGTGCTGTCTTTTGGTCTTTGGCAGCTTCGTAATGAAGTCCATTGTTATATGCTCCCACTTCCATTCAGGAACTGGCAGTGGTTGCATATCCCCGAAGGGTTTCTGGTGTTCTGCCTTAACCATCTGACACACTTTGCAGCTTTCAACACATTTTCCGATGTCTTTCTTCATTCCTGGCCACCAGTAATCGGCTTTCAGATCAAAATACATCTTTGAGCTGCCAGGATGAATAGATAACTTGGACTGATGAGCTTCGGATAGAAGAGTGCTGCGGATTGAACCATACTTAGGAACCCAGATTCGGTTTCCTTTGAGACAACGAAGTCCCAAATGGTTCAGAGTTAAAAATTGTAGCTGTCCTTTAAGATTTTCAGAATCAATATTCTCTTCTTTCAGTGCCCCGGCTTGAGTAACTTTGATGTTTTCAATAAGATCAGAAGAGAATATAACTGGAGTTAGGGCATAACATCACTTTTCTGGATATACTTTTCTACTCAACGCATCCGCGACAACATTTGCTTTGCCGGGATGATATAGGATCTCGCAATCATAATCCTTGATAAGCTCCAAGGATCGACGTTGTTTCATGTTCAGATCTTTTTGAGTGAAAAGGTATTTGAGACTCTTATGATCGGTGTAGAGCTGACACCGAGTCCCATATAGATAGTGACGCCAGATCTTCAGTGCAAAGGTAACAGCAGCCAACTCAAGATCATGAGTTGGTGCACTTTTCTCATAGTCTTTTAATTGCCTTGAAGCGTAGGCAATTACTTTTCCCCTTTGCATAAGAACACATCCTAAGCCAGTACCAGATGCATCGCTGTAAACAACGAAATCATCATTACCTTCTGGGAAGGCTAGGATCGGCGCTTGAATCAACTTTTGCTTCAGAATATCGAATGCCTCTTGCTGTTTATCGGTCCAAACGAAAGGAGTATTCTTTCGTGTTAGCATTGTAAGCGGCACAACAATCTTTGAGAAGTCCTTTATGAATCGCCGATAATAACCGGCCAATCCAAGGAAACTTCGGATCTCAGAGGCATTACGAGGCGTTTGCCATTTCTGAACGGCCTCGACTTTCGAAGGATCAACGGAAATCCCTTCGCCAGAAACAACATGGCCAAGGAACTGGATCTATAAAAATCAAAGTAGGAATTCAAGTTCTGATGTAAATCAAAGAATACTTAGGAAATAGCTCAAGACATATATAATAGAAATTATACCTGTCTGAGCCAAAATTCGCACTTAGAGAATTTTGCGTAGAGTCTTTCTTTTCTTAATAACTCTAGCAATTGCCGCAGATGAACGAAATGATCAGCCTCCGTTTTGGAGTAAATCAGAATATCGTCTATGAACACGATAACTGATTTATCCAACATTGGTCTGCACACACGATTCATGAGATCCATGAATGCCGCTGGTGCATTTGTTAAGCCGAACGGCATCACGAGAAATTCGTAATGACCGTATCTTGTACCGAAGGCTGTCTTTGGAATATCCTCATTTCTTACTTTCAGTTGATGATACCCAGAACGGAGATCTATTTTTGAGAAATAACTAGCTCCTTGCAGTTGATCAAACAGATCATCAATCCTGGGCAGAGGATATTTATTCTTTATGGTGACTTTGTTCAACTCGCGGTAGTCGATGCACATACGGAAGGTTCCATCTTTCTTTTTGACAAATAAGACTGGTGCACCCCACGGAGACGAACTTGGTCGAATAAAACCTTTTTCCAACAGCTCTTGCAGCTGTTTTGACATTTCCTGCATTTCCGCAGGTGCAAGTCTGTATGGAGCTTTTGCGATAGGAGCCGCACCAGGAACCAAGTCAATACTAAACTCGACTTGACGTTCCGGTGGCACTCCGGAAATATCGTCGGGAAATACGTCTGGGAACTCACAGACGATAGGGATATCGGATAATGATTTCTTTTGGGCTTCAGAAATAGATTCAGATGAGACATAGCATACGTAGGATTCATGACCCTTAGATAAGTACTTATGCGCTTTTTCAACAGATATGAAACAATGTGCACCTTTCCGCTTCTCGCCCTTGATCTCTAATACTCGGCCGTCTGAAGACTTGATTCTAATGATTCGCCGGTTGCAGATAATTGTAGCCTCATTATTCGTTAACCAGTCCATGCCGATGATGACGTCAAACTCTTTTAATGAAATCGGGATGAGATCGAGGTTGAATACGATGTTATTTACGAGCAGAGTGCAGTTTCGGTAGACAGATTCAGCCATAACGAAATTGTTACTGGCTGTCTCAATATCAAGTATTATGGGAAGCTTTGATGGAGCTTTATGTAGCCTTTGTGCAAAAGATGTGGATATAAAAGAACGACTGGCGCCGGAATCGAATAATACTCTAGCAGGAATGGAGTTAAGTAAGAACATACCGGTAACCACATCAGGTGTTTCTTTCGCTTCTTCTGCTGTTATCTGAAAGGCTCGAGTTCTTGCAGTCGGCGTTGCAGCAGAACTTTTCCCTGTAGAACCTCCTGCTGATGATTGAGACTGATAACGTGATCCGCTTCGACACTGGTACATGAAGTGTCCTCTCTTACCACACTTCGCACATCCTCGTCCCTGCTGTGGACATTCCTCACTGCTGTGACCGATCATATTGCACGCAAAGCAAGTAACGTCTTCTGGATTGCACAACCCCATGTGTGACTTTCTGCATCGCTTGCAGAATCGTGGCTCGTTCGTGAGAGAGTAAACTTGTGCTTTCTGTTGTGAACTATGCTGATGGGATTGCTGAGATTGTGACTGAGACTTATTTGGCCTAAAGAATCTGCCAAATCGCTGTTTCTTTGGAGGAGACGGATTCATCGGGTTAGTAGACGGAGCGTATAGCTGATCACCATACTCTAAGTACCCTCGCTCAATCTGTCTCGCTACTTCTACCATTTCCAGATAGCTCTTATATTTGATCGCACTCATGGGATGTCGATATCTGGGATTGAGTCCTACTCGGAACCTATTCATTTTCCTTTCCTCTGTTGCCACTTGGTAAGAAGAGTAGCCACATAATCTCGAAAATTCGTGTTCGTATTCATCTACAGTCTTCGTTCCCTGAGTTAATTGCATTAATTGGACTTCCATCTTATCTCGCTGGTCAACCGGGCAGTATTTCGCGTTGAACATGTCTAGAAACTGGTTCCATTCCAATGTCTGAATGACTTCCTCCCCGTATATGCTTCGCTGTGTCTTCCACCATGCGCGAGCAGCTCCAACAAACAACGCAGACGCGTAGCTCAGTTTCTTAGAATCTAAACAGTCAGAGATTCTAAAAATTTCTTCCGTATGACTGATCCAATCCATCGCCTGAATCGGATCTACAGTACCCTCGAAGTTCAGGGCACCGCTCGCTTTAAAATCTTTGAATTTGCAGCCTTTAGGCTGAGCAATTAGGGCATCGGGAATAGAGTTATCAGAATCAGAGTCATTAATCTGAACTTGCTTTTCTTTTCTCTTATTTTTCTTATCTTCACGACTTTTAGCTTCGGCCTCATCTCTGGCACGAAACTGTTCTTGCATCATTTTGTTTTGTTGTTCTGAGTGTTGGGCTAGAAATTGTTGCATCATTTCAAACATTTGTTGTGGATTCATGTTGCTGGGAATATCACCTGATCCTGATCGTGACATCTTCTACTGAAAATTACAAGCATTTAACTATCAGTTTATAGACTTAGATCTATGTACCCTTTTCCCATCCTATCAGTCTGTACATCCTATCTCAGTTCAAACCACCTAAATGATTGATATATATGTATTGCTTCAGTTTGAGATCAAGTATACTTACGTAATACTTGATTCACTCAAACTATGGCTCTGATACCATCCTGTGAAGACCTCCCCTTCCGGGTCAGTCCTCAGAGTCTAGGTCCCACAAATAGCAATACGATATCAATCATACTAAGATAGGGTAATTAAATTGCGGAATAATAAAATTACATGTACATACAAGATTAGGATTAAGTTTACATATTTCAAAATAAAGTTATAAAAGGGTAACATCTAATCTAATCATAATATCATACATTACATCAAAACTACCCAGAACCACCACAATTGTTGTCTTCCAATCAGTACCAGTAAGATTTGTTGAGTAGTGGTCTAGAAAATCTTCAAAAACTTGAATCTTGAATGACCTAAGTACTAGGTCCTGCAGGTGATTTTCCTTTGGCTTTTCCTGTAAAATATTAAAGCAACATCTGTAAGCAACGCTTAGTGAGTTTATAGATTTTCAATATCAACATGCGTGTCAAGCGGAGTCATTTAGTCTTAGCGTGATATGTCTTGGCTGCCGCTACAGCCCTCATGATTGAGATATAGAATCATAGAATCGGATGATGTTCAAGCCACACTCACGCTTAAATCGTGGGGATCAGCCACATACTGGGCTAGCTACCAGTAAGTCAATATGGCGGAACATCGGAGGTCATTACCAAGTTCATAAGAACTGGTGAAATAGCCGGGTCTAGAACAATAGACCATAAGGGCTAGTCAAGCTGAATCAATCTATCAAATGTCTGATCAATGATGTAAGCATATGTCTTAGAAGTCATGATAGCAATGAATCATAAAGCAAAGTCTGAAGCAATATTAAATGCAATATGAAAAGATAATCAAATAGCTATCATGATTCACTGGGCAACACCCAACCATGGTGTGCACAGGTCTCAATCCAGCTGATAAATGAATGTCAATAAATCTAACAGCAGCAATATATCTCAACCGGATCTATGCATGTTCAATCTGAATATCTATAACTCACAGGTCTGGGTCTTGGTCAAACAGATATATGAATCTGCCACCTGAGTTATCTCAGGATTTTATCTTTGTCAATCTGTAATCTGTAAATCAATTCTCTGACCCGCTTTAAATCTTTTAAAATCTTTGTCTTTATGTTCAGAATTTCACTGAACCTGTCCAGAATTATATCATATAAATCTCATGTCAATATCATCATCATTATCATGGAATTTTCATCATCTTTTGGTCATTAAATCTGATATTTTATCTGGGTCTGATATCTGATAACTTGTCTTATCAAGGCTGTCATCTTTTGTCTTTTAATCTTTATAATCTTAAATTTCATCTGATTCTGATAACTTATCTATTCTCAAATCATTCTAATACATAAAATTGGGTTTCGGATCATAAATTTCGGATCAGCCCGGATTGGGATCCGGATTCGGATCATCCGGATCCGGACACATCCGAATTGGGGACCCGATTTTGACTTCATCCGAAATGTATACACCCGAATTCGGATCATGACCCAACCGAGATGGACCATCCGAATTCGGTCCAATATATCCGAATTGACACATCCGAATTAGGACTTGGAACCGACATTATTTCAACCGAATTGGGTTATATCCGAAACATAAGGTCCGAATTGGTAGTATCCGAAATGGAAACATCTCATCTGAAATACAAGGATCCGAATTGATGCCCCACATCCGAATTCGGGCTCAACCGAATTCGGACCTCACATATTCATATTTTCCCAGAAATGTTCTTGGTGTTCTTCATTAAGTTCATTCGGATTTTTCACAAAATTCACAAAATTTCATTTTTATCAACATGCAACTTAAGATTATGATTTGTTATCATGATTGAGTTAATTTTATGCATTTTTTCCTATCAAAAACATCATTATTTGATCAAGATCATCCAAAAATGATCATTTTTGTCAAGAACATCTTTTTCTTCAAATTTCCGATTTCATAAAAATTTTGAAAGATCTAACCCAGAATCTTTGTTTCTTTAATATCTAATAACATAAGTTTATCATAATCTACTAAAATCTTGAACATGCAACAACAATCTTATCATTTTAAACCTTGGTTTCGGTTTCTCACAAAACCGAACCAAACATTATATGAACATCGAATTTAAGAAATTAATACCTTGAATTCTCTTGGTTGATGATGTTTGATGATGTTTGTAACTTCTTTTTGGCTTCAATTCATCAATTATTGCTACATTAATGAGAAATCTTGATAATAATCTTGAAGGATCCGTATGATTTTAGTGAGAGATTAGAGAGAGAGAGTAAATCACTTAATTGTGATTTTAAATGGTCATTATTAAGTTTATATATCTCATTTTATCCATTTGTGTATTTAACCCATTTAACTTTTGTATTTTACATCTCTTTTATTTTACTCAATAATGTTATCATAAATATAATTTAAAATCATATTTACTTAATTCATTTTCATATTTTATTTAATAATGGCAGCATAAATAATATAATAAAATTATATTATTATCTCAAAATTGAAGCATTACATGACTGGCTAAAAGTTAGGTTGTTACACAGTCTGTTTTGCAACAGATGGTTTGTACAAGCAATGTCTGGCCAAATGGTTTTTCCTGCCACAATGGAAACATCTTTTGACTGTTTTGATCCGAGAACCAGTTTTATCAGACCATAATTGGTTCTGTTCCTTTGATTTCCCCTTACCTGCTGTTGTTTGGGAAACTTTTGGACACCATGCTTTTGGCATGTGCAGATTGGAACAGTCTTACCCCGTTTATTATCTTTTGAGGAAGATGCAGTGTTACCGTTAGAAGGTACAGAAATATGGGAGCAGCATGGCATACACTCATCTTCTCTTTTCCTTTCTTACTGGGGTTTGGAGCTTCTATAGGTGCACTCATTGTTTTGTGTTCTTTCTCAACTTCTTTGCACTCACACTCTTCATGTTGAATCAGATCCTCTTTAGATTCAGGACTATTTTCAAGGACAGGATCTACAGTGATCATAGACTCATCTAATGGTTCATCAACAAGCCTATCAGCAACTTCATTCATTGGATGAATGTATTTGTTGTTGTATGGAGGTGGAGTGGCTCTGTATCCTATACCTTCTTTGGGATTGAGCTGAGATTTTACCCTCTCTTTAAATTGAACTTCCGTTAGGTGTTTCAGCTTTTGATTTGCCAATTTGAAGTTTCCTAGGTCTATATTGACAGATTCTATTTTCTTATTAGCTTCCAAAACCTTCTGTTCAGCCTCATCTAATTTCTTATTTAGGGACTCTATTTTCTTATTCAGCTCCTTTTTCTCCCACTCATGATATGTTCTATCATGTCCCATTTGAATCTCATTATCCTTATAGTCATTGATCTGTTTTTCAAGATCTTCTATGGCCTGCATGTACTCATATCTCCTTTCTTCCATCTTAGTTAGAGTTTTGCACATGCTCTCATTATGATCTCTGTACTTTTTAACCATATTTTTGCATGTTTGAGAGCAGAGTTTAGCATTTACCTCAGATGGTAGTTCAGTGGAGGTGACATTTGATGTTTCTGCCATTTGAGCTTGATTTTGAAACTCTTCCTCTGTCTGATCACTCCAGTCAAACACATTGTCTTCTTGAGAGACAAGTGCTTGTGATGATGAAGCTTGATTGGTTTGCTGGGGTCTGGGTGGCTGTTGACCTTGGGATTTGCATTCTCTGGCAAAGTGACCAAGCTTGTGACATTTAAAGCATTCAACTTTGGATTTATCGAATGCTGGTTTCCCTTCTGATCTGGCTTGAAAGTTGGATCTACCAGTTCTTTTCAGAAACCTTTTAGCCCTCATAGTCAACATTGCATGCTGCCATTTCAAGTCCATCTCTTCTAGATCATCTGGATGGATCTGTTCTAAATCTTCAGCATTTAGAGCAAACAGTCCATCGTTGGCAACAAAAGCTTCATGATGAGTTTCAGTAGAGTTACCATCAGCACCTGAGAAGGAATCACAACAGTTAGATTTATCAGACAATGCAGATGACAGTAGAGCAGTGTTATGATTATAGGAAAAGGATTTCTTTTTAGTTTCAATCTTAGTTTCAAACACTCCCAAACTGTTGTAAAGATCATCCAACTCTATTTCATCAAGAGTGTCTTTGGTTCTCCATTGTGCAGCATAGACTGTCCACTCTTCACCAAGAGATCTAAGAAATTTTCTGTTTACTTCATCTTGATCCAAGCAGACTTTGGCACTCTCCAATTCACCTATCAGTTTGTTAAACCTGTCAAATATTTGCGTAAGGTTTTCATTCTTGCCACCAGAAAAGTTCTCATACTTCTGTTTTAAAAGATCCTTTTGATTTCTCTTGGTGCTAGCATTGCCAGCAAATCTTTTCTCTAAAGCAATCCAAAGAGAATGAGCAGTGTAAAACTTTTTAGACTGGTGTTGATAAGCATTAGGAATGGTTATCTGTAAAAGTGTAAGAGCTTTCACTTCATTCATTCTAGCCTTTCTTTCAAGTTCAGTTTTTGGAGGAGTTTTTATGGGTTTGCCCTCAGCATCAAGTTCAGGATCAACTACAGGAGGAAATTCAACAGCTTCCCAGATGGCATAATCAATAAATTGAATGTGCTGTTGAATCCTGAGTTTCCACATCTTAAACTCAGTGGGTTTGAGCATAGGCACTTTAAGTCCTTGCCCAGATCCACTACTGCTATTATCAAATTCCATTGCAGAAAATTAAAATTTTAAAAGAAAGCTTCTGACTTTGAAAACAAAGAAAAACCTGTGGCTCTGATACCACTTGTCAAGATCAAAATCACTACCTAAGATTAAATGGTTTGAATTAATCAGAGTATAAACTAATAACCTTGTATTGAATCAAAGTCCAATTAAGAAGTTTGCGGATTAACACTTAACTGTTTTAAGAAAAGCTTTCAAAACAAATAAATCACACAAACACAATCAATAATTGAAAGTCACTTGTATTGCCAAACTCAATGATTACAATCACCTCTAATCTGTTTGATTAGACGAAGAATACAGATTGTTCTTAGGGTTTTTCAACCTTAGAGGCTTATGAAAACTTAATCAGAAAAGCGAGCACAATTGAATAAACTTGTACGTGCAGACTTACAATAGAAAAACCTATTCCATGTATATATATTGCTTTCTGATTTGTTTCCTTGATAAACTTTGATTTCTCTGATAGTAGATATGCTTGAATCTTCTAATATATCTTTTCCTGAATATCAGCACTTTTTGTTTATTGAGCTGTTGAGCAGCTTGAAGTCTATTTGTTGAGCAGCTTGAGTTTGAACACTGGCAGCTTGAACTTTTGAACTAGCAGCTTGAACTTCTTCAACTAACAGCTTGAACTTTGTACTTACACTGGAAAATCTACTAACAGTTTGAGAAATCTAACTAACAGCTTGACATACTTAGGGGCTGTTTGTTAATATTTTTCATTAAGTTCTGTCTAGATTTAGTTGTCTGTCTAAATTAAGTTGACTGTTTAAGAAAAACTTTTATTGTTTGTTTCACATGCTGAACCAACTGTCTGAATAAAACAAAATTACTATTTTACCCTTTAATTGAAATTTTCTAATATAAAAAATAGACATACCTCAAGTATATTACCTGAATAATTATTTGCTTACAAAAAAATCTTTATATATATATATATATATATATATATATATATATATATATATATATATATATATATATATATATATATATATATATATATATATATATATATATATCTTGAATTATAGCATGGTTCTTTTTTTCTTTTTTGCATCCTATATCACCAAGCACCACACCTAAGTGCCTTCGAAGATCTTCCAGAAGTCTACTCTGAGAATCCAACATCGTTTCCAGTGTGGATATTTCATCAAAAAACACACTTCTCTCCATACTCATTCTTTTTCCTTTGTGTGTAGATTATCTCTGAGTTTTTAATGCCCAGTTGGATCAGACAGAGACTGATCAGCAGCAGCAGATTGCAAATCTAGAGGCTATACTTGAGGACTTGTTGAAAGATCGTCCGTCTCAGGGGGAGAAATTGTAGAGAAGTCGAAGAAGATGGCATGAACAGTGATCTGGCAAGTCAAAGAAGATGGCGTGAAGAGTGAGCTGACAGATCTTTCAAGACAATAATTTTCTCAGCTTGCTGATCCTCAGGGGGAGTCGGTGTTGATCCTCAGGGGGAGTCGGTGTTCATAGCCACTGACAAGGGAAAAGACAAGGATTCAGAGGCGACTAAAGTAACTGAACATAAGGTCTGATCAGAGCATTGTCAGAGTTAGATGAAGATGAAATCAGGTTCGTCTTCGAAGATGACTTAGAACAGGAGGATCTTGAGGATTGATCGTTTATTCCTAAAGATATACCTGATTGGAAGTCACTCGATGAAGGTGATATGAATGAAGATTAGAATGTGATAGATCTAGAGATGCTGAAATCTGCACTAAATGATGAATCGGATTCTGAAGTGTGAAGTGATTGATTTAGCTTGGAAGGACGTATTAAATCTAGGAAGACGATTCTTATGCTTAGGAGTTTGCAAAAACTATCAGAAGGGGGGGTCGTTCTGGAAGATTTGAGAAGTTAATCTAAGAGTTGGTAGAAGAGCTGTGGTTCAAATAAGAATATATCCTCTCACTGGTAGGAAATGGACTAAGTTAGTCTACAAACCGGTGAGGACAGCAATTCTGAAGAGGCAGTCATGGATAACAAAGAAGAAAAAGGTGATTTCGGTATTCATAGATCAATGAATATGTACTTGAAGCTATCGTCAAGAGGGAGTCTGCTGATACACCCGATGTGACAATAGCTGTCTAGTTTCAATATTCATAGTCTCTGAATCTGATAGTCTATTACGATCAATGAACAACAACTAGAAGCTATCGTCAAGGGGGAGTCTGTTGGTACATCCGGTGTGACGACAACAATCTAGTTTTGTTATTGATATCATGATTGTGTATGATGTTTACATATGCATGGTAAGTTCTAGACTATCATAACAAGTTCTAGAATAAGTTCTAGAATAGATTCTAGAAATAAGTTCTAGAATAATTTCTATAATAATTCAAAGACAAGTTCTAGAATAAGTTCAAAGACAAGTTCTAGAATAAGTTCTAGAAATAAGTTCTAGAATAAGTTCAAAGACAAGTTCTAGAATAAGTTCAAAGGAACAAGTTCGAAGACAAGTTCAAAGGAACAAGTTCGAAGACAAGTTCAAAGGAACAAGTTCGAAGACAAGTTCAAAGGAACAAGTTCGAAGACAAGTTCAGAGGAACAAGTTCAAGGACAAGTTCGAGAGGAGCGTCTTCTCGAACTTGTCGTCTATATATTGAACTTTCCATTGTGAAATTAGGGATCTTTGACGGCTCAGAGGTTCTGTCGAACTTGAGAGCAAAAAGACCATCCGGGTGAAGAAGACGTTTGCAGAATTTGTCAGTGAGTTTAGCAAAAGGCGATCTCGAACTTGCTAGCAATCAGAGAGTTTCATTTGGAGAGAATCATCGTGTTGGGACGATCCGTTGTTCATCTATCACTGTGCTAGTCTCCGTGTTTAGGTGTGCGTGGTCTATCCGTCAAGCCGCTAACGAGGATTCCGCACTCGTTGGCAGGTGTCGCGTCAAGATAGGATCCGTAGTTAGGCTACCTTACAGATTCCGCACTCGTTGGACGACATCGCGCCTTGATTCGATTCGTAGACGTGGTGACCTTACAAGTGGTATCAGAGCCAATCTTGAATGTTCTTCGTGTTCGTCACGTTTTGTTGAACATTCATAGGGTTTCTTGGCATTCTTACGGATAAATCACGTGTTTTTCGAAGTTTTTAGTGTTTTTCAAGCAATTTTCTTGGCAAATATTCATCTTAGTTTAATTTTTTAGTAGAAATCATTGTTTTTAACCTTAAAAACATTGATTTAATATGATATTTTGAAAAAGTCAAATTTTTGGCCGTTTCACGAACTTGCGGCGCTCGAACTTAGGGGTGTTTTTAGGGTTCCTCGAACTTGTCAGATGCTCATCCACGAACTTGTTAGTTTTCTGAACTTGTCAGGGAGTCAAATTTTTCTGATATGGGTTTCATGAATTTGACTGGGTTCGAACTTGTCAGAATCTCGAACTTAAACTTCCACGAACTTGACATCTCTGATCTAGGGTTTCACGAATTTGTGGTCTTTCGAACTTAGTCACGAATTTGTGGTCCTTCGAACTTAGTGATCTCGAACTTAACATTAAACAAGTTTAATTTGGTAAAACGAATTTAATTAAGTCCGTACAAACTTGATTCCAAATTTATTTTAAAAATTAAGTAGTTTAAGTTCGAGAACAGAAAGTTTTTCGAGAATGTCAAGTTTGCGTAAATTTTTGGAAATGGATCATGAAGTGGGCAAATCAAATTCACCACCCAAGCTGATGAAGATTGAGGACTATTACTGGTGGAAAGATTGGTTTGCGGACTTCACTAGATTCAATGATATGCGTATGTGGATATGCATTGATGAAGGTTACATTCCCCCAACACAAGAGATCGAGACAGATTGAAAGTTTTGTCCTATCAAAATACGAAAGATGGCGATAAGAAGATTTATGAAGCTGAGAATCGGGCCTTATCGTCAATTAGAATGACACTACCTTTGGAAATTCTGCACACTTTCAGAATTCAAAGAACTTCTGAAGAGCTCTGGGAAGCTCTAGAGAAGAGGTGTGAGGGAAATCCTAGGGTTAGAAAGGGGAGAACGGAATTACTGAAACAACAATTTGCGATCTTCAATGGACTCAAGAATGAATCATTGGATGAGATAATCACAAGGTTCTATCATCTGTTGACAGAACTTGATAAACACAATGTTGAGTATCAAGAAACTGATAAGATTGAAAAACTTCTAGATGCATTACCAGCAAAGTGGGAGACGTACACTGCGTTGATAAAGCATGATGAAGATAAACTGGAAACTCTTACCCTTGAAGAAGTGATTGGAATTCTGCAGGCCTACAACTTTAAAATACAAAAGAAAGAGATGGAATATGATCATGTACAGGGTCCTGAAATGTACTTCTGAAAGTCAAAGACATCAACGTCTAGTGTACCGAAGTCGGGAGCTACAACATTTTACTCGGGAGAAAAAGAGAGCATACCTGCTGAAGCAGAAGATGTGAGTGGTAGGGCATTTTTAGGGTTTTCTAAACCATAAGATCAACCAAAAAGTTCGACATCATCCTCTCACGGTTACACCAAAATGCCAATGAGTGCTAAGTCAGCTGAGGAGCGTCCAAAGCTTCTAGCTTCGTTTGTAGTAGCATAATACAACTGTATTCAAGGTAAAATCAACGATCCGACTCTATGGGAGGAGGATTATGATCAGGCAGATCCAAACGATTTAGAGCAAACGGACCTGCAATGGTAACTAGCCATGGTCACACAGAGGGTCAAGCAGTCTATGAAACGAACTGAGAGGAACCTAAGTGTGAGCAATAATGTTTGGTTTGATAAGTCAAAGGTGAAGTATTACAACTGTTAGGGGTTGGGACATTTTGCTAGAGAATGTCAAAGGCCAAAGGTTGAGAACTATCAGAATCTGGGATGACAGAATTCAAGTAATTCAGGTAATCAAGCTTCTATTGCAGTGTTACTGACAAACGTATCCTCTAACAAACAGTTAGATGGTACTTATGACTGGAATTCACATCCGCAGTCAAACGCCAGAGCTTTTACGGCTGAGGTTACTGAGACTGATAGCAGAGCTGAAGCAGAAAAGGAGGACACCCAGCAGTCCGATACAAATCCTTTGGTATTGGAAAAATCTGAGGAGTAGATGACTCTAGAGTTTGCAGCTCAGATGGCCAACGTGGAATCTGATCGGAAAAAGGTATCTCTAAACTTTTCTACGTTTCATGATTTATGTGTTTTATGTACTACTTTAAATGATAAATTGAACCTAGTGCTAGAATCACATTCATCAAGGATAGCTCAAATCCAATCCTTGAAATCTGAAAATGCTAGTCTGCTAGATATTAAGGAAGATCTTAGGGCTAGAATGAAAGCAGATGCTCAAGATGTAGTAGCTCTGAAAGACAAATTGAGCGAGAAATGTGTCAGGAACGAGCTAATTTATGAGCATATGGGGTCATTGACCAAATAGATCTCCTTAAAAGATAAAGAATTAGCTGAGGCGAGGGTTATAGTTGTTGAGGCAAATAGTAAAATTGAAAAGTTTAGGAAATCATCCTTGAACTTAGGAAAAATCTTAGATTCGCAGAGACAGTCTAAAAAACCAGTGGGCCTAGGATATCAGGATGTGCCTCCACCTTTCAATTGTAACCATGTGCCTATCCTTCAGGATAAGACCAAAGAAACGATTGAATCGGAGGAAGTAATAGTAACTGAGACTGATAAGGTATCAACAGCTAAAGTGTCAACAACAACACCTAAGGTTAAGAAAACTGTTAAGTTTATGCACGTCTACTAGTGTGGCAGAACTAGAAGAGGCAAAAACTGTGAGTGATAATAACCAAGAGGTGTTGAACACAGTAGTTGAAACAAAAGAACAGGACATTAGCGAGACTCCTATGTTAAAGAGTGCATATATGAAGCCTATTGACAAAATATCTTGTTTTAGATGTCATGAAAAAGGACATCTTGTGTCTAGTTGTCCCTATAAGAAACCAGAGTCTACACCTACAGTAGGGAAGCAAGATCAACAAGCCTTAAAAGCAGTGCCTAGTATTGAAAGATCGAGCAGTTCTCAAAATTCTGAGAACTCGAATGCAACGTCACAAGTAGGTACTTAACAAACACCGGTGTCAATCAGACAAAATGAAAGGATTAGGACTAATTCGCCGAATAGAGCCCCTAGTCAATCAAGGTCTGGAACACAATATGTCATTTGGAATAATACACCTAAGAGGAGTTATACTCCAGTTAGGTCTCATACTCCTAACAGACATCATACACCAGGTAGAGCCCAGGGTTATAACAATGAAATGCATTATAACAGAAATTACTCTAGGGCTCCACAATAAATGACAACCCAAAGGCCAATAGTGAATATTAATCACTCAGGTCTACAACAGGTTCTTGTTCAAAAACCCAAGTCACCTGAAAGGAGAGATGGGTATTTGAAAGAGTTCAAGTACGTGGGCGAGAATCGTATTACCAAGTCAGTCATGGCTTGGGTTCCCCGTGATAACTAATTTGTTCTCTTTCATGTGCAGGAGTTAACTACAGATCTTAACAACAAATGGTTCGTAGATAGTGGTTGCTCTCGTCACATGACTGGGGAAAGAAGTCTACTGACGGACTTCAAGAGTGGGAACAAGGGGTTTGTCTCATTTGCTGGGAATAAAGGAGGCAATATCACTAGAACAGGAGTAATCACTAATGGGACGATCACTCTTGATCAAGTGTACTATGTAGATAAACTTGATCACAATCTCATTAGTGTCTCTCAGATTTGTGATAAACAAAATTCAGTCCTCTTTACTGAAAAGGAAGCGTTAGTGCTAAAGCCGGGATTCAAGATACCTGAAGAGTGGACTATGATGAAAGCCCTAAGGGTGAATGATCTATACGCGATGGACATGAACGCAGTAGATTCATCGATAGGATCTATATGTCTACTATCCAAAGTTTCAGAGTCCAAATCTTTGCTGTGGCACAGACGTATGGCACACTTGCACTTAAGGAAGATGAATTAAATCACAAAAAATGGCCTTGCACAAGGTGTTCCACTGAAGAGTTTTCAGTTTGAAGATAAGTGTGTGCCGTGTAAGAAAGGGAAGCAACATAAGAAGTCACACAAATCAAAGACTCAGAATTCAATTGCTTCTACCTTCGATTTGTTGCATATGGATCTCTTCGGACCAATAAACAAAAAAAGTATAGGTGGGAGTTGGAACTGTTTAGTTATTACTGATGATTACTCACGATTTTCTTGGGTTTTATTTTTAGGTACAAAGGACTAGACAGCAGGCACGCTGATTGGGTTCTTAGACCAAGTTGAGAACTCATACGGGAAAAAGGTAAAACATATCAGAAGTGATAACATAACAAAATATAAAAATGCAGTAACTAGTGTACACTACCTAACTAAAGGCATAGTGCATCAATTTAGTGCACCTTATGATCCACAACAAAATGGGGTGGCAGAACGTAATAACAGGACTTTGATTAAAGCAGCAAGGACTATGCTCTCGGATTCAAAAATTCCCACCATGTTTTGGGGGGAGGCAGTGAATACCGCTTGTCATGTTTTAAACAGAGTCCTTACTGTCAAATCATTGAACAAAACCTGTTATGAAATATTGAATAAAAGGCCACCGAATTTAAATGGCTTTGAACCGTTTGGGGTGACATGTACTTTATTAAAACCAAAACATCAACCTAAGTTTGGTGAAAAGGCTGACGATGGATACTTCCTAGGTTATGTCCCAAATTCACCAAACAAGAGGGTTTTTAATAAAACTACTGGTATAGTTGAAATTGTGTTTAACATTGATGTAACAAGTTTTACACACGAACCCCAAATTGGTCCAGAATGGTTATTTGATTATGACTCAGTGTTTGAATCATTTAACATTCCTTTTAGTGGTGATGCGGGAACTGTGGGAAAACGACTTCTCATCTTTAAATCTTAACGATGAGGGTAGAGTGTTTCCAAATTCAAGCATTCCCACGACTTCTGAGTCTACATCGATAGAAGATGGGTCCCCAACAAATGAGGAACCTTTGTTGCCTGCGGATAAGAATCATATAAACAATTCAGCCTCTGAAGACAGTGATCACGAGGAGGAAGTTTTTTTCGTCTGAAGTCACACCCATATTAGGAGATATAGGATCAAATTTAGGAGATAATATTCAGGTTGATGCAATTGAATCATCGAGGGCAAATAACGATCATCCGATTGAAGACATCATAGGGAATCCAAATAGCGGTGTGAGAACTAGGAGTAGTGTGAATAGTAACACAATGCGATTATCGATGATCAACGACTCTGAGGCATTTCACACTTGTTTATACTCATGTTTCATTTCACAAGTCGAGCCAAAGAATATACAAATGGCTCTGAAGGATAATTCTTTGGGTTGAAGCTATGCAAGAGGAACTTTCACAGTTCAGAAAGCTAGAAGTCTAGGAGTTAGTGCCTTTGGCTCGAGGAGAAGTTGCTATAGGGACCAAATGGGTCTTTAAGTGCAAAAGGGATGATCGGGGCATAGTTACTCGTAGCAAGGTAAGATTCGTGGTCAAAGGGTTCAACCAAGAAGAATGGATTGATTATAATGAGGTGTTTGCACCAGTAGCGAG
This sequence comes from Centrapalus pauciflorus, assembly GCA_020465985.1. NCBI lineage: Eukaryota > Viridiplantae > Streptophyta > Magnoliopsida > Asterales > Asteraceae > Centrapalus > Centrapalus pauciflorus. Next base: position 54,371 of record JAANYP010002965.1, on the reverse strand, counting down.
ACTTGAGGCTATTCGATTGTTTCTAGCATTCGCGTCCTTTAAAGGCTTCAAAGTATATCAACTAGACGTCAAGAGTGCCTTCTTGTACGGAAAAGTGAAAGAGTTGGTGTATGTCGAGCAACCGCCAGGGTTTACTGATCCCAAGTATACAGACAGAGTGTATAGACTGGGTAAGGCTCTGTATGGGTTACATTAGGCACCTAGGGCATGTTACGAGACACTGTCTACTCATCTCTTAGACAATGAGTTTGAGAGAGGGAGAATAAATAGTATACTGTTCGTTAAGAGGAAAGGTGACGATTTCATACTGGTACAAGTGTATGTGGATGACCATCTTTGGGTCGTCGAATGAACAAATGTGCAAAGATTTCGAGAAGGGTATGAAGTCAAAGTTTGAGATGAGTACGATGGGAGAGCTGAACTTCTTTCTCGGTTTACAAGTTGAACAACGAAAGGAGGGGATATTCATTCATCAGACGAAGTATGTCTATGATATTTTAGAGCGCTTCGTGATGGAAGGAACAAAGCTTACAGCTCATTTCAGTGTTCCTATACAAGTCAATCATAATCTCAGACTGGGTACAGATAATGATACTGATGTGGATCCAACTTTATATCGGGCCATGATCGAATCACTCATGTATTAATTGCTTCTCGACCTGATATAATGTTTGATGTTTGTATTTGTGCCGGGTTTCAAGCTAACCCCAAGGAGAGGCACATGAAAGCTGTGAAGCGGATTCTGAGAAACCTGAAGTCGAAACCGAAGCTGGGACTTTGGTATCATGCTGATGGAGATCTGGAATTGGAAGCTTACACAAACTCGGACTATGGAGGGTGTAGCTTGAACTATAAATCAACAACGGGTGTTTGTCAATTCCTTGGAGGGAGGCTGGTGTCCTAGCAATGCAAGAAACAGACTTCGATAGCCGTATCAATGTGCGAGGCCGAATATGTAGCTGCGGGGAGTTGTTGTTCACAGGTTCTGTGGATTGAACAACAATTGCGAGATTACAATTTGACTTATACTCATACTTCCATTAAGATATACAATCAATCCAGAATTGCCATAACCAATAATTCGGTAAAGCAAAGTAAGACTTGAAACATTGACATAAGATATCATCTAATTCGTGACTGTGCTGAGAAAAACCTGATAAAATTGGTTAAAGTTTCACTGGAAGACAACTTTGCGGATCTGTTCACAAAAGCATTTGATAGATCTTGCTTTGATTTGTTAGTCCAACTAAACGGAATGCGCAATCCAGAGTAACCTGACCTTAGTAGATTTTATTTCTTTTAAATTTTGTTATAAGTTATTAGCCTGTATTTTTAATTACTTCTTAAAGAAAAAAGAGAAAAAGAAAAGAAAAAAGAGAGAAAACCATAAAAATTTTTTTTTAAAAAAAGAAAATATTGAAAAAATGAGAAGTCTTAGAGTCTAAGGTTCAAAGTGACGAAATTTAGCACAGTCTAACAAACTCTAAAAAAAGTGTTAAACTTTCACACGTAATGCATTAGAAATTCTAAGTGATATACATATTCATGTTCTGATATGTTGGTAGGCATAAAACATGTAAGTTTTCCTAAAAGCTAATAAACCAATCAAGAAAATGTCATATGTGTAACTAACTTAGATGTATGACCAATATGTCTTAATTTCTATGTTAGAGGCTCACATTCATTAATTATGAATGAGGTATGTAAATTAATCTGGGGGACGTATGGCTTCATCAAAATACATCTTAAATATAGAGCAAGTTTTGAAACGTAAAGAAAGTCAAAACATCTCGGTTTGTTGTACGTAAGTACAGACCTGTCACCGCTGTCTTGCTAAAATAATAGAAGGATGCTCTACCCTAAGACAAACTAAGACACTGTTGTATGTAAATACAAAACTGTGTCCGATGTTTGCCTTTTAAAGATGATTTACAAATACCAAAAAGTCATAATCAATTTATGTCTGCCTTGATCATAGAAGTATGTCTAAGTGTGGAACACGCAAGGTAATTTCTTGATAAATAAATAGGACAAAGGAAAATCCTAAGTGTTGAGTGTTTAAGTGAACAAACATACCGACAATCGACTTGGTGTGTATGTTACGTCAAATAATCAGAGGAATCAAATAATTCCAAAGTGTAAGTGCAACACCGAAAAGGCTTTGACAAAGCTATCTGATTGAACCTTCTTTGACACTCTCGCAAAAATAGTTAGTTAGTGTATTTTTATCTTTAAATTTCTGCAATTTAATTTTACTTTATTTAATTTTATTTCAATTTATTTAAGTTCATTTTATTTTTAAATAAATAGGATCGAGGTCAGTTACTAGGATGCATTTTAGTTGGAGAAACAAATTTCGTGATACTCTGTTTGCTTAGAGTGAAGTGTTTCGAAAAGTTGTAAAACTTGTTGATCAAGTCACAAAAGTTGAAAAAGTTGAATATTTTTCAAAGTTTTGCAAAATTTGGACATAAGTTCGTGACCATAAGTTCGAAAGAATAGGCACCGTGTTTGTATTCGCACGTCAAAATATACCCATCAATCTTGGACTTCTCCTGATAGCTTTCATGTCTGTTTGCATTCCAAATCGTTAGATATAATAACTTTAATGTATACCAATATAAACGAAACCTTGATTCTATAGAAAACAACAACCGTGCATCGCCGATCATTTCGAATGGTCCTTCATCATGCATTTAGACTCCTTACTGTTGTCGTTGAACCCTAGATGAAAATCCACCACCGTTGTCAATGATGCTATATTTTTTAAAGACACTTTTTGATTTAACAAACTAACCTAGTAGACGGCTTCAATTTAGGAGATTTGAAACTGATACAAGACATCTATAATTAATATATTTCAGGAATCAAGCGAAATTTTAGTATATGCATGAAGGTAGGTATCCGTGTATCAAATCACCAATTTGTATTTTTACCAATATACTTCAAGCACTATCCGCGTTACCATAATAAGCAAATTTTGTTGGATTATTTACAGATTTGCCATCTTACAATTTGATGCATTGACTTCCAATTTGTATGGCTCATATTCCTTTTCACATATTCTTACCATTAGTTTCTTCACGCCTGGTCTATACATAGAGTTTGGTTTGGGTGAGAAGAATCTTAAAGAGAGAAAGAGTGAGAAGAGATCATGACACTCAACTAACCTTGTATCAATATATTTCTTAAATACAATAGTTAATTCATGACTCTAATTGAAAGTTTCCACAACCATCACTTCCTATATATATATATATATATATATATATATATATATATATATATATATATATATATATATATATATATATATATATTTGATATAATAAATTCTTATTATATTTGATTAAGTTATTATTTGGATCAACGCCTCGTATCATTGATACACTATTTAGTGTAGCAAGTCTTTAGTGTGTAATGGCTCGTTAGCATATTCTCTCTGTGGGTGGTGGAAGTCTCGTGTGGTTTCGACAGCCTCCCGCTCCCTATCCCTTACTCATCTTTTGCATCATCCAGGAAATTTTTTTCTGTGTGTCGGGGAAAAGACTTATCGGCTGCCTTGCTTGAGGAAGAGTTTCACTAAAATGGAGACGAACCAGAATAATGTCCGATCTTGATTCTGGATTGAGTGGAAAAGGGATATATGAAGTTTGTTCCGTACCTCTATGAAATTCAATCATAGGGCTAAATTGTGCTTGATTAGTACCGACTTTCATTGAAATGAACAAGAAAATCTCTCAGGAGTTGAAGAAACTCTTTTATGCTTGTGGAATGGGCATGCATGATAGGTCCATACTCCACATTCTAGCTTCATCCTTGGTTTTCAAAGAAAGGATACTTCAAAGACTGACACAAGAGAAAGGTAAGATAATTTTTTATGACTGGATGGGCTCGATCTGAGCTGCTAACTCCAATCCTTACTATCTTTTATCCCCGTTTTTTAGATCCTCTCTCATAGAGAGGCAGAAAGAGTAAATAGAGTGCGAGAACTCCCTGTAAATCAACCTACCTTAATATATGAAAGAAATGAGAAAAGGTTTGTCCTTTTGAAAGAAAGAAGAGTCGATTTCATTAAAAACAAGGCCTTACCAGCTTGACCTAATAGGATGGACACCTTTTAACCAGAAAGCTAGCTTGCTAAATTTCTCTATAACTGAATTCCAAAGTTCAGGTAAGAAACGGTTTGTATGGCTAATGTTTTTACAGTATAATTGTCTCGTTCTATCAGTGTTTGATTTTATCAGTATTGCAATTCCAAATTATTGTATCATTATCTCGTTGTATCATTTTAGTAACGTCTTGTTTTAGTAATGTTTCGATATCTCGATTATAAGTTATGTTTCGATATTTGTTATATAAATGTTTTGATATCTCGGTTATAAATTATTTTTCGGTATTTTGTTATATCAATGTTTCGATATCTCGGTTATCATTATTGCATCGATATCTCAGTTATAATTTGTTGTATTAGTGTCTTGTTGTGTAATATGGTGATCAAAAACACCACTAATACAACATGTTTATACTAATATGGTGATCAGAAACTATCGTTGAATAGAGCCATGAGAAACAAAAGAACTAGTAATTACAAACAACATTCAAATGATTGATACAACATTCGATAAACATCAAGTTAACACGACTGATACCACATTCAAAGTTGAAGAAGAGGACCCAGATAGGATCCTTATTGGTCAAACTAATACAACCGATACATTCAAGTAACACTACATTTAACATGACAGTACATTTAACACGACTTACACAACTCTAAAATGACTGATACAAAACTTACACACTGCAAGTATCATTGATAAATTGATAAACAGTCCCTCTTGTCGAACCCGGAAGGGAAACTTTTGTAACTTTTCCATAGTGACCAAAACAATACTTTTGCTATAACCACTGAACTAGAAAAAGTAGCTTGTTAAATAAATATGGACAATCTAGAAGAAAGAATGAAATAAAAATATTCAAACACAACTTATTAAATCTGTACATATAAATCACCAACAAAAACACGTATAAATCTATATATATATATATATATATATATATATATATATATATATATATATATATATAAATCAAGAACAATAAAAAAGAAGAAAAATGAATAATAAAATCAATTTCAATGGTAACTTGTATCCAGTAATAACAAATCCAAATCTAATCTGATACGTATTGTTGAACGGAACCGTCTAGAAAATCTAATTTTAATAAACATATAAACCAGATCTATATATCCAACCATATCTCTTTTGCGGAGATCTATATATCCAACCATATCTATATATCCAACCATATCTCTTTTGCGGAGATCATTTGCAACCGGTGGTGATTCTTGATGAACATCGTTGGGTCAAACTTGTAGGAGACGTACCCGTGGTGATTTTGTTGGCCGAGAGAGGTCGAGGAGGAGAGCCAGTTCTTTCATAATGGTGGTCGATGACTCCATCAATGTGGCGGTAATTAGTGGCGGACGCTATGTTGGTAAATCTCTATAAAGACATCAGATATAAGCTCCAGTAATGAGGTTTTCTAATGAGATTGATTGGCTCTGTGGTGAGAGAGGGATATAGGAGAATGTGTATGAGAGGGGATGTAGAAATATGTGTACTGTTCAGAAAGGGAATGGGAGAGGGTTTTATTTGTGGAGGAACTAATTGGTGTGTGTTATCTATAATATTATCATATGTATTCATCATTTTAATGTCTTAGATTTCTTCTCTCTTTTTCTCACCTTAAGTTTCTTTTCATCCAATCCTGAATCTATATGTGTGTGTATGTGTATTTATGTATGTATACAATAGTCTTAATTTGTTAAGTTGAATTGGGTAAAACCCAGATCACACACACATTTTCATGATGTACAGATGGGTACTTTGCAAGTGTTAGTTCTAGATTTATACAAGTTGACTATCTAATTGATAAGTTTAATACATAATCATAAAGTATATGCTGGGTGAGACATAAGGACACAACGAGATCAAATATGACCTGAAATCAAATAAACAACTTCATACATACTAAGAAAGGTTATACTTGTTAATCACTAGGGAATAAGAACTAAAATATCACTTTGTTCTTTCTAATGTCAATATTAAGACATGAACACCAATCATGAAGTTGCAACATAAATACTAAGTCTTATTATCTTGAACCAAGTTGCAACATAAATATTAAGATATGCATGGTTATAATGCATAATTAGCTTGAACCAAGTGCATGCTTAGTTGTAATTTATTATTTTATTGCCATAGAAATTTCAATACTAATATTATAAACAACTAGAAACATGTTAGACCACAGGGAGTGGCTCGACAAGGGCCTCGGTACCGAGATCGACATTCGGGGAACACTGCCCCTTGCCCTCGGCAACGACATCCGTGACCTCAGCATCGACACCCAAATGTCGAGGATACCATTGGTTGATTTAATTATTTATATATATATAATTTATATATATATAATTATTTAATATTTCAAAACAATACAAACCATTCTCATGCTATATACACACATAGTTTTTTAATATCTCACGCCTCAAACACACTTCTCTCATCAATCATTCTATCAAAAATTCCCCACACCTCAAACACCCTTCTCTCTCAAATGGCATCTGGTTCCGATTCCGGTTTGTCCAAAAATCCAAACACACCAAATTCGACGAATCACAAGTATATACAAATGGATCAACCATATACTCTCCGACGAGTTTTCTTGACTTTGCGGGTATTCCGCAACATGTTTTCGGTCGAGGTTATAACATCGCCCCTACTCAACGAAACGTTTTGTCATTGGAATATAATCAATTTGATCCGTTTGCTGAGTACCGACCACTCTCATCCCCAACCACGCCTGCATTCGTACACCCATAATCCCAACTCATTACACAATCCCATTCCAATCCGGATATCATTCCAGAAACACAACCCGATGTCGAGCCCGAGCCCGAACCGACTTGAAAAGATAATAAAAAAAAGAAATCGACAACGACAACGAGGACACCTACTCAACTTTGGACCCCGCAAGAAGAGAAGACCTTGGCACGAGCTTAGCTCTATGTTTTTGAAGATCTAATTTCCTGCTATCAACCAAAATAGGAAGGACTTTTGGATTAAAATTCAGGTACAGTTCTACAAAGAAATGGATAAAATGAGTACCGTTCAAAAAACCAATTATATACAGAATGGAGAAATGTCAACGCCATCTTTAAACAATTTTCGGCAATATTCCACAGGCTCCAATGGGAAAGTGGTCAAAACTATGCCAACATTTTACATAAAACACTTGCAATGTTTAAAGATATGAATGGGTATCCGTTTCGATATATCGAAGTTTGGTCAGTTGTAAAAGATATCCCAACTTGGCAACGTGTTGCGACGACCGACGATTTATTGAATGTAGGTCTAAACGATCAAAAACATAATACTCTAATGAGTACACCATGCCATCAGATGCGCATATTGGAATCAACTTTAACGACGAAGACAACGAAGATGACTAATTTGAGGTTCCCCCACCCACACGGCCGATTGGAAGGAACACAACAAAACGTAAGGGTAAAGCGGAGACAAGTTCTGGTACCACTGATACATCAGGTTTACTAGATCTAAAAACTATTACGACAAATATGGCATGGTTACAAGATAGTTTAACTTAATATTTGGTGTTGAAAAAAGAAGAGGTCGTCGAGAGAGAAAAAGCTCGTGACATGAGGGATTTGTGTTCAAGGATCTGGCATGTGATCGAAATCGAGAAGGGATTTGTTTCTTGGAGAAAACGAAGGTGGTCGATGTGTAGACGATAAAGATGAAGGTGGCCGGAAGTTTAAATAAAAATTCACGTCAGCAGGTTGCAACTCGCTACACTGGTTGCAAGCCACCATTTTAATATAAATTCATTTTCATAAGATTTTACAGGTTTGGGATTTTTGTGTAATGAAAAATGATTTGGGGTTATAATAGAAAATTTGACAAGTTGAAGGTATTTTTACGCAAAAACCCCTTATTATTATTACTTTTTATCTTGTTATATATTTGTTCGAAATTAAACTTCTTGTTTTTTTGATGAGTAGGAAGTTTCAGAATGACAAACAAAGTTTGCATTCAAATATGCATTTGAGGTTCTTATTCACATCTTTAAATAGATTATATACCTAATTATTTGTTTGTATTACTCTATATATTTGAAATATTTATTTTGTTTATAACTAGTTATGTTGAAATATTTCTCACATAGTAAGAACCAAAGGTGTCAGTTTTTTGCCTTTAAACATTAAAAATAGTTTATTTAATAGAAAGACAAAGATAAAATTCTTTAAAAGATTTATGAGAGGAATGATGATTGATGGACATTCTTAATTAGTATGTAAGTCAACATCATATTATATGAAATGAAGAATCTTATATGGTTGATGAAAAAGGTATACAACGTCCATATTGTAATCGTTTTGTAGTTCTCAAAATGTATGATTTGGATTGATTGTGTTTATTGTTGAGGGGGATTAGATGAAATATAAACGATATGTAGTGGACAAAGCTTTGAGTTTTGATGATTCGGCTACGAGAAAAATGGATCTTAAAAATAGAGGTTACGGAATTACGAGATCAAATGATTGTCCTAAGAGCACCGGAATAGTCTAACTCAATACAACCAAAACTTTTTTAAATCAATCTTTATATAAATGAATGTGTGACTTATTTACTAAACAAAAAAAAATAAAACATAAATCAAATATTAAAAAAAAATGATATATATTTTTTTAAAAGTTATTAATAATAGCAACAACTTTTTTTAGAAATAATAGCAACAATGACCTCATAGTTAATAACTGCTAATATTATAATAAAATAAAAAGTTGTTGCTATTACTAGTAACTTTTAAAACATGTTACTATTATAAATAAAAAAGTACACACTTGCTGTTACATTTTGTGATTAGCACTTTAACTATCCTACAAATCTACAATACATTTATAAAGCTCTATTCAATAAATTCCCAATAAATAACAATCAATTAACAAACAACACCATACCTGGGGGTATAAAAAATCAAATTTCTAGGTAATTGACATTTAACTAGAGTCTAGAGTTAAGGTTTTGATTTACTGTACCTAAAGCAAAAAAGTGAAAGTTCGAGACCGATAGGCAAGAGAGAAATTAATAGTGGAACAAAGAGTGATTGCATCATTTGGAAAAAGCGAGAGCCATAGCGAGAATGGGGGGAAGAATGTCGTATGGTTTTCTTCACTTAATTCAATGGATATAGCAATAAGTTTTTGTTTTTTTAACGTTTATAAAAATCTGATTAATTTAAGACCCTAAAAATGTGAAAAACCGAAACCAAAAACCTTAAAAGTTTAAAAAATTAAAAACACTAAATAGGAAGTTATTTACTGAAATAAAGTTAAAAAGAAGTTACCTGATAGTAACAAAGACTGAAAATGCAAGAAAAACGAGAAAAAGAGGTGGCTTGATGAGCTTCAACGGCCGTCAATGATGGACCGGCGATGGGTAGTTCTTCGTTTTTTAGAGAGAAAGAAGAAGGATGAAAATGAAAGCGTAGGGGAGAAGGAAACCCAAGACCCGCGTATTTAAAGTCGCGGGTCGGGTCGGTTTGACAGGGGGATCCGCGTGAAAGATGAAGGTAATGTGCCACCCGGTTAAAAAAAATTGGTTCAACATTTTGGGCTAAACACACACAGTTAAAATTGGACCAAAAAAAATAAAAACAAATAGAACAAATAAGTCCAATTAAAATCTTTTTGAATTTTGCACATATTTCTTTGAATAACAAAATAATTAAGGAAAATGTTTTTGGAGATTTTCTTTATAGAATTTATTGAGACAAAATAAAAATAAAAATAATAAAATAAAAAATAAAAAATAAAAAGTAAATAAATAAATAAATATTTTTGGCTTTTTGATATATTTGAGACACATAAAATCTTTTTGTGATTTTCTGACATATTAAATTAAACCTAAAATTCAAAAATTAAGCAACCTAAAACTTAAAATTATAGAGACATTGAAAACAACACAATATATAAACTAACATCCTACTTATACCCCCCCCTCAAATACACACCTATCCTTTTTCTTTTTTTTTTTCAGATAAAGTTCTTGAACCTTTTAAGACTTGTAAGTTACAAACAAACCTGGATAAATTTGCGTCGTACCCAGTGATGAACAATTCATATAGCAATTTGCCAGGGTCATTAATTATTAAAGATGTACATAGATAAGGAAATATTGAATTTTAATTTTGCGACACACCCCTTAAATTTAAATAACAGATATTTCCTAAAATAAAGGAAATTCAAACATGGATGTTTGAAATAGAATTATTTTAGACAATGTTTGATATTTAACTAGAAGGTGGATTTGACATGTCTATATGTGATACTAAAAACTGAAAACGAGGTTCGTCTAAAGCTTTAGTAAAAATATCAGCAAGTTGATATTCCGTACCTACAAAATATAACTCAATTGTTCCCTTTTCTACATGATCTTTAATAAAATGAAACCTGATATCTATAAGTTTCGTTCGTGAGTGCTGCACGGGATTACAAGAGATAGCAATCGCACTTCGAGAATCGCAGTAGATTGGGATGTTGGTGAGCGAGAATCCATAATCACGTAATTGTGTTCTCATCCACAGCACTTGAGATCAACAACTTGCAGCTGCTACGTACTCAGCTTCAGCTGTGGATGTTGAAACACAATTCTGCTCTTTGGAGGACCAACTTACAGGTCTGTCTCCCAAGAACTGTATTCCTCCTGATGTGCTTTTCCTGTCAACTCTACAACTTGCAAAATCAGCATCTGAAAAAGCAGTAAGATCAAAATCGGTTCCCTTTGGATACCAGAGACCAAGATCGGGTGTACCCTTAAGATAATGAAAAATGCATTTTACCGCAGTTAGGTCTGATTCTTTTGGGTCGGCCTGAAAACGAGCACAAAGACATGTTGAAAACATTATATCAGGTCTACTAGCAGTCAGATACAGTAAGGATCCTATCATCCCTCTGTAAGTTGTATTATCGACACTTTTCCTGTAAGGATCGGTGTCTAACTTACAGTTGGAAGCCATGGGAGTTGTGATACTCGTGCAAGAGTCTAACTTCACTTCGTGAGAATGTAAAAAGTATATTTCGTCTGGTTCACAAAATCCCATTTTCAAGTTGTTTGACTTGTAATCCGAGGAAAAGGTTCATTTCCCCCATCATACTCATCTCGAAGCCGGACTCCATTAGAGATGAAAAATCCTTACAGAAATTACTGTTAGTAAATCCAAATATAATGTCGTCGACATATATTTGGACTACATTATGCGCGGGCCTTCCCTTTTTGTGAACAATGTTTTGTCCACCGCACCTTTGCTGAAACCAGCAGAGATAAGAAAGTTAGAGTGACTGTCATACCATGCGCGAGGTGCTTGTTTCAAACCACAGAGGGCTTTGTCTAGCACATAAACATGGTCAGGTTTATGTGCATCAACAGATCCTTGTGGTTGTTCAACGTACACCTCTTCGTTAAGTTCACCGTAAAGAAAGGCGGTCTTGACGTCCATCTGGTACACTTTGAAGTCTTTGTGTGCCGCGTACGCTAAGAAGATTCTAATAGCTTCAATACGTGCAACTGGAGCGAAGATCTCGTCATAATCTATCCCTTCTTGTTGTCGGTAGCCTTTGTCGACAAGTCTCACTTTGTTTCTTACCATGATACCGTTTTCATCTCGTTTGTTCTTGAAGATCCACTTCGTTCCGATAAATGTTCGGTCTTTGGGCTTGGAAACTAATCGCCATACTCTGAGTTGATCAAATTGGTTGAGCTCTTCTTCCATTGCAACAATCCAGTCCGGATCTTTTAACGCTTCATTCACACGAGCAGGCTCTATCATACTAAGGAATGACGCAAAGAGACATTCATTAGCAGACGCCCTTCGGATTTTGACATCGGTCGAGACATCACCAATGATTTGATCAATTGGGTGACTCCGGGTCCATTTTGTCACGTGTGGAAAGGGGTGAACGAGATGGAACCTCAGTGTTGAGTGTGGAAATGGATGATGATTAATGGCCAATGGTTTCTAGTGAAGGTATCACTGGTTCCGGTTCGGGTTCAATGTGTTCAGGTAAAGGAAGGATGTTTGGCATTATGTGTGAGGGTATTTCTGGAGTAGATTCAGCTACAGATGTATTAGTGGATGAAGTTGATGGATGTGGGTATGAAGTGGATGAAGAGGGATCATATGGAATTTGTTTCGTAGTTGAATTGTTGGATGTGTTACCTATAGAAGAAGAAACATTAGAAACATTAGTACTAGGACCAAAGAATCCTACATAAAAAGGATCAAATAAATTAACTAATTTAGAAGGAGAAAAAGAAGTAGATTGAGAAGAAGAGTCTCCAGGCTTTGGTGTAATGCGTGGTCCTGATTGATCAACTTCGGGTGCCAGTTCAGCCAATTCATCAAATGTGACATGCACACTTTCATTGACTGTCCTGGTGCGAGTGTTGAATGCACGATATCCCTTCAAGTTGGATGAGTATCCAATGTAGATCGCTTCATCCGCTTTCTTATTGAATTTCCCAAGGTTGTCTTTGTCATTAAGCATGTAGCACCTGCAACCAAATACACATAAGTACCTGATAAAAGGTACTTTATTCAAAAAGAGTTGGTATGGAGTTTTGTTGAAAAGCTTATGGATTATGGAGCGATTTTGCGTGTAGCAAGCTGTGGACACAGCTTCGACCCACAAGAACGGAGGTAGCTTTGAATAAGTCAGCATTGTACGTGCAGCTTCCACAAGGGTACGGTTACGCCTTTCTACGACTCCATTTTGTTGAGGTGTTCTAGCAGCAGAATATTGATGTTGAATACCTTTGGATCGAAGGAAGTCCTCTACTACCGAATTCTTAATTCTGTGCCGTTGTCAGATCGGATTGATTGAACGGACAACTACTGTTGGGTTTTGACTATTTTAATAAAATCGATGATTTCTTGAGTTGTCTCATCCTTGGCTCACAAGAATTTAACCCAGGTATATCGTGAGTAATCGTCAACGATAACCAACATATATCGCTTTCTATTTATGCTTTGGGTTCGCATTGGTCCGCATAAGTTCATATGTAGTAACCCCAACACTCTCTTGATGGTTCGGGTTTTAGTTTGTATGATGATCTTTTCATATTTTCCTTCTAACATGCTCCACACAGATGGTCTTTTTCATATCTTAGTTCTGGGAGTCCTTTCACCAGTTGTTAGCAGCCAGCTTGTTGATGTTCTCAAAATTTAAGTGGGATAGCCTACGATGCCACAACCAAGAGTCTTTTGATGAGGCATCTTACAAAAGGCATATGCTATCCTTAACCATAAGCTTGGCTACATATACGGTGTAAAGGTTAGAGTTACGGGAACTCGAAAAAATTTCTTTACCATCCATACTCTTAACACTACAGTTCTTAGCCCTAAATGTAACTTCTAATCCTTTATCGCAGAACTGACCTATGCTAAACAGATTATGTGATAATCTCTCAACATAGTCAACATCCTTGATGACTAGATTATTTAAGACTAAATCTCCGTATCCTTTTATGTGAGCATGATGATTGTTCCCGAATTTGACTGTCCCACAGTATTGTTCTACTATATTGGACAACAATTCTCTTCTCCCAGTCATGTGCTTGGAGCAACACGAATCCATGTACCAGATGGATTTTGCCTGAAAACAAATTAATACATACAATGAAAATCTATAACATTCAAACAAATCATCTTAAATTAACATTCAAACCGTGTTCTGAACCGAGATGTTCAGAATACATGATGATATTAGACCAGGTTCTGAGCTGTGTGCACAGAAGCCAAACGTGTCTGTTTAAGCACAACCGACAAGCAGAAGAATGGGTCCTAGCCTATGATAACTAGAAGCCAATTCAATGAAGTTCGGGTCTTGATCTGATGTAACCAAGAACCATCTGCATTAAGATCACACAACTTTGGGTACCCATCTTAATATGGGTCCTTTTGGGTTATGAGTTCCAGGTAAATATGGCACGTTCGCAGTTTTAGGAACCATTTTGCATTTATGTGTGGACCAGATGCAGAGCCTTTTGGAATCCATTGATAATTGGATTTAACAGGCTTTGGAACCTTAGGTGATGAAAGTACCTTCGTTTTTGACTTTTTGAGACTTGTTTGACTTTTGCTTTGGTTTTGGGCCTAGGCAAAGTACACGTCTCATTTTTTGTGATGCCCGATGATGCAACATTTTTTATTTTCTTTTTACGAATTCTCTTAGCAGGATAAGGCACAAAAGCATTCATTTCAGGTACTTGACGCCTAAAACGAGTTGGATATAATTTAACCAAGTCACTAAATGAATACTTCAAACAAGAAATAGCATTCATTACATCATTATAATCATTGTTTTCATAGATTACTTGCAACCTATCTCTAGAAACAAAATCATTTGGCAAAACAGCCTTCTTCACGAAAAAACTTGTAAAATCTTGGATAGACGTTTTTGGCACTCTTCTCACATGATCTGTAGGAACAAAACAACGAGAGCCAGTACACACGGAAGACTTAGATTTTGAAGATTTTTCTTTTTCTTGGTGAGTGGGTTTCATAGAAGACTTGGATTGAATCTGTGTCTCCTTTGAAACCTTAGTTTTGAAAGGTTTGAGCACTTACCTTTAAAACTGATAGAAGAATTTTCAACTTTAGTTTTACCTTTGTCTAAAGACACAAGTGAGATGTTGGTGGGACGAGAAACTTTTGGCTCTTTTAAATGATCATTTAAGCTTTGAGAAACCATGTCAAATTTTTCTTTGTAGACAGTTAATTCTACAGTTTGTTGAAAACATTGATTTACCAATTTTTCCTCACTCTTAAGAAGAGCTTCCTGATAATCAAGAGCTTTCTTTCGAGTTGACTTTAATTCCTTTTCTAAAACTTTAATTTTGTGTTGAAGACCTTTTGTAGGAACGTAAAGATGAGGGATTGGTTTAAATGATTCTGCTTTCAATTCAGCTTCTGAATAACTAGACAAGAAATCTTCCTCTAGAGTGGGTATTCTATAAGGATAAATCTCGTTTAGCTCTTCATATTTAAAAGATATTTCTTTTTCTTTATTTTCATTACGTTTCTCATCCTCTTGGGTTAAGACTTCTTTTGATGATTCGAAAAAGAAGGATTTAAGCCCAGCACCCATGTAATTCATGTCATAAAAGAGAGGTAAGACTTGTTGACAAGTACTTAGGATTTTTTTAAACCAATTCCTTGTTTGGAATGATAAAACCTAGTCTCTTTGGGCTGGTTTAAGTGAATAGTTTGTTCATTTTGACACCGTTTTAAAATTTCATCATCAAGGGTCTTGATTCGAGAGTACAAACCTATTCTTTCTTCTTTTATCATGTTATATTATTCTAAGCTATCTATGTTTTCCATACCTACCGTCTCTAATTGTTTTGATAGAACATATATTTCTGATTTTAATGAGTGCTTTTCATTTGATAGCTTATCGATACAAGATTCCAGATACGTATTCCTATCCTGAACATCTACTTTTTCAACTAGCATCTGTTTTATCACGTTATGATTAGTTAACCACTTCTTTTGATATAACTCAGATGACACTTTTAATGTTTGGGCTAGATGTTCAGCCTTGACACACATTTTCGTTTCAGCATTTAATCTAGCTTCTAGATCAAGTATATGTGTGTGCAAGTTACATTAATTCACTATGAACATATCAATTATTTACATGCTTTGGAATGTAAAAGGAATGTACCTCACGTGCCTCAGAATGTGATGAAGAACATTCTGGATCCTCGGATCTGGCCATCAGACATGCTGGTGGATTTTGCGGTGTCTCCCCCTTAGCGGCATTGCCTGAATCAGAATCCGACGTTGTAGCGTAGTCAGCCAATCCACTACGATCCTCCATGTAGCAATTCTTACTCTTTTCATCCTCTTCATCAGTATCTGCATCATCCCAATAGTCTTCCTGAGCAACCAGAGCCATAACATCAGATCTCTTTTTAGCGGCCTCCAGTTTCCGCTCGAAATATCCAACGTCCCTTTCATACTTGTTATTGCATTCCCGAGCAAAGGGGCCCGGTTTGCCGCTCGTGTAGCACAGACGTTCGTCATTCCCTGTAGGCTCTTAAGCTCTTGGCCTTTCATCTCTCCTCTCAACCGGCCTCTTGTCGGCACGACGTGGTTCTCGGCTGTCATCCCTCTAGTTGTCTCGACTATCATATTCCCTTTAATCGTCACGTCTCTCATCCCGTCTATCCTCTCGATGATCATCCCTACGGTTATAATCGTGTCTATCATCTCTGCAATCATCTCTCTTATCGTCTCGCCTTTCATAACGGCGGTCATCCCGATACTCCCGTCTGTCATCATATCGCCGGTCATGTCTTTCATCTCTTCTTTAGTCATCCCTCCTGTCATCTCGACGAGTCATCTCTCCTGTCATCACGTCTTTCATCCCTCCTATCATCTGAATACCTCCGCGGGCCGGTGTCGTAGCGGAGCTGATTGTTAGTCTTATTGGAGAAATGTTTCTGTTGAAGACGATTAGTCCATAAGGCTATTTGTTTTTGAATCGCCGCTTCTTCTTCATCTCTCAAGCGGAGGAGAAGCATATCGACATTGGGATGATGATGATCCTTGAGTATAGGATGCAGTAGAGAGGTTCTTGTTGGATATCAGGGCCATAGAATCAGTTGGTTTAATGCCCGTGTTGGCAGATAGTAACAGGGATGCTAACTGATTAGTCATTTGCTTCTGGTGGTCTACATCTCCCTGATACTTTTTCAGCTCCTTGAAAACCACATTGATAGACACATTTGGGATGTCCAACTCTCTTCTCGTTGCTCGGCATGCAACTTGCCATTCATGGTCTAAGGCAGCAAAGAACTGGATGTTGATGTCATCCTTGTCTTTCTTAATGTGCAGTTTGTTGAGTTCGTTTAGAATAGCACAAAATCTGGTCAAAGTGGCATGTAGTGACTCCCTCGTCTTTGGCTCTGAACTCGGTGAACTTAGCCTTTGCCTCCTCAATCTTTGCTCTGTCGTCTAAGTCGACCCCCAACATCTGAACCTCCAATTCATCCCACATTTCCTTAGCAGACATCTTGTTGTCTACAACGACAAGGATATCAGTGGGCAGGGCTTAATAGATTAGATATTCTGCCCTTTTATCTGCATGTTGCCTGTCTACCTCTACCTCATTTGCAGGTTCAAGTTCAACTTTAGATGCGAGAACAGGTGGGTCGGCTTCGGGTCATGCAGCAATTTCCCGATAATAGATGACTGGGCCTTCAGAAATGGATTGGAGCATAAGATTGCCATTGGGTTGCATACCGACAAATTTAAGACATCTGGACTTCCACTGCCCGTATTTATCCAGATACAGAACAGGTGGTCTGTTCTCGGATCCTAGGACAAGGGCCTCTCGAGACATGATTTATAGTGCTGATTAGAAAGAATGGGATCTTGAAGGTGGAAACTGGATTCGGATTAGCAGAACTTCGGATGAACAGTAGCTCGGATGGTACGAAGTTTGGATGAACAGTTGACTTCGGATGGGACGAAGTTCGGATGATCAGGCACTTCGGATTGGGCGGAATTCGGATGAACAGGAACTTCGGATGGGAGGGACTTCGGATGAACAGGAACTTCGAATGGGACGGACTTCGGATGAACAGGAACTTCAGATGGGACAGACTTCGGATGAACAATGAATTTAGGGATGGACCGAATTCTGTTTGAACAAGTTCTGATGGACCGAATTTCGAATGAACAGTGGGTAGTTCGAATGAACACTTAGAAAAATTTTCAACTAAAAATACCAAATTCGGATTGGGTCCGAAGTTCGGGTGGTCCGAGATGAAATTAAAAATGAAAGCACAAGTAAATTTAAGTGTTTTAAAATAACTTTATCAGAACTTCGGTTGGTCCGAAGTGAGGTCCGAATTTGAAAGAACTATGGGCCAAACTACACCGAAATTTGGTTCGAAGTGGACCGAAGTGAGGTCCGAAGTGGTCCTAACTAGGGTCCGAAATGCAACAGATATGGTTTTTTCAGAATTTTCCAAAATTAAAACTAGCTGTTTTTTGCCTAAAAATTATTTCTAAATTTAAGGCTAATAACCTAATCCTAATTACGACCACAATTTAAATGCTTTTAATAAACATATAAGGCTAATAACCTAATCCTAATTACGACCACACTCCCTGTGGATTCGACCCTTACTTCTCTAGATAAATAGTGGATTTAAGGTTTCAGTCTGCGGGTCACAAGGACGGCCCGTCAGCAGTTTTAGCGCCGTTGCCGGGGAGTGTAACGGTAGTTAAGGTTTAAAGTTAGTCTATTGCCTTAGTTTTAAGTAATTAAGTTTAAGTTCCTTTCTTTGGTTATTTTTAGCCTTTATTTTATTATTAAAGAAAAATCAAATAAAAAATTTAAAAATTCAAAAAGGTAATTGACTTTACCACAAAAAATATTAGTTTAATTAAAGTATTCTGTTTTAGCATTTTATTTAGTGTATGCACACACGTCGATCGGCTAAAGGATTGCCGCTACAATTCGAACCTGAGATCAAAAAAGTAGCGAGATCGAACTGAAAGACTGTCAGGATTCAAAATCAACAACTAATCACGGAGAATTTAAACGCACAAGAGGAAGAAATTCCTGATTTAGAAATTCCTAATTCAGAGATTCCTAATTTAGAAAGCCCTCCGATTTCTCCATGAAATCGTGATCAAGAAGAACCCGAGCGCATAACTGCTAGAATGGTGGATCAACCGAGGCGTACGGTTGAGTCGCATTACCGCCCAGATGATGTGCCCGACTAGTCTCCAATCCGTTATCCCGAAAACGAGGACGAACCCGAAGTTCGTCATCAATTATTCCAAATTCTTCCGATCTTTCGAGGGATGCCAAGTGAGGAACCCTACGAACATTTAGCTGAGTTCACAACTATTTGTAAAGCAAACCATGTTCGAGGTATAACCACAGACGGTTTAAAACTTCGATTATTTTTTTCTCGTTAAAAGAGAAAGCGAAGAGCTTCGTATCCTTACCATCAATATCATTACAACATGGGATCAAATGAAACGAGAATTCCTTAATGAATATTACCCCATTAGTTAAACCACCGAGAAAAGAAAGGAAATTACAAGATTTAAACAAAAACCTGGCGAACAATTCTATGGAGCGTTCGATCGTATGAACGAATTACTAAAAGCTTGTCCACACCACGAGGTACCCAAATGGATGCTTATCAAAACATTCTTTGATAGTGTGAGTCAAGAAAGTCGTAATATGACTATAGCTGCCACAGGAGGCACATTTTTAGGTAAAGAAGACGATGAAGCTTGGGAGTTGCTTAGTCAACTAGGTAAAGGTCTTAAAGTCCAAGCTGGTTTTGAAAATAGCATAGGAGTTCAAGTTATGGGCATAGATAATGCCTGGAAACGTGAGGTTAAAATTGAGATTTAAGAATTAGGAAAGAAAATGCATCAATTGATGAAGGGTCTGTCAAACCCTAGCGTATCAATTAATTGCGTTACATGCGGAGATCCATCGCATCATTCCGACACATGTCCTCAAGTGCAATGCACTGAGGAATTCGCTAATGAAGTTTACGGATTTAGAGCTCATCGAGAGAGGGATAATCCATTTTCAGAAACGTACAATCCGGGGTGGAGAAACCATCCCAACTTTCGATGAAAAAATGATCAGCCTACCGATCATCAATCCAAACCAAGATATGAACCACCAAAGAGAGAATATGAATATGGTTCAACTTCAGCAGCTAAGGATGAGCGATACTATAAGTTAAATCATCGTGATCAACCACAATTCCAAGTGGAAACAAATATGCCTTCTGCGCACTTTGTAGAGTTTACTGAATTTATGAAACAGCAATCGGCTATCAGCACTAAGACCATGGAGATGTTAACTCGCCAGATGGGTCAGATAGCTGAGTCGCTCACTAGGCGTGAGGAGGGGAAGCTTCCTAGCAATACTGTTCCCAATCCTTCACACGCTCATCATCATAACAAAGATAAGAAACATGATATTAACGAAGTTAATGGAGTAGCTATGATAACCGCATTAAGGAGTGGAAGAGATGTAGACAATAAAATTGAGATGCCTAAAGAGAATGAGAAGACCTCCCTTTCCGGGGCAGTCCTCAGAGTCTAGGTCCCACAAATAGCAATACGATATCAACCATACTAAGATAGGGTAATTAAATTGCGGAATAATAAAATTACATGTACATACAAGGTTAGGATTAAGTTTACATATTTCAAAATAAAGTTATAAAAGGGTAACATCTAATCTAGTCATAACATCATACATCACGTCAAGTCTACCCAGAACCACCACATTTGCTGTCTTCCAATCAGTACCAGAGAGTTTGTTGAGTAGTGGTCTAAGAAAGCTTCAAAACTTGGATCTTGAATGACCTAAGTACAAGGTCCTGCAGGTGATTTTCCTTTGGCTTTTCCTGTAAAATATTAAAGCAACATCTGTAAGCAACGCTTAGTGAGTTTATAGATTTTCAATATCAACATGCGTGTCAAGCGGAGTCATTACTCTTAGCGTGATATGTCTTGGCTGCCGCTACAGCCCTCATGATTGAGATATAGAATCATAGAATCGGATGATGTTCAAGCCACACTCACGCTTAAATCGTGGGGATCAGCCACATACTGGGCTAGCTACCAGTAAGTCAATATGGCGGAACATCGGAGGTCATTACCAAGTTCATAAGAACTGGTGAAATAGCCGGGTCTAGAACAATAGACCATAAGGGCTAGTCAAGCTGAATCAATCTATCAAATGTCTGATCAATGATGTAAGCATATGTCTTAGAAGTCATGATAGCAATGAATCATAAAGCAAAGTCTGAAGCAATATTAAATGCAATATTAAAAGATAATCAAATAGCTATCATGATCCACTGGGCAACACCCATCCATGGTGTGCACAGGTCTCATTCCAGCTGATAAAGTGAATATCAATAAATCTATCAGCAACAATATATCTCAACCGGATCTATGCATGTTCAATCTGAATATCTATAACTCACAGGTCTGGGTCTTGGTCAAACAGATATATGAATCTGCCACCTGAGTTATCTCTGTATTTTGTCTTTGTCAATCTGTAATCTGTAAATCAATTCTCTGACCCGCTTTAAATCTTTTAAAATCTTTGTCTTTAAGTTCAGAATTTCACTGAACCTGTCCAGAATTATATCATATAAATCTTATGTCAATATCATCATCATTATCATGGAATTTTCATCATCTTTTGGTCATTAAATCTGATATTTTATCTGGGTCTGATATCTGATAACTTGTCTTATCAAGGCTGTCTTCTTTATAATCTTAAATTTCATCTGATTCTGATAACTTATCTATTCTCAAATCATTCTAATACATAATATTGGGTTTCGGATCATAAATTTCGGATCAGCCCGGATTGGGATCCGGATTCGGATACATCCGAAATGGGCCATCCGGATTCGGATCAAAGTGATCCGAATTGATCCATCCGAATTAAGACATTGAGGTCCGAAATTGGTGCCATCCGAATCTAGCCTGATCCGAAGTAGTACCCGAATTGGGACATGTCCGAATTAGCATATATCCGAATTGGGACCCAAAGCAAGATTCGAAGTGTTGATCCGAATTCAAGATAAGATCCGAATTGAGCACCTCATCCGAATTCGGGTATATCCGAATTCGGATCCTGTACTTGGTATTTTCCCAGAATTTGTTCTTGATGTTCTTCATTATGTTCATACGGATTTTCTCATAAAATTCACAAAACTTATTTTAATCAACATGCAACTTAATATTATGTTATATTACTATTATTAGGTTGATTTTATACTAATTTCCCCATCCATATCATCATAATTAACTCAAGATCATCCAAAATATACAAATTTTGTCAAGAACACTTATTATATAAAAATTTCATAATTCTTGCTTATTTGGACAATCTGATCACGGATTTTTGTTTCTATAATTTTTATATATTTCAATTCATCATACTTAACAAGAATCCTATACATGCAACAACAAATCTTATCATTTTAAACCTTGGTTTCGGTTTCTCACAAAACCGAACCAAACACTATAAGAATTGAAATAAAAAGTGAATTTTACCTCAAATTCTTTGTAGTTTGTTGTTGATTGTTGCTATTTGTAACTCCCTTGACTTTAATTTCTCCAACTGATTGCAAATTTGTGATAATTCTTGATGTTTTGTGTATTTGACCGAGAGTTTAGAGAGAAGTTAGAGAGAGAGTGTGTCAATTCTCTTAATTGTTAATAATGACCATTAAAATGGTTTATATATGTATGATAGTTATATTTGTAATTTAACCCACTAAACTTTTGTATTTTACATCTCTTTTGTTTTACTCATTTTAATTATATCATAAATATAATTTAAAATCATATTTACTTAATTAATATTTGCATCATAATAATATAACAAAATTACATTATTATATCAAAATCAAGCGTTACATGATTGATAAAAAGTTAGGTTGTTACAGAATGGGCTCCACCACGCACAAACTTCGTCCCCGAAGTTAGCTATGTTCGAACAGACTGGGATATGTAGCTTTCATAACATCTCTCGATTCCCAAGACTGATGTGAACCTTTGTGGTGTTTCCACTGGACGAGCACCATCTGTATTTCTTTATTTCTAAGCTTCTTAGTCTTCGAGTCCAGAATACGTTCTGGTTCTTCAACCACTCGAAGCTTTTCATCAATTTGCAAGTTAACATGTGGTATCTGCACTTCTCTTTCGTCAGCTAAGCTCTTTCTCAGATGACTAACATGGAATACAGGATGTATTCTAGCTAAGTCCGCTGGTAGATCAAGACGATAAGACTGATTTCCAATCTTTTCCACAATCTTGAACGAACCAATAAATCTCGGAGCTAACTTGTTTCTTTTAATGAACCGTACCACATTCTTCATTGGAGATACTTTCAGCATCACCCAATCGTTAACTGCAAAACTGATTGATCTGTGCCGGTTGTCATAATATGACTTCTGCCTGCTTTGAGCTTCAAGAATATTCCTTCTGACAAGTTGAATCTTCTCATGAGTCAACTGTAGAAGGGCAGGTCCTGCTATTGGCGATTCACCTGTTTCACGCCAACAGGTAGGAGTTCTGCATTTTCTTCCGTACAAAGCTTCAAAAGGAGCCATCTTGATTGTAGAATGATAACTGTTGTTGTAAGAGAATTCGACCAACGGTAAGTGGTCATCCCAGTTACCACCTAAATCAAGAATGCAGGCACGAAGCATATCTTCGAGAGTTAGAATAGTACGTTCACTCTGGCCATCTGCATTTGGATGATAAGCAGTACTCATAGAAATCCGAGTACCCATCCCTTCTTGTAGTGCTTGCCAGAATCTGGATGTGAAACGACTATCACGATCAGATACAATAGACTTTGGCACCCCGTGACGAGAAATAATTTCTGTGATGTACAACTGTGCCAATCTATCCAGAGAATAAGTTTCTTTCATTGGAATGAAATGTGCTGATTTCGTTAAACGATCAACGACTACCCAGATAGAGTCGTGTTGTCTTTTGGTCTTTGGCAGCTTCGTAATGAAGTCCATTGTTATATGCTCCCACTTCCATTCAGGAACTGGCAATGGTTGCATATCCCCGAAGGGTTTCTGGTGTTCTGCCTTAACCATCTGACATACTTTGCAGCTTTCAACACATTTTCCGATGTCTTTCTTCATTCCTGGCCATCAGTAATCAACTTTCAGATCAAAGTACATCTTTGAGCTGCCAGGATGAATAGATAACTTGGACTGATGAGCTTCGGACAGAAGAGTGCTACGAATAGAACCATATTTAGGAATCCAGATTCGGTTTCCTTTGAAACAGTGAAGTCCCAAATGGTTCAGAGTTAGAAATTGTAGTTGCCCTTTTAGATTTTCAGAATCTATGTTCTCTTCTTTCAGCGCTTCAGTTTGAGCAACTCGAATATCTTTAATAAGATCAGAAGAGAATATAACTGGAGTTAGGGCATAACAACACTTTTCTGGATATACTTTTCTACTCAACGCATCCGCGACAACATTTGCTTTGCCGGGATGATATAAGATCTCGCAATCATAATCCTTGATAAGCTCCAAGGATCGACGCTGTTTCATGTTCAGATCTTTTTGAGTGAAAAGGTATTTGAGACTCTTATGATCGGCGTAGAGCTGACACCGAGTCCCATATAGATAATGACGCCAGATCTTCAGTGCAAAGGTAACAGCAGCCAACTCAAGATCATGAGTTGGTGCACTTTTCTCATAGTCTTTTAATTGCCTTGAAGCATAGGCAATTACTTTTCCCCTTTGCATAAGAACACATCCTAAGCCAGTACCAGATGCATCGCTGTAAACAACGAAATCGTCATTGCCTTCTGGCAAGGCTAGGATTGGCGCTTGAATAAGTTTCTGTTTCAGAATGTCAAATGCCTCTTGCTGTTTATCGGTCCAAACGAAAGGAGTATTCTTTCGTGTTAGCATTGTAAGCGGCACAGCAATTTTTGAGAAGTCCTTTATGAATCGCCGATAATAACCGGCCAATCCAAGGAAACTTCGGATCTCAGAGGCATTACGAGGTGTTTGCCATTTCTGAACGGGCTCGACTTTCGAAGGATCAACGGAAATCCCTTCGCCAGAAACAACATGGCCAAGGAACTGGATCTATAAAAAATCAAAGTAGGAATTCAAGTTCTGATGTAAATCAAAGAATACTTAGGAAATAGCTCAAGACATATATAATAGAAATTATACCTGTCTGAGCCAAAATTCGCACTTAGAGAATTTTGCGTAGAGTCTTTCTTTTCTTAATAACTCTAGCAATTGCCGCAGATGGATAGAATGATCAGCCTCCGTTTTGGAGTAAATCAGAATATCGTCTATGAACACGATAACGGATTTATCCAACATTGGTCTGCACACGCGATTCATGAGATCCATGAATGCCGCTGGTGCATTCGTTAAGCCGAACGGCATCACGAGAAATTCGTAATGACCGTATCTTGTACGAAAGGCTGTCTTCGGTATATCCTCATTTCTTACTTTCAGTTGGTGATACCCAGAACGGAGATCTATCTTTGAGAAATAACTAGCTCCTTGCAGTTGATCAAACAGATCATCAATCCTGGGCAAAGGATATTTATTCTTTATGGTGACTTTGTTCAACTCGCGGTAGTCGATGCACATACGGAAGGTTCCTTCTTTCTTTTTAACAAATAGAACTGGTGCACCCCACGGAGAAGAACTCGGTCGGATAAACCCCTTCTCTAACAGCTCTTGCAGTTGCTTAGACATTTCTTGCATTTCTGCAGGTGCAAGTCTGTATGGAGCTTTTGCGATAGGAGCCGCACCAGGAACCAAGTCAATACTAAACTCGACTTGACGTTCCGGTGGCACTCCGGAAATATCGTCAGGGAATACGTCTGGGAACTCACAGACGATTGAGATATCAGATAAAGATTTCTTTTGGGCTTCAGAGTTAGATTCAGATGAGACATAACATACATAAGATTCGTGACCCTTAGATAGGTACTTATGCGCTTTTTCAATAGAAATGAAGCAGTGATCACCTTTACGCTTCTCGCCCTTGATCTCAAGTACTCGGCCGTCTGAAGACTTGATTCTGATGACTCGCCGGTTGCAGATAATTGTAGCCTCGTTGTTCATTAACCAGTCCATGCCGATGATGACGTCATATTCTTTTAATGGAATCGGGATGAGATCGAGGTTGAATACGATGTTATTTACGAGCAGAGTGCAGTTTCGGTAGACAGAATCAGCCATAACGAAATTGTTACTGGCTGTCTCAATATCAAGTATTATGGGAAGCTTTGATGGAGCTTTATGTAGCCTTTGTGCAAAAGATGTGGATATAAAAGAACGACTGGCGCCGGAATCGAATAATACTCTAGCAGGAATGGAGTTAAGTAAGAACATACCGGTAACCACATCAGGTGTTTCTTTTGCTTCTTCTGCTGTTATCTGAAAGGCTCGAGTTCCTGCAGTCGGCGTTGCAGCAGAACTTTTCCCTGTAGAACCTCCTGCTGATGATTGTGACTGATAACGTGATCCGCTTCGACACTGGTACATGAAGTGTCCTCTCTTACCACACTTCGCACATCCTCGTCCCTGCTGTGGACATTCCTCACTGCTGTGACCGATCATATTGCACGCAAAGCAAGTAACGTCTTCTGGATTGCACAACCCCATGTGTGACTTTCTGCATCGCTTGCAGAATCGTGGCTCGTTCGTGAGGGAGTAAACTTGTGCTTTCGGCTGTGAACTATACTGCTGAGATTGCTGGGACTGAGACTTATTGGGCTTAAAGAATCTGCCAAATCGCTGTTTCTTTGGAGGAGACGGATTCATCGGGTTAGTAGACGGAGCATAAAGCTGATCGCCGCATTCTAAATATCCTCGCTCGATCTGTCTTGCTGCTTCTACCAATTCCAGATAACTCTTATATTTGATCGCGCTCATCGGATGTCTGTATCTAGGATTGAGTCCTACACGAAATCTATTCATCTTTCTTTCCTCGGTAGCTACTTGGTATGAGGAGTAACCGCATAATCGCGAAAACTCGTGCTCGTATTCGTCGACTGTCTTCGTTCCCTGAGTCAGCTGCATCAGTTGTACTTCCATTTTATCTTTTTGGTCGATTGGACAGTACTTTGCATTGAACATATCAAGAAACTGCTCCCATTCTAGAGTCTGAATTATTTCTTCGCCATATATGCTTCTCTGGGTTTTCCACCAGGCACGTGCAGCACCGACAAATAATGCGGATGCATAACCTACTTTCTTGGAGTCTAAGCAGTCAGAGATTCTAAAGATCTCTTCGGTATGACTAATCCAATCCATCGCCTGAATTGGATTCACTGTTCCTTCAAAATTCAATGCACCGCTAGCTTTAAAATCCTTAAATTTACAGCCTTTTGGCTGAGCAATTTGAGTTTCGGGATTTGAATTATCAGAATCAGATTCATTGGTCTGGACTTGCTTTTCTTTTCTTTTATTCTTTTTATCTTCACGTCTTTTAGCTTCGGCCTCATCTCTGGCCTGAAACTGTTCTTGCATTATTTTGTTCTGTTGTTCTGAGTGTTGGGCTAGAAGTTGTTGCATCATTTCAAACATCTGTTGTGGGTTCATGTTGCTGGGAATATCACCTGATCCTGATCCTGACATCTTCTACTGAAAATTAAAATCAATTAACTATCAGTTTATAGACTTAGATCTATGTACCCTTTTTCCCATCCTAACAGTCTGTACATCCTATCTCAGTTCAAACCACCTAAATGATTGATACATATGTATTGCTTTAGTTTGAGACCAAGTATACTCACGTAATACTTGATTCACTCAAACTAGTGCTCTGATACCATCCTGAGAAGACCTCCCTTTCCGGGGCAGTCCTCAGAGTCTAGGTCCCACAAATAGCAATACGATATCAACCATACTAAGATAGGGTAATTAAATTGCGAAATAATAAAATTACATGTACATACAAGGTTAGGATTAAGTTTACATATTTCAAAATAAAGTTATAAAAGGGTAACATCTAATCTAGTCATAACATCATACATCACGTCAAGTCTACCCAGAACCACCACATTTGCTGTCTTCCAATCAGTACCAGAGAGTTTGTTGAGTAGTGGTCTAAGAAAGCTTCAAAACTTGGATCTTGAATGACCTAAGTACTAGGTCCTGCAGGTGATTTTCCTTTGGCTTTTCCTGTAAAATATTAAAGCAACATCTGTAAGCAACGCTTAGTGAGTTTATAGATTTTCAATATCAACATGCGTGTCAAGCGGAGTCATTAGTCTTAGCGTGATATGTCTTGGCTGCCGCTACAACCCTCATGATTGAGATATAGAATCATAGAATCGGATGATGTTCAAGCCACACTCACGCTTAAATCGTGGGGATCAGCCACATACTGGGCTAGCTACCAGTAAGTCAATATGGCGGAACATCGGAGGTCATTACCAAGTTCATAAGAACTGGTGAAATAGCCGGGTCTAGAACAATAGACCATAAGGGCTAGTCAAGCTGAATCAATCTATCAAATGTCTGATCAATGATGTAAGCATATGTCTTAGAAGTCATGATTGCAATGAATCATAAAGCAAAGTCTGAAGCAATATTAAATGCAATATGAAAAGATAATCAAATAGCTATCATGATCCACTGGGCAACACCCATCCATGGTGTGCACAGGTCTCTTTCCAGCTGATAAAGTGAATATCAATAAATCTATCAGCAACAATATATCTCAACCGGATCTATGCATGTTCAATCTGAATATCTATAACTCACAGGTCTGGGTCTTGGTCAAACAAATATATGAATCTGCCACCTGAGTTATCTCAGGATTTTGTCTTTGTCAATCTGTAATCTGTAAATCAATTCTCTGACCCGCTTTAAATCTTTTAAAATCTTTGTCTTTATGTTCAGAATTTCACTGAACCTGTCCAGAATTATATCATATAAATCTTATGTCAATATCATCATCATTATCATGGAATTTTCATCATCTTTTGGTCATTAAATCTGATATTTTATCTGGGTCTGATATCTGATAACTTGTCTTATCAAGGCTGTCTTCTTTATAATCTTAAATTTCATCTGATTCTGATAACTTATCTATTCTCAAATCATTCTAATACATAATATTGGGTTTCGGATCATAAATTTCGGATCAGCCCGGATTGGGATCCGGATTCGGATACATCCGAAATGGGCCATCCGGATTCGGATCAAAGTGATCCGAATTGATCCATCCGAATTAAGACATTGAGGTCCGAAATTGGTGCCATCCGAATCTAGCCTGATCCGAAGTAGTACCCGAATTGGCACATGTCCGAATTAGCATATATCCGAATTAGGACCCAAAGCAAGATTCGAAGTGTTGATCCGAATTCAAGATAAGATCCGAATTGAGCACCTCATCCGAATTCGGGTATATCCGAATTCGGATCCTGTACTTGGTATTTTCCCAGAATTTGTTCTTGATGTTCTTCATTATGTTCATACGGATTTTCTCATAAAATTTACAAAACTTATTTTAATCAACATGCAACTTAATATTATGTTATATTACTATTATTAGGTTGATTTTATACTAATTTCCCCATCCATATCATCATAATTAACTCAAGATCATCCAAAATATACAAATTTTGTCACGAACACTTATTATATAAAAATTTCATAATTCTTGCTTATTTGGACAATCTGATCACGGATTTTTCTTTTTTTGTTTCTATAATTTTTATATATTTCAATTCATCATACTTAACAAGAATCCTATACATGCAACAACAAATCTTATCATTTTAAACCTTGGTTTCGGTTTCTCACAAAACCGAACCAAACACTATAAGAATTGAAATAAAAAGTGAATTTTACCTCAAATTCTTTGTAGTTTGTTGTTGATTGTTGCTATTTGTAACTCCCTTGACTTTAATTTCTCCAACTGATTGCAAATTTGTGATAATTCTTGATGTTTTGTGTATTTGGCCGAGAGTTTAGAGAGAAGTTAGAGAGAGAGTGTGTCAATTCTCTTAATTGTTAATAATGACCATTAAAATGGTTTATATATGTATTATAGTTATATTTGTAATTTAACCCACTAAACTTTTGTATTTTACATCTCTTTTGTTTTACTCATTTTAATTATATCATAAATATAATTTAAAATCATATTTACTTAATTAATATTTGCATCATAATAATATAACAAAATTACATTATTATATCAAAATCAAGCGTTACATGATTGATAAAAAGTTAGGTTGTTACAGAGAACGAGGCAGAAGAAGATACTGACACTGAAGTCGTGTATGAGGAGAAAGAGGATCCAAAGAAGAAGGAGGTTCCTAAGAAAGTTGCTTTTCAAGAGCCAATTAAAGCAGATATTCCAACGCCCAAAGTTGGGGAGGCGGATAAGAGTCAGGACACTTCAATTCCTCCTCCTTATCCGGCTGCTTTAGAAAATCCAAAATCTTCTCCATACGGCAAAAAAGGCCCACAACCAGAGGATCTTTGGGACTTATTCAATCAAGTTAATATCAATATTCATTTGATAAAGGCCATTCAAAAGGTTCCATCTTATGCCAAATTTCTAAAAGATCTCTGTACTCAGAAAAGAAAGTATAAGGTCTCGCTCCCAAAGCAGATCAATCTAACTGAACAGTTGAGTGCAGTAGTTTCTAGTTCTCTACCTCCTAAGCTGAAAGATCCTGGATCACCATTGATTCTAGTGACAATAAGGAATGTGCAGATTAAGAAGGCACTGCTTGATCTTGGAGCTAGTGTTAATATTTAACCTGGAAACTTGTTTGATAAACATGATCTAGGTCAGTTACAGACAACTGATATTATCTTACAACTGGCAGATCGGTCAACCAAGTGTCCAATAGGTATTTTATCAGATGTCATAGTAAAAGTTGGAGATTTTTACTATCCAGTTGACTTCCTAGTATTGGACACTGAAAGTTTAATAGGAGATAATCAACCGGCTATTATCCTAGGCAGACCTTTCTTAGCCATGATTAATGCACAAATTAATTATAGGACAGGAGCAGTGGATATTGCCTTTGGTAATAGGAAACTAATACTGAATGTGTTTAATGCTTCAAGTGTCTCTGCTATTGATTCAGAATGTTATCTTAAAGACATGGTGGACGAACTTGCGCAGCAGCATAGTTCGTTAATCAACACCAAGGATGCTACTGAGTTATTCTTTGCTGAGAATGAGCTAGCTAAGTTAAATCATACTGAGTGTGATAAGCTTAAAGTAGTCATGGAATCCACATTAGAATCAAAACAACCACCGTGGACCCATAGGACTGAAAAGTTACCTATTGATTTACCTAAGTCAGCCAAACCTTCAATAGAGCAACCACCTGTTCTAGAATTGAAAGAGCTGCCATCTCATTTAAAGTATGCTTTTCTAGGTCAGAATGACACTTTGCTTTTCATAATTTCATCATATCTGACTGAAGAGCAAAAGAAAGCTCTACTGCAAGTGCTCGTCAAATATAAAGAAGTAGTAGGGTGGACGACAGCTGATTTAATAAGGAATCAATCCCACTTTGTGTATGCACCGACTCATTACTAATCTAGAAGCTAAACCAGCTCAGGATGCACAAAGGATATTGAATCCTAATTTGAGAGAGCTAGTTAAAAAGGATGTATTAAAATGGTTGGACGCTGGAATTATATATCCTATATCTGATAGTAAGTGGGTAAGTCCAACCCAAACTGTGCCCAAGAAATCGGGAATTACAGTCATTAATACTGAAGAAGGAGAGAAGATAACTACTCTCCATGTAACTGGGTGGAGAGTTTGTATCGATTACAGAAAACTTAATGCGGCTACTTCAAAAGATCATTTTCTGCTACCATTTATAGATCAAATAGTGGAAAAATTAGCAGGACAGAAGTTTTACTGTTTCCTGGATGGATATTCTGGTTACAATCAAATCCCAATCCATCCAGAGGATCAAGAGAAAACTACATTTACTTGTCCCTATGGCACCTTTGCCGAAGGATGTCGTTTGGACTATGTAATGCACCCGCCACATTTAAGCGATGTATGATGGCTATCTTTTCAGATATGGTGGGTGGAACTCTTGAAATATTTATTGACGATTTCTCCATATTCGATAAAACATTTGAAGATTGTCTGGGACATTTAGAAAAGGTCCTAAAGAGATGCACTGAAACCAACTTAGTGTTAAGTGTGGAGAAAATCCATTTTATGGTAAAAGAAGGGGTAGTCCTAGGTCACATTGTGTTCGAAAGAGGAATGGAGGTAGATAAAGCAAAATTTCAATTAATTTCCTCACTTCCACCACCCACCAACGTTAAAGAAATAAGATCATTCTTAGGCTACACTGGTTTTTATCGGTGATTCATTAAAGATTTCAGTGAGATCTCAAGACCGTTATGCAATCTTCTTTCAAAAGATGTTGAGTTTAATTTTGATGATGCTTGTATAAAAGCATTTGAGAAGCTTAACTCAAAATTAACCAAAGCGCCAATTCTGCAATCTCTGGATTGGTCTCAACTGTTTGAGATCATGTGCGATGCAAGTGACTATGCAGTTGGTGCTGCTTTAGGACAGATATTTGAGAAAAAGCTAGTGGTCATTTACTATGCAAGTAAAACCTTTAATGAGTCACAAATCAATTAGACCACTACGGAAAAAGAATTACTAGTTGTACTGTTTGCCCTAGATAAATTCAGATCATATATTTGGGGGGCAAAAATAATTGTGTACTCTGGCCACAGCGCTTTAAGACATTTATTGGCAAAGAAGGATGTCAAGCCTAGATTGATTCGGTGGATCCCTCTATTACAAGAATTTAACTTAGAAATTAAAGATAAGAAAGGCAAATAAAATGTTGTTGCCGATCACTTATCAAGGCTTCACTTAATCCAAACAAACTCAACTGATCAAATCAGGGACTCCTTCCCTGATGAACAATTATTATCTGTATCTAAAATTCCTTGGTTTGCGAATCTAGTTAACTATTTCGTAACAGGAAGATTGCCAGAGCACTAGAACTCACAACAGAGAAAATATTTCTATGCTCAAGCAAGGCAATACATTTGGGATGAGCCTGATCTTTTTAAAATAGGAGCAGATCAAATTATAAGACGATGTGTCCCTAACTCGGACTACGAAGATATTTTTAAACACTGCCATGCATATGCATGCGGTGGCCATTTCAGCACAAAGAAAACTGGCCACCGGATATTGCAGTGTGGGTTTTTTTGTCCCACAATATTTAAGGATGCCTACGAGTTTGTGAAAGGGTGCACAAGATGCCAGCAAACTGGTGGCATTGCAAAAAGGGATAAAATACCAATGACCTTAATATTAATTGTCGAAATATTTGATGTATGGGCATTGATTTTATGGGACCATTCCCTAAATCATTTGATACGAATACATCTTAGTTGTAGTAGATTATGTTTCCAAATGGGTGGAAGCAGAAGCTACACGCGCTAATGATAACTGGGTTGTGTGTAAATTTGTTAAAAGAAATATTTTAGCACGACATGGTATTCCAAGGGCTATCATCAGTGACGGAGGGTAATAATTAGCATTTTGTTAAACTCCTTAACCAGTATGGAGTTAACCATAGAATATCAACACCTTATCATCCGCAAACTAGCGGACAAGTTGAGATCTCTAATAGAGAGATCAAGAGAATTCTCGAGAAAACTGTCAGACCTGATCGTAAAGATTGGTCAGAAAAATTAGAGGATGCTCTATGGGCATACAGAACCGCATTTAAAACACCAATCGGTATGTCCCCAGATAGACTTGTGTATGGTAAGCTTTGCCATCTCCCAGTGGAATTAGAACACCGAGCTTTATGGGCTATCAAAAACACTAATTTTAAGTTACATGATATCGGTGTTGATAGGAAATTCCAATTGAATGAACTGGAAGAAATTCGTATAGAAGCCTACGAAAGCGCCAGAATTTATAAAGAGAAAACTAAGGTTTTCCATGACAAAATGATTAAGATAAAATATTTACCAAAGGAAATAAAGTTTGGTTATTTAACACAAGACTTAGACTATTTCCTGGAAAATTAAAAAGTAGTTGGTCAGGTCCATACATTGTAATGAATACCAACCCACACGATGCAGTAGAAATACGGGACCTAAAAGGTGGTGAGCCATTTAAAGTAAAGACACAGATATGTTAGTATGTCTCAGCAATTTGGGCAGAGGGGTTGATTGGACTGTTGGGATTTCTTGGACTGTAAGGGGTGTCTTGGACTGTAGGGGTGGGAGCTTTTATACATGAAAGGATTTCGTCTTGTGGAACATGATATAGGAATTCAAATGAAGAAGATGAATTCTGGGGTGACTCAGGCTCTGGCTTAGCTGCAATCAACGGATAGTCTTGATCAGTATCGGAGTCTGTGTCGGACACCAATATGATCTCAACGTTTTCATATGAAGGGTCATATTCCACCATAGCCGATAAAGGATCTAACTCTGCTGGGCCTTCCGGAGCCCCTGAACTTCCTTCCCCATAACCTTCTTTTTCTGCTTCTGCTCCCCCTTCAACCAACATATGTCCCTCAGGCTGAACCCTGGCGCACTTCTCCCCCTCAGGATGATCAGGATCGTCCTAATCATCATGCTTTCATTTATGGGTTTCAGCCTGGGGTCTACACTGAAGTTCAATGAAAGAAGATTCCAGGCGATAAAACATGGCATTTAATTGCTCTTGAATTTGAAGAACCAGCCGTTTAAGATCATTGATTTTGTCGGAGAGTGCGGCTATTTGGGCTTGGACTGATTGGGGTCCTAGTGGCAACTCTTCAGTTGCAACACCCTTACCCTTTAAAAATGAGAGAAGAGCGGTATACAGCTCCTCGGAAGCAGCCTTAAGGGCGTCCATTTCAGCCCGGGAGACAAGCCCGACAGCACGGATAGCTACTATTAGCATCTCGGGAGTGATCCCGAGATGGCCCGAGGTTGATGACATTGGTTGGTAATTAACAGGCTTCCTTCCATCATCTCTGGCTCCGCTGTAGGGAGTGTAGATCCGGAAGTTGCGGGAGCCGCCACGGAGGCGGCTCGTTCAGGAGTGGACGCCACGGAGGCATCGTGCAACGTGTTATGGGGTGGGGAGTGAGCTGTGATCAAAGGAGGGTTGCTCACTGGGGGCGACAAGTGACCTGTTTTAACATCACCTCTCTCCGAGTGAGAGGGTGATGGTGTATGAGCTGATTCCCCGTGAAATGAAACAGTTTCCCGTAGAGGGGAAACCGAGTGGATGGTTAGGGTTTCTATGACGACTGGACTAGTGGTCTTATGCGGGGTAGTCCGACTAATGGGGCTTGGAACACCCTCAAATATGTTACCCTCTGCCTTCATTTGATCAGAGACGGTCCTTTCAGGATTGACCGCCTCTGCCTACTCACCTGTTGCTCCCTCCCTCACTATAGATGGCTCCCTCTCCCT
This sequence comes from Centrapalus pauciflorus, assembly GCA_020465985.1. Taxonomy (NCBI): domain Eukaryota; kingdom Viridiplantae; phylum Streptophyta; class Magnoliopsida; order Asterales; family Asteraceae; genus Centrapalus; species Centrapalus pauciflorus. The sequence goes on along the minus strand of JAANYP010002965.1, from coordinate 19,248 downwards.
AATACCTAATATATTTTCCATTACTGCCTCGACTCCCTCGTCCTCCCTCATATGCATCTCACCTTCAGATTGGTTAGGCTCAGTCGGTTCTGACTGAGCCTCATCCGGATACACTGCCCGAATATAATCCCGTATCCTTTGGTCTTCTAGATGAAGCAGTGATAGAGGGATGTCCATTACTGGGACATCTGCAGAGTCTGCTGGAATATTTATTCTTTGAAGCGCAGCAGTGTTGTAGACGTCGGCCTCAGGGCCTTCGTGGATGTCGTCGTCTTGGTCTAAGGCGAACTGTATGAACAGTTGGAGGAATCGGTTGAATGGTATGAATTTTCTCCCTCATTTTGTTCCTCTTTCTAGAATTGCCCACTTTAATTCTTCAAATATAAAAGTTGCATAGTCGTAGTGGCGGTCAAAGGCGAATGCAGCGAACATTGCGAGGACTTGGGTGGATTCGGAGTCATGGCCGGAATACTTATCGGTGAAGCATTTGTTAATCACGTCGAAAAAGACCCTCTAGTGAGACTGGAGTTGCATGGTCCTGAATTCGGATGGCCTGGTAAGAGGGCCATCATAGCCAATGGGGAGAATTTGAGAAGGGTTTGGGTTTGTGATTGGATGGGATGGGGGCGAAGGCGTATTTAGTGACTGAGTGGTTTTCGGTTGGTAGACGGAAAATGTGACGGATGGCTTCACGGGTGATTGATGGGAACAGAGTCTATGATTGTGGTGAAGTGAGGTTTGGCATCATCAACAAAGTTTAGATGATGTCGGAATTGTTGTAGGTTTATGATGGGTACAGAGATGGCGGTTGTTAGGGCGTAGAAAATGGGGTGGCCTTTGAGAATATCAAATGTGATAACCTCGGCCTCGTGGCGTAGGATTGAAAGGTCTAGTTGCCAAATGTGGGGTGCAAATTTAGTGAATTGGACGAAAGGAAGAAGGAATTCTTCTGGCAGCTGTGCATTGTTATTGGGTAGCGGAGGATGGGGGTTGGTCAGGGTGATTTGATGATCCATGAGTCCTGTAAACATGCAGCAGTGTTAGTTTATCAGACTTTTTAAGGAATGAAGCATTGATAGAAATTCTGAAATAAGCGTGAATTTGAAACCATCTATTCTGTTTATAGCATCGGGTCTTTTATCAGTAGAATGTTACATCTACCGAATAAAGTCCAAAGTCGATCGTTGAGAGGCCAATGTTAGAATAGTCGTTTTCACTCAAACACTTATTTGAAATTAAAACCAATGGTGCATAGGACATGAAAATTTTTTGTGATTTTTGATTTTTAGTGAAATGCAAAATAAAAATTGAAAAATTAATATAAAAAAAATCCTAACTGCTGAATTTCGGATGACCCGAAAATCGGATGCATGGAGGAGCGAATTCGGGTGCATGAGAAATTCGGATGAAATGGTCCGAATTTCTGGTTGGATAGAAATTCGGATGGAATGATGCATTAATGCATGAAATTATAAACTAAGTATGAAACTAAAACATGGGGGTGAACCGAAATTCGGATGGATCCGAATTTCAGATGATGATTAACATGATGAACACTTAGAAAATAAACATGGAAGTCACCAAATTTGGATGGGAGTCGTATTCGTGTGGACCCGAATTTCGTGTGGGCCGAGACAAGGACTTAGTTGCATAAAATATACAAGTGATATTATATGAGTCCATCCGAAATTCAGGTGAACCAAAATTCGGGTAAAACATATAGTATACTTATAAATTTTCTAAGTGTTGTCTAATGATCCGAATCTCGGATGTATCCGAAATTCGTATGGGTCCAATAAGTGAAACACTTAACTGAAATTTTGCCTCTGTGGGAGTCAACCGAATTTCGGATGGATCCGAGTTGTGGAGTTAGTCAAAATTTGCAGTTAATGTGTTCATGCACATGCAAACGTGAACAATTTAAAATTTCATAAATATGCATGAAAATGCAGATCCTAATTCTAAAACATATAAGGAACATTTTATTGTACTACACTATGTGAAAATGAATTGATTTAACAACCTAAAAATGATAAAAAAATAGACTTTAAAAACCCTTAAAAATTCAAAAATTAAAAACACAAAATAAGATGTTATAGTCTAAAATAAAGCAAGAAAATGGTTACCTGGAAGTGTAGATGCAAGATAATGCAAGAAAAATGGAAGAAATCGGCTATCAATTGAGCTTGAAAGCTTCAAAATTGATGATAATGGCGTTGGTGGGTGGTTTGTGCGACGGTGAGAGAGAAGAAGATGAGAGGTTTCCGTAGTAGAGAAGAAACTGTGTCCCTCCTATTTGTCGGGTTGGACAAAGGTCCGTGTATTTTTCAATCAGAAAGGGGCCAATGAAAAAAAAATTTTAACAACAATTTGGGCTAACTTATTTTTTGCTTTCAATCAAAATAAAAATAAAAATGATAATAGAAGCTCAATTAAAATCTTTTTGGATTTTCTTTCTAAAAACAAATACTAAGACAAAATTAAAATAGCTAAAATCAACTTAATAACTTAACTTAATATAAATTTAATTAAGATAAATAAAAAAATAATATAAGAACCAACCAACAATTTTTTTTGAGTTTTTCTGAGAGACAAACAAAACAAAAAAATTTCACTACGACACAAACAAAATATTTTTGAGTTTTTGATAAATTAATAAAACTTAAAATCTTTTTGTATTTTTCTGAAAGATTACTTACGAGAAAAATGAAAAGTAAGGTAAGTTATAATAAACATCCTGAAATTACTCCCCCTCAATTAAACAAATATCCTTTTAAATCTAAGTCATAGAACCGTTTGACCCTTTGAAATACAGACAAACCTGGATATATCAGCGTCCCACTCAACTATGAACAAGTCACATACCAAATTTCAGGATCATTAATCAGTAAAAATATACATAGATAAGGAAATACTTAACTTAATTTTATGACACAACATTTAAATTTAAATAACACATATTTTCTAAATAAAGGAATTTCAAAAACTTATATGTTTGAAATAGAATTATTTAGAAAATGTCTATATTAACTAGAAGGAGGATTCAACATGCCGATATGAGATACTAAAAACTGAAAACGAGGTTCGCCTAAAGCCTTAGTAAAAATATCAGCGAACTGAAATTCAGTGCCTACAAAATACAGTTCAATGGTTCCTTTTTCGATGTGATCTTTAATAAAATGATACCTGATGTCTATGTTTTTCGTTCGTGAGTGCTGCACGGGATTGCAAGAGATAGCAATTGCGCTTCTAGAATCACAGTATATTGGGATGTTGGTGAACGAGAATCCATAATCAAGTAACTATGTTCTCATCCACAATACTAGAGAGCAACAGCTTGCGGCTGCTACATACTCAGCTTCTGCTGTGAATGTGGAAGCACAGTTCTGCTTTTTGGAAGACCAACTCACCGGTCTATCACCCAAAAACTGTATTCTGCCTGAATTTCTTTTCCTATCAACTCTACAAGCTGCAAAATCAGCATCTGAAAAGGCGGTAAGATCAAAATTGGTTCCCTTTGGATACCAGAGACCAAGATCGGGTGTACCCTTAAGATAACGAAAAATGAGTTTTACCGTAGTTAGGTGTGATTCTTTTGGGTCGGCCTGAAAGCGAGCACAAAGACATGTTGAAAACATTATATCTGGTCTACTTGTAGTAAGATAAAGTAGAGAACCAATCATCCCTTTGTAAGTTGTATTGTCGACACTTTCCCGGTAAAATCGGTGTCTAACTTACAGTTTGAAGCCATGGGAGTTGCGATACTCGTGCAAGAGTCTAGCTTATACTTCTTGAGAATGTCAAGAGTATATTTCGAATGGTTCACAAATATCCCCTTTTCAAGTTGTTTGACTTGTAATCCGAGGAAAAAGTTCATTTCCCCCCATCACACTCATCTCAAACCTAAACTCCATTAGGGATGAGAAATCTTTACAGAAATTACAGTTAGTAGATCCAAGTATAATATCCTCGACATATATTTGGACTAGCATTATGTGCTGGCATTCCCTTTTAGTGGACAGTGTTGTCTCCACCACACGTTTGATGAAACCAGCGGAGATAAGAAAGTTAGAAAGACTGTCATACTATGCTCGAGGAGCTTGTTTCAAACCATAAAGAGCTTTGTCTAGCACATAAACATGGTCTGGTTTATGTGCATCAAAAAATCCTTGTGGTTGTTCAACGTACACATCTTCGTTGAGTTCACCGTTCAGGTAGGCTGTCTTGACGTCCATCTGGTACACTTTAAAATCTTTATGTGCCGCGTATGCCAAGAAGATTCTGATTGCTTCAATCCGTGCAACTGGAGCGAAGGTCTCATCATAATCTATGCCTTCTTGCTGTTGGTAGCCTTTGGCGACAAGTCTTGTTATATTTCTTACCACGATTCCGTTTTTATCTCGTTTGTTCTTAAAAATTCACTTTGTTCAGATTATGGTTCGGTCTTTGGGTTTCGGAACTAATCGCCATACTCTGAGCTGTTCAAACTGGTTGAGTTCTTCTTGCATCGCGAAGGTTTCATCCACATGAGCAGGCTCTATCATGCTAAGGAATGATGAAAAGAGACATTCCTTAGCAGATACCCTTCGAGTTTGGACAGCGGTAGAGAGATCACCAATGATTTGTTCGTTATGTTGACTCCGGGTCTATTTTGTCTCGTGTGAAAGGGGTGAACGAGATGGAAGCTCAGTGGTGAGTGTGGGAATGGATGATGACTTATGGTCGACGGTTTCGAATGAAGGTACCACTGGTTCCGGTTCAAGTTCGGATTGATTAGTTAGAGGGATAATGTTTGGCACAATGTGTGAGGGCATTACATCAGTAGATTCAACTGGAGATGTGTCCGTGGATGAAGTGGATGGTGGAGGATATAAAGTGGAAGGTGGATTACATGGAGTTTGTTAAGTAGTTGAATCGTTGGATGTGTTAACTACTGAAGAAGAAACATTAGGAGAATTACAACTAGAACCAAAAAATTCTACATAAAACAGATCAAATAAATTAAATAAGTCAGAAGGAGAAAAAGAAGAAGTTTCTGATGAGTCTCCACGCATTAGTGTAATGTGTGGTCCTGATTGGTCAACTTCGGGAGCCAGTTCAGCCATTTAATCAAATGTGACATGCACACCGTCATTGACTGACCTGGTGCAAGTGTTGTATGCGCGATATGCCTTCGAATTGGATGAGTATCCAATGAAGATCGCTTCATCCGCCTTCTCGTTGAACTTCCCGAGGTTGTCCTTGTCGTTTAGCACGTAGCACCTGCAACCAAATACACGATATTACTTGATAAATGGAACTTTATTCAAAAAGAGTTGGTAAGGAGTTTTATTAAAGCGCTTATGGATTATGGAACGATTTTGCGTGTAGCAAGGTGTTGACACGGCTTCGGCCGACAAGAACGGAGGTAGCTTTGAGTACGTCAGCATTGTGCGAGCGACTTCCACAAGGGTACGTTTACGCCTTTCAATGATTCCATTTTGTTGAGGTGTTCTAGTGTAACATCCGGTACTAAACTAGGTTAGCAAGTATGACCTAATCAGTATTTACTAGTCAATTATAACCTAATCAGTGGTCATTAGCAATTAATCAAAGTGATTAACAAAGTTCATAAGGAAATTCAATTCAATTAGAAACAATTTCATTGGTGCGATGAATCGGCAAATTAATTAATCCGATCGATTTGCGATAAGATTGATTAATTCAACTAAATACATAATTAAATTAAGATTAGTAACACTAATCATGCATTAATACACTTACTTAGCATTAATTATGCAACACTAAAACAATTCATTAAACATATGCATTCAAAAGTATCTACGAATTTACAAAAAAGGGAAATACAAGAATACATTCTAAATACATTTATACAAAAAAAATAATGGAAATACATGGAAATACCACATCAAATCCGGCCCTAGACTAGTACATATAGCATTTGACTTTCAATTTTTTTAAAATCAAACTCCATAACACATCAAAATCAAATCCTCATTCATCATACTCTTTCATATCAACCAAGATCACACTCCACCTCCATTTGATGACCACTTTTTCCTTAAAAATAAGAGCTCATCTTTCATTCATTATCACACCTTCAAAACACAAGAAAATCTCTCATTCTTCTAATAAAAATCGGCCAAGAAGGGTGAAAGAACACAAAAGTTGCAACTTTTATTCCTTCAAGTTTTTCAAGAAACTTTTGTGCAACTAAGTCCAAGATCAAGTCTTGTACTCTTTTCATTCTTAAACTTTATCAAAGTAAGTAAACACTAACTTATAATCTTCAATAATTATGTTTATATAAGTCTTGCATAATATATATAATCACCAACAACAACAAGTTCATAAAAACTCAAGTTTATAAATCACTAGTTTTGTTTTAAGTTTGTTTTCTTTAAATGTTTTTATAAATATATCAACACATTATGTAAGTATGAATATTATGAAAATAAATTATATAAATGTGTTTCATAACCTTTTATACATGTGGTTTTTGAATAAACAACAAAGATCACAAGTTGTTTCAAGGTTATGAAATCCGGATTTTCGGCAGAAATGTTACATCGACTTTGAAAAATCATAACTAATTCGTAACTTCACAAAATGAGTTAATTATTGTTTTTAAAGTTAGATCTATGTCTTAACTAAATATCTGGAGGTTTTCATAATTTAATATGGAGTTTAGAACCCTCAAATATTATTAGGGAACCCGGAAGTTTGACAGCTCAAAAATGGCCAACATAGGGTTTGTAACGAGCTTTTTCCCCAACCTAAACACCTCGAAAAATGGTCGTTCTTAACTTTAAAAATTCTTTGTATATAGTAATTTTATGTCTATGAAAAAAACCCAAATCGTTTTGGTGCATGGTCAAAAACAGCCCCAAAGTAGTTAGAAAAACCTTTAAAAAGCTGGAAAATTATATATATATATATATATATATATATATATATATATATATATATATATATATATATATATATATATATATATATATATAAACTTGACGTTTTAAGTGGGTTTTATTTATAAACTTCTAAAGTTGGGTGATTTAAAACATAAAAACATTTATACATACATATTATTATATATATGGGAGTTATTAAGTACCGCATATCATTTAGGACTCAGTTAAACGCGTCCGGTGTCGTCACTCATCAACAACGCAAACCGTCGTTTTACGCTCGTTTTTGCCATCACATTTACGGTGAGTCTTCATAGCCCCTATTTTCACACTGTTTTGTTTTGGGGTAGAAATACATGCTACGTTTTCATTTGGACACAGAAACTACTTCATTTCTATTATGTATTACACATGTTGTTCCATCAGCCCTCAGATCATGAATCGTTAGTTACATTTTATATAAGCGCGAAAATATTATGGATAGATCTATCGGGATTAATGTCCCCCACCTAGGTTGGTCGCTCCAACTGCTAAGGGGTGCATATATATTTAACATCACGGTATTACATTGAGGAATACTGCACAGGGCAACTCATACTTAAGTTTCGGTTGCATGATGGTTTTATGTAATACATAACATGGAATTTATGTTTTATAAATTCAAACTCAACTATTGATGTCCATACAAGTCATATTTACGTGTAAACCTATGAACTCACCAACAATTTTGTTGACGTATTTTAGCGTGTATTTTCAGGTAATTAAGGCACGTGCACAACATCGGAAACATTCCAAGGCTTCCGTTCATTTTGGGGTCGCATCATTTTCAAAACTCGGAGATTTATTTGCATCAGTTTTGATAATTTAATTATGTATTTAAATCTCTATAACTTGCGAACGTCTCTTTATTTTAATTCGGTCTATGTAAAAAAATTTCACTATTTTGAAGTTATATTAATGTATTTTGAAAAACGTCCATTTAGTGGTCGTTCACTTGATTATGACTATGCTTTCGCGATGTCACGCTTCGTTGCCAACCGGGGTAACGGGGTGTGACAGATTGGTATCAGAGCCACAGTTATAGTGAACTAGGTTGCATTGGTACCTAGTCTATAACTACACATAAGTCTTACAAAATTTTGAAAATATTTTGTAACTAACTAAAAGACTACAAATGGACCTTGATAACAAAAATATGTCAAACAACACAATCATCATCCTGTCTGACTCCGAAGACGAGTACGCCCCTTTGAGCCCGGAAGTCACGGAAGTGTTCATAGAAGAGGACCCATCCGAGGAAGAGGACCCATCAGAAGAGGAACATCCCTCCGAATAAGAAGACCCGATGGAGGAGTCCGAGGAAGAACCCATGGAGGAAGACAAATCCTCCAGCGGATGGGGAGAACCATCCAGAGAGGACCCACCATCCCCGGTGGCCCCCTCCTACATCCCATATCATCCCAAGGTTCCATCGTATAAACCATATCGTCCCCACCCCAACGGCCCACGTATGCTATTCACACCCCGAAAGAGGTTGATGATGCCGAGACGGGAGTCTATTCCAAGCCCGTCTCCCCAGTCAAACCCACCGCACCAGCGACAGGCAAACACCCGTAGATGGGGCTGGATGCCCGAGACCCTCCGAGAGTGGAGGCAAGAGGAGGGAATCCCCTCCCAATTCAAAGTCTGAGGACCATCCTCTGCACTGACCCCACCACTCACCCAGGAGAAGGCAGACCAAACAGTGCCCCTACTGGTGGCAAGAGCCACTCAGCACGACCTCCAGATCCGACTACTCAACCAGGACATCGGGGAGATCACTTCGAGGATCGAGCATGAAGAAATGCAGAATACAAATATATATTGGGCCAACCAGCACGCCCTCACCATTGAACAGGACGGGCTGGAGCTTCGACAATGACTAGCCAAGAGCGAGGCCCGCAATGAGGAGCTAACACTCCCTCACCTAGTACCCCCTTATCTTTGTAATGATAGGAATTATTATGTAATAGCCTAGGACTTAAAATTTTCGGGTAATAACCACCCTGATGTAAGAAATTATGAATTATTAATGAAAATTGCAAGTTATTTATGAATCTGTGTTTGATGATTATAGAACTGTGCCCTATGAAAAATTCGAATCTTTAAGACTCAACTTCTCATACTATGCTCTTTTCTTTAAAAATTCGAATCTTTAAATTCTGTGTGTTTAGAGATAATATTTGATGCTTATGTCATCAGATTCGCCTTTAAATTTCACACATTCGATCCAAAATTCAATCCATTTCATCCACAAAATCAAAATCCACAAATGATTTTCTGAAATTTTAAAATTTCGAATGTAACAGTGTTCAAATATATTTTTTTTAAATTCAGATTTAAATTCACTCAAATTTAGCCATATTTGGCTCTGATACCAATTGATAATTCACTTTTCATGCAATTCAATCACATTAACAACAATCATATGAACAATTATATCAAATCACAAAATACCGAATGATTATAAAGAGAATAAGAGATATTACAATGATAGTTCTTGAGCTTTCTTGCTTGACAAACTATTCTCTCTAATCTATTGTATTCACCTTCTGTTAACTACTCTCACAATTAATAACTAACAAGTATTTATACAAAATATAACTATTAAGAAATTACAACACAACCCCCTGAACTTTATACAGTATAGATTGTTTTCAACTCTACTATAAATTGTACCCAACAGAGTCTGAGTTATGGAATCTTGCTATGAAGGGAACAGATGTCGTTGGGTACACCAACCGTCTCCACTAGTTAAGTCTACTATGCCCACAAATAGTCACTCCGGAGTACAAGCGTATTGAGCGCTACATTTGGGGACTCGCCCCTCAAATTCAAGGGAATGTCACCGCATCAACCCAACTACAATTCAGAGCGCCATTCGGATGGTTAATAATTAATGGATCAAGTGGCCAGGAGAACGGAGGCCAAGGCAGGGGAGAACAAAAGAAAATGAGAAGACAAATCAGGGAAAGGTTCAGGCTCACAGTCCAAGAAACCCGACATCATCAAAGCCCTTGTCACCGGAGCTGAGCCAAGGAAGGGCTATACCGGCAACAAACCATTGTGTAACAGATGCACCTACCTTCACGTAGGTCCTTGTCCAACCCCTTGCAGGAAATGTAAGAAGCTTGGTCATCTGACCCAAGATTGTAAGTATAACACCACCGGAAACAACAACAGTGCGCAAAGGAGCTGTTTTGAATGTGGAAACACTGGGAGAAGAATTGCCCAAAACTGAACAACAATGGTAGAGCTCAAGGGAGAGCCTTTGTGTTAGGAGCAAGCGACGCTCGTCAAGACCCCAACATAGTAACGGGTACATTCCTTCTTAATAGTATGTATGATTATGTGTTTTTTGATACTGGGGCTGATAGGAGTTTTATATCTGCTAAGTTTAGTGAACAACTGAATGCCATTCTTTCCCCATTAGACAATGCTTATGCCGTAGAATTAGCTGACGAAAAGTTGATTGAAGCAAATAGTATAATTAAGGAGTGCACACTATAATTAGCAGATCACCCCTTTAAGATAAACTTGATGCCTATTGAACTGGAAAGCTTCGACGTAGTTATTGGTATGGATTGGTTGTCAGACAACCATGCCGAGATCTTATGTGGTAAGAAGGTCGTAAGAATACACTTAAGAAAAAGAAAGTCCTAACAGTCCAAGGAGAAGGAAAGAATCGCCAGTTGAACGTCATCTCTGGTTTGAGAATGCTGAAATGCCTTCGAAGAGGTTGTCAAGCAATATTAGTTCAACTAGTGGAAAAGGATTCAAAGGAGAAGCGACTCGAAGAAATCCCGGTAGTTCATGACTACCCAAATGTCTTTCCTGAAGACTTTCCTGGACTTCCACCAAATAGGCAAGTAGAATTTCAGATTGACTTAGTGCCTGGAGTAGCACCTGTCGCACGAGCACCCTACCGATTCGCACCGTCAGAGATGCAAGAATTATCCAATCAGCTGCAAGAATTGTTGGATAAAGGATTCATCCGACCAAGTTCCTCACCTTGAGGAGCTCCGGTCTTATTTGTCAAGAAGAAGGACGGATCCTTTAGGATGTGCATCGATTACCGAGAGCTGAACAAGTTAACGATCAAAAACTGATACCCTCTCCCTAGAATCGACGACCTGTTTGATCAGCTGCAAGGATCCAACTATTACTCTAAGATTGATATGTGGTCTGGATATCATCAAGTTAAAGTGCGGGAGGAGGATATTCAGAAAACAACTTTCAGAACTCGTTATGGTCATTACAAGTTTCAGGTGATGCCATTTGGTTTGACCAATGCACCGGCAGTATTCATGGATCTCATGAATCGTGTAGAAACCCTATCTAGACAAATTCTTTATTGTCTTCATAGATGACATCCTTATGTATTCCATAAGCAAGGAGGAGCATGAGCAGCATCTGAAGTTGATTTTGGAGCTTCTAGAGAAAGAACAGCTATACACCAAATTTTCTAAGTGTGAATTTTGGCTGCGAGAAGTGAAATTCTTTGGGCACATGATCAACAGTCAAGGAATACAAGTAGACCCATCAAAATTCGAGGGCACTAAGAACCGGGAAACTCCTAGAACTCCCACCGAAATCCGTCAGTTCTTAGGTCTTGCCGGTTATTATAGGCGATTCATTGAAAACTTCTCGAAGATAGCTGGTTCCCTAACAGAATTGACCCGAAAATACATGAAGTACAACTGGGGTGAAGAATAGGAAACGGCATTCCGACTGTTAAAGCAAAGGCTGTGTAGTGCACCTATTCTGTCCTTACCGGAAGGAACAGAAGATTTTGTGGTTTACTGCGATGCCTCACACAATGGATTAGGTTGTGTGTTAATGCAAAGAGATAAGGTTATCGGTTATGCATCGCTGCAACTTAAAGTTCATAAGGTAAACTACATGACTCACGACCTAGAACTTGGAGCTGTGGTATTTGCTATTAAGATTTGGAGGCATTACCTGTACATAACTAAGTGCACAGTGTTTTCAGACCACAAGAGCCTTCAACATATTCTGAACCAGAAGGAGTTAACATGAGGCAATGACGCTGGGTTGAGCTACTTAGCGATTACAACTGCGAGATTCATTATCATCCTGGCAAGGCAAACGTTGTAGCTGATGCTTTGAGCCGGAAGGAACGGGTTAAACCCTTGAGAGTCCGAGCCTTGGTTATGACTATACAGTCAAACCTGAACTCTCAAATCCACGAGGCACAGGAGGAAGCAGTCATGGAGGGAAACCTGCTGGATGAAGCCTTGAGAGGAATGGATCAACAGTTTGAAATTAAGACTGATGGATGTTGTGACACCCTCTTGCTTTGATATTATAATTGAAATCACCAGGATCAACAAACAACCCAATGAATAATATGATAATTGAAATTGAATACTTAAATTAGATTTAAGCAGTTCCACACTAAAGCAATAAGAGTACATGTCTACAGTGATTAAGTCTAACTATTACAACATCATAATCATTTTAAAGTAACAAATCCCAGCCCATAGCTATTACATTACAGTACCAATAGCTTCTAAAGTCTCCGGGATATTGAAGTGAAATGCTTAAGTAGAAGGTCCTGCTACACTTTTGCCTTTGCCTGAAAACATGGTGAGTCAACTGTAAGCTAAAGCTTAGTGAGATAACAGATTATGCAAACAACAAATATTTCTTTACAAGTAATGCTTAACCATGGGCAGTGTAAGCCCAATGTATGTGAAAACAGGCAGTGTAAGCCTCAATGTATGTGAAAACCATGCAGTGCTAGCATGGGGTTGGCAGTTCAAATGCTGATCGGGGATGTGCCGAACCTGACGGGATAACGAGTGGGATGATCAGTCCCCGACAGTGGCCTGCTGTCAGCCCCAGTCCAGGTCGCATCAGATTGTGAAGTAATGATCATGCAGTGCAAGCATGATGTAAATAGATGCACTTTCAAATGAACGCTGGCTACATGTGTGTTACATGTCAAGTATGAGTGTGCATCATAACAACAAATCATGTACGAGTGCCAAATGATGTAAATATGAACAACGTGAACATGCCATTGAATATATAAACATGAATGCAAAAACAATAAATGTTAGAATGACAATATGTTACTCACAGTGATTGGTGTAGTGCAATTTGTCTCTGAATCAATGTGTGTTAGACAACACCACAATGATCTGTAAAGTAAGTGTAATAGTGATTTTGTGTCAGTAATTGCTTAAAACTTACATTCTGTAATTTAAATGAAATTCTAACTGAATTCGGACCACATCCGAATTCGGATGGTCCGAAATCCGGATGGTCCGAATTGGGTGTTGATTCGAAATGGGGTAGGTCCGAAATAGGCTAGTGTCCGAAATAGGTTGGGGTCCGAATTAGGATGAATCCGGATTGGGGTGATGGTCCAAAATCACTGTAGGTCCGAACTAGGTTTCTGGTCCGAATTGCTATTGGTCCGAAATGAACAGGTCCGAACTGGATATGGTCCGAACTTCGGACAGATCCGGACCGAGTTCATACTTGGTGAAATTTTCAACATTTTCCAGAAATTATATTTGGACCGTTTTTGCATGTTTTTGTATCTAAAATTGTAGATATGAAGTTAAATACACTATTTCAACTTATAACATAACAATTATGTACCAACATAACTCATTTGTGTCCATTTTCCTTCATGCATCGATGAACACACACTAAAACACACACATAATTCCAAAAATCATACTTAGGGTGTGAATTGAAATTTGGTACACTACAACATACATGCTCGATTTACACATTTCAATCATAATATTTTGCATGCATTAACATTTGCAACAATAATCTTAGAAATTGGTTCTTCCTAAAACCAATAATCACCAAAATTGCAAGTTTTGTGTAAATCTTACCTCAAAATGTTTGTTGTAGTAGTTATAGTTCCTAGATTGCAACTTGAATCCAGCTTTTGCACTTGAAATTTGATGATTTCTTGGGTGTTCCTTGGATTGAAGCCGTGGGGTAGAGAGAGAGTGAGTGAGAGACGGTTTTAGAGAGAGAGAGAGAGTAGAGAGATCGAGAGAGTGTAGAGAGAGAGTGATATTCTTGAAATGAAAGAGTTTTCCTTTCTTATATTTCCCCTTTTGACCCATTTGCATAATACACCCTCAACTTCATATCTTTCACATTTATAAATTTGTGAACATAATTTGCTTAAATTGATATAAATATCCATTAATACAAATAATTGAGTCTTAAATTGTCTATTACAAGTAATTGAAAAATAGGGATGTTACAGATGCCGGTACTTCATGAACAGAATTTGGCTACCAAAATTCGGAGGGTTGAGGAAGTTGGTCATGGATGAAGGGCATAAACAAATATATGCTATTCACTCAGGATCAGATAAGACATATCATGACCTGAAGGAAATTTACTGGTGGCCAAACATGAAGGCTGACATTGTTACGTATGTCAGCAAGTGGTTAACGTGTTTGAAAGTTAAGGCTGAGCACCAGAAGCCATCAGGATTGTTGCTTCAACCGGAAATACCCAAGTGGAAGTGGGAGAAAATAACGATGGACTTCATCACAAAGTTGTCGAAGACTTCTGGTGGTTATGACACCATTTGGGTGATTGTGGACCGACTCACAAAAACTGCACACTTCTTGCCAATCAAGGAGACTGATAAGATGGATAAGTTAACACGAATCTATCTTAAAGAAGTCGTCTCAAGGGATGGAGTTCCTGTATCGATTATATCAGATAGGGACAGCCGGTTCACAACAAGATTTTGGCAATCATTACGAGAGGCGTTAGGTACACGCTTAGATATGAGTATCGCTTACCATCCGCAAACCGACGGTCAAAGTGAAAGGACCATTCAGACGTTAGAGGATTTGCTAAGGGCATGTATGATTGACTTTGGCAAAAGTTGGGACAGACATCTGCCATTAGTCGAGTTCTCCTACAACAATAGCTATCACTCGAGCATTAAATTCGCTCCGTTCGAGGCACTTTATGGGCGAAAGTGTCGATCGCCGATTTGTTGGACCGAGGTAGGGGATAGCCAAATCACCTGTCCTGAGATCATTCACGAGACTACTGAAAAGATAGTGTAGATTCGGAACGGATTAAAGATCGCACGGGATCGGAAGAAAAGCTATGCAGATATTAGACGGAAGGATTTGGAATTCCAGGAGGGAGGTCAAGTGATGCTAAAAGTCTCTCCTTGGAAAGGTGTAATACGTTTTGGGAAACGAGGAAAACTCAATCCTCGTTATATCGGACCATTCAAATTTCCAAAAAGAATTGGACCGGTAGCCTACCGACTAGATCTGCCCCTAGAGCTAAGTAATGTACATAATACTTTCCACGTGTCCAATCTAACGAAATGTCTGTCTGATGAAACACTCGTCATACCCATGGACGAACTGGAGCTAGATGATAAGTTGAACTTCATTGAACAACCCGTAGAAATAATGGACCGAGAAATCAAGAAACTAAAGCACAGCCGAATCTCGATAATAAAAGTCAGATGGAACTATAAGCGAGGCCCTGAGTTTACATGGGAACACAAAGATCAGTTTCAGGAAAAATACCCTCATCTGTTCTCAAATACTTAAGCAATGGAGAACACGAGCTAATTTCTGGATGAAATTCCCTTAACAGGGGGAGACTGTAACATCCGACACTAAACCAGGTTAGCAACTATGACCTAATTAGTATTTAGTAGCCAATTATAACCTAATCAGTGGTCATTAGCAATTAATCAAAGTGATTAACATAGTTCATAAGGAAATTCAATTCAATTAGAAACAATTTCATCGGTACGATGAATCGGCAAATTAATTAATCTGATTGATTTACGATATGATCGATTAATTCAACTAAGTACATAATTAAATTAAGATTAGTAACACTAATCATGCATTAAAACCCACATTTATAGCAAAGACGCTCATCATTTGCCTTAGGCTCATCAGCTCTAGGCCTATCGTCTCTTCTCCACTCTTGGAGAGTGTGAGAAATTCATCCCCACTGTCTTACGTTTGCCCGTCTCTGCTGCGGCAGGCTTCGCTGATGGGCAGGTTCCGGGATAGACTCCCGTTGTGCCAGTCACACCCTTTTCCTAGGGGTGAACTTCCTCAATGGTCCATTGGGATGGCTTCTGAATTGGGGGTAGGACGGAATACGTGGTGGTGGTGGTGGAGCAATTTGTGCTGCAGGGCCACAGTTGCCCTCCTCTTGTTCTAACGGGTCCTCTACCTTGTCATTGATTGGGTTTGGGTGGGTCTCTGATCCAAAGTACACCTCAGTGTCACCTTGGCTTCCTTGTTCCATCGGTGAGTATTCATCCTCAGAGTCAAAGACGATAATAACCGTATTGTTTGACATGTTTCTGTCATTAGGGTCCATATATATGTTCACAGTTGTTGAAGTAAGAAAGTTTAATTTTTGTGAAAGTTATATTCTAGGGTACTAATGCTACCTAGTTCACTATAACTATAGCTCTGATACCAATCTGTCACACCCTGCTACCCCGGTTGGCAGCGAGGCGTGACGAGTGCGGAAGCATAACCATAATCATAACGAACGACCACTACATGGACATTTTCAGAAAAATGTATTGAAATAACTTCAAAATGTTTAACTGTTTTATATAGCCCGAATAGAATGAAGAGTAGTTCGCAAGTTACCGAGATTTAAATACATATTTAGATTATCAAAAATGGTGCAAATAAATCTCCGGGTTTGAAATTGATGCGACTCAAAATGAACGGAAGCCTTCGAATGCTTCCGATGAATGCGCATGTCTTAAATAGCTGAAAATACATGCTAAAATACATCAACAAATTGTTGGTGAGCTCATAGGTTTACGCAAAAGACTAATTGTATGGACATTAACAGATGAGTTGAATTTATAAAGCATAAATCCCATGTATGTATTACATAAACCATCATGTAACCGAAGCTTAATTACATGAGTTTACCCTGTGCAGTATCCCCGACTGTAATACCGTGTGTTAAATATATATGCATTCCACTATTAGCCGGTAAGACGAACCGAATGGGGGACATGACTCCCGATAGATCTATCCACAATATATTCGTGCTTAGAAATAAATGTAATTAACGGTTCATGATATGAGGGCTGATGGATCCACATAAACACATGTGTAATACATATAAGAAATAAAAAGTTTTGATGTCCATATAAAAATAAAGCATGTATTTACACCCCAATAGATAGTGAAAATAGGGGCTATGAAGACTCACCGTAAGTGTGATGGCAAAATGAGCGTAAAAACGACGGTTTTGCGTTGTTGATGAGTGACGACAACGGACGTGTTTAACAGAGTCCTAAATGATATGAGAGACTTAATAATTCCCATATATATATATATATATATATATATATATATATATATATATATATATATATAAATATGATAATATGTATGTATAAGGGTTTTTATGTTTTAAATCACCCAACTTTACAAGTTTATAAATAAAATCCACTTAAAACGTCAAGTTTATATATATATATATATATATATATATATATATATATATATATATATATATATATATATATATATATATATATATAATTTTCCAGCTTTTTAAAGGTTTTTTGGCCTACCTTGGGGCTGTTTTTGACCAAGCTCCAAAACGATTTGGGCATTGGTTTTCATAGTCATAAAACTACTATATAAAAATAATTTTTCAAGTTAAGAACGGCCGTTTTTCGAGGTGTTTAGGTTGGGGAAAAAACTCGTTAAAAACCCTATGTTGGTCATTTTTGAGCTGTCAAACTTTTAGGTTCCCAAATAATATTTGGGGTTCAAAACTCCATATTAAATAAGGAAAACCTCAAGAAATTTAGTTAAGACATGGATCTGATTTTGGACCAAATTCTTTCTAAATTTACTTAGATCTGTTTTTGGATAAAAATTCTTTCAGAAAAGGTGTTTGAAATCAAAATCCTTACCTTCGATATCAATTTGGACTAAAATAGCTCATTTTTACAAAATAATTTGCAATCCAGACTTGAAAGTGTTGAAAAACTAAGAAACTCGAACAAAACTGTGTTCTAGTGTTACTCGAGTTGACATTACATAGCAGTTAAGTTGAATTTAGGTTGAAATCGAGTTGAACTTCAGTTTTAATCGAGTTGAAGCATTCCAATCGAGTTGGACTTGCATTCCAATCGAGTTGGACTTGCATTCCAATCGAGTTGGACTTGCATTCTATACGAGTTGACTTGAATTCTGTTCGAGTTGACCTCAATTGAATTCGAGTTGATTTGAACTTGATTCGAGTTAACAAGAAGGTAAATTCGAGTGGTTGAATTCAAGTGGAAATTTTCGAAGGAATTAATCGAGTTGACGATAGTTTTAATCGAGTTGAACGTACTTTCATCGAGTTGACAATAGTTTTAATCGAGTTGATTGGTACTTGATTCGAGTTGCATCATACATAATTCGAGTTGTGTCATTACTTAATTCAAGTTGCATAATTCTTCTAACAAGTTGATTTTCTTATAGATTCGAATTGATTATACATTTGTTCGAGTTTTACATATTCATTGATCAAGTTGATCAATTCCTCATTCAAGTTGATCATCTTATTCATTCGAATTTCAAGTCATATTCTTTCAAGTTTGATCAATTTTCAATAACTGATCAACTTTTTCCATTTCAATCAAAATATCATTCTATCTTGGAAGATTCCTATCTGTCAATCATCATGTCTAAAGACGCGCTTGCAATGGGGTCGGAGACAAAACCTCCAATTCTCTACCGGGGAGAATACGTACAATGGAGGGAAAGATTTCTGGAATTTATCAGTTTCCACGACCTCTCCAAAGAAATGTTAAAGTCATTGACTGACGGACCAGCTGTGTTCTTAGAGACAATTCCTGCTGTACCCACCGGAAGCCCTCCAATTCTGGAAAGAACTGTAGAGGTAATGTAGGTCCCGAGAGGTTCCCAAAGTATATAGTTATAAGCTGTAGAGGGGGGGGGGGGTGAATACAGCAATTTAATAACTACACACTCTTTTCTCAATGTTTGTATGTATTATCAACAATTTGTTAATTACAAACAAGCTTGAATGCGGAATAGTTCAAGCTGAGATGACAGATACAACAGTATGTTCACTAGTCTAAGACAAACTCAAACTAGAATACAATGAATACACTCACTAAGAAGCACTCACTGTGTTTACAAGACATAAGGGAACAGCTTATGTAAACAGCTTAGACACACAGATGCTGGTTTACACAGACGGCTTGCATGCATGAAAATCACACTTTCACGTTCACTCTTGG